>JASVEL010011795.1:0-545364 GCA_032618575.1 Nicotiana noctiflora
ATATTCTTCATGTTTCACATACTTCATACATTTCAACATAAAAATTTTCCGGCTTCGCGCCCGGACTGCGCTTGCAAATCGAGGCAACTATAAATGAGGTTTTCAAGGCCTCAGAAGCTCAAAATGATTGAGAAAATAAGTGATGACCCTTTCGGTTGTCACATCTCCACCTGTAAAACAACTGTTTGTCCTCGAACGGACAAAAGAAAGAAGTACCCGAGTCAGGGAATAGATGAGGATAACGGCTCCACATGTCAGACTCGGACTTCCAAGTCGACACCTCAGGAGGCTGACCATTCCACTGGACTCGCACAGAAGGAAAACTCTTTGACATCAACTGTCGAACCTGCCAATCTAGAATAGCTACCGGCTCATCCTCATAAGATAGATCATTGTCCAATTGGACAGTGCTGAAATCTAACATGTGCGATGGATCGCCATGATATTTTCGAAGCATGGATACATGAAATACTGGATGCACAACTGACAAGCTAGGTGGCAAGGCAAGCTTATAATCCACCTCACCCACACGATCAAGAATATCAAATGGGCCAATAAACCTAGGGCTAAGTTTGCCCTTCTTTCCAAATCTCATCACGCCCTTTATCGGCGGCACTCGGAGCAATACTCGCTCCCCAACCATGAATGTTATATTTCTAACCTTGCGATCTGCATAGCTCTTTTGGTTGGACTGAGCTGTACAAAGCCTATCTTGAATGATCTTAACCTTATCTAAGGCCTCCAGAACTTGATCCGTACCCAACAACCGAGCTTCTCCCGGTTCAAACCATCCAACCGGAGAACGACACCGCCTACCATACAAGGCTTTATAAGGAGCCATCTGAATACTCGATTGATAGCTATTATTATAAGCAAACTCTGCCAAAGGTAGGAATTGATCCCACGAACCTCCAAAATCAATAACACACGCTCAAAGCATATCTTCCAATATCTGAATAGTCTTCTCGGACTGGCCTTCCATCTTGGGATGAAAGGCTGCACATAGCTGGACTTGGGTGCCCAACTCTCGTTGAACCGCCATCCAAAAATACGAGGTAAACTGTGTACCTCAATCTCAAATGATAGAGATAGGCACACCATGAAGGTGAACAATCTCCCTAATATAAATCCTAGCTAATCTCTCGGACTAATAGGTAGTGGAAACTAGGTCAGCCTATCAATAATAACCCAAACAGCATCAAACTTCTTCTGAGTCATTGGAAAACCAGAAACAAAGTCCATAGTGATCCGCTCCCACTTTCATTGAGGAAGCTCAATTTTTCTGAAATAAACCACCAGGCCTATGATGCTCATAATTAACCTGTTGACAATTCAAACACCATGACACATATGCCAAAATATCCTTTTTCATTATACGCCACCAATAATGTTACCGCAGATCCTGATTCATCTTTGCTGCGCCTGGATGAATAGAATACCGCGAACTATGAGCTTCCTCTAGAATCAATTCTCGAAGTCCATCAACATTCGACACACAAATTCATCCTTGCAATCTCAAAACTCCATCAGCATCTAAGGTGACCTGCTCCTCACTGGATCGTGTCTTTAAGGACACATAATTGAGGATCATCAAATTGCCAATCGCGGATACGCTCTAATAATTAAGAGCGAGCGACCGTGCAAGCTAGCGCTCGACTAGGCTCAGAAATATCCAACCTCACAAATCGATTGGCTAAGGACTCAACATCCAAAGCAAGCGGCCTCTAATTGACTGGAATATAAGCAAGACTGCCCATACTGGCCGACTTCCTACTCAAAGTGTCGGCCACCACGTTTGCCTTTCCCGGATGATATAAAATGGTGACATCATAATTTTTCAGCAATTCTAGCCACATTCTCTGCCTCAAATTCAATTCCTTCTATTTAAACATATATGGAAGACTCTTATGATCGGTGTATACTTCACATGACACTCCATACAAAGCCGCTAATTCTTGATCAAGAACTGGATAGTTTTTTTCATGAATCTTCAATTGCCTTGGAGCATAGGCAATAACCTCACCATCCTGCATCAACACTACACCCAGCCTAATACGGGAAGCATCACAATAAAAAGTATAAGGTCCCGTACCTGTGGGTACAACCACTACCGATGTTGTGGTCAAGGATGTCTTGAGCTTCTGAAAGCTCGCCTCACATTCATTTGACTATTAAAACTGGACACCTTTCTATGTCAATCTTGTCACCAGGGTTGCAATAGATGAAAGCCCCTCCAAAAATAGTCGATAATAACCTGTTAATCCCAAGAAACTTGTAATCTACGTGGTTGATATTGGTCTAGGCCAATTCTTTTACTGCCTCAATCTTCTTTGGATCAACTTGAATACCTGCTGCCGTCACAATATGACCTAGAAATGCAACTGAACTTTGCCAAAATTGACACTTTGAAAATTTTGCATATGGTTGGCTATTTTTCAGAGTCTGCAGAGTCACTCTGACATGTTGCACATGCTCCTCCTGGTTGCGGGAGTATATTAATATGTCATCAATGAAGACTATTGCAAACATGTCTAAATAAGGCCGGAATACTCGATTCATCAATTCCATAAAAGCTGCTGGGGATTTGTCAACCTAGAAGACATGACCAGGAATTCGTAATGTCCGTACCGAGTGCGAAATATTGTCTTAGGGACATCAGATGCCCTAATCTTCAGCTGATGATAGCCAGATCTCAAGTCTATCTTCGAAAAGACCTTGGCACACTGAAGCTGATCAAATAAATCATCAATTCATGGGAGTGGATGTTTATTTTTTTGATAGTCACCTTGTTCAATTGCCGATAATCAATTCACATTCTCATCGAACCATTTTTCTTCTTTACACATAATATTGGCGCACCCCACGGCGAAACATTGGGTCTAATGAAACCCTTTCGAGTAAATCCTACAACTGCTCCTTCAATTCTTTTAACTCTGGCGGAGCCATGCGATATGGGGGAATAGAAATGGGCTGAGTGCCTGGAGCCAAGTCAATGCAAAAATCAATATCCCTATTGGGTGGCATACCCGATAGGTCTGAAGGAAACACTTCAGGAAATTTGTGGACCATGGGCACAAAATCAATAGAAGGAACCTGAGCACTGGAATCATAGACATAGGCTAAATAAGCCAAACACCCTTTCTCAACCATGCGTCGAGCCTTAACGTAAGAAATAACATTGCGGCTAGTATGACCTGTGAGGGTGTGATTTTTGCCCAAATCAAACAATTTCCAATATAAAATAAAAATAAGATTTTTTGAGGTGTAATTGTGTGTTTTAATTGAAACAATTGTGTTTTGTTGTTGAAATAAGTTTGAAATTAAAACTACAAAAAAGAGTTAATTAGAAAATGTCATAAAAATAAGGAAAGTTGGAGAAAATTAAAAAAATACAAAAGTACCGGAATAATAAAAGAAAATGGCAAAAATGTCATAAAATACCAGAAAAATACAAAAAATGTAGGAAAATAAAAGAAAAACAACAATTGGAAAATAAATACAAAAAGAGAAAATGAAATACACAAGAAAAATACAAAGAAAATAATTAAAATATAAGAGAAAAATACAAAAATACAATAAAATTGGGCTGGAATTCAAACATACAGGCCCAAGTGTAACAACCCAAGAGAAATGGTCGTCCAGCCCAAACGCTCAACCAAGACGATGACGTGTTGAGACATTTAATCTCAACCGTTAAAGGTATTGATCTAACGGACTATGTAAGGCGGCCCAATAATGAATTAAACAACGTCGTGTAGGAGGTTAATCCTGACCGTCCAAAGGAATAATCAAACGGATGGTGTTAGGTCTCATAAAAATTGAAACGATGCAGTATCAAGGGTTAATCCTGGCCGTCCATGTTTGAAAATCTAACGGATGCCAGGCCTTCTTTCACTAATTGAAACGACAGCGTCTTAATTAAAGCAATCCTCGCCATTGATCATAATTGATCCAAAGGCCAGGATCACTCATGTCCAAAGGAGTATAAAAGCTCCGTCTCTCGTTCAGAGACCAATACATACACTCACATTTTACACAGACGGAAACCCTAGCCGCCTCACCTCTTCGTTTTCTTCATCTTCAACCTTCGTCTCCAATGGAGACTGAACGGAAACCATGGCCATTTCCGGCCAAAACCAACCCCAAAAACCTTGTCCTTCACCTTCACATACCACAACCACCTTAATAACCCAACAAAACCAACAAACACCCATTTTCTTGAAAGTCCGGTCACTAGAACTTTCGCCGGTGACCTTCAACCTATGAACCAGGCCCAGAGCTTTGCACCTTAGATCCACCTTGAAGAGGTCTTTCACCTCGTATAGGTGATTAACCTCAAATAAACCTAGAACTGTTCGAATATTGAAAAGAAGTTCATCGGAACCCTATCTCCGGTGGACACCCAAAACAAAACCCACCCCAAATACATCCAAAATACACACAGAACACCCCTTTACCACTAAAAACCCAAAAATAAACCCCATTCGAAGAAATCCAGAAAATTAGAAGACTTCGAGTCTTTGAAAGATCTTGAAGCCTGGAAATAACAAAAGAAGAAGAAAGAAAGAAAAGAAAGAAGAAAGAAAGAAAAGAAAGAAAGAAAAAAGAAAAGGAGACAGATCCTGAAAAGCTAAGTGAACCTACCCCTTTTTGCTTATTTACTTATTTGTTTCTAAATATAGTTCTTTGCATGATTCTTGACTATTTGTCTTCTAAATATTCTGTATATGATTCTTATTAGCCTGTAAATTGCATGCCTAAGATCTATCCTATTCTTTATACATAACTAGTGTATTTTAGCACTTTAGGGTTTCTTGATAAGATTCACACACGAATCATGTTTAAATGTGCTTCTTTATGTGATTTGTTCACTATGCCTAGTCTGGAATTATGCTTTGATTGATTGGGATTCAACCATTATCAAAACTTCTCTCTGAGTTCTAGTTAATTGAAAAATGATTTATGATTAAGGCTATGTGTGCAATACAACATGAATTGGCTATATTTGTAATTTGATTCATATGTTAGACTATTTTTGAATCCTATTATGCTTTGCGGTTTGGTTATAGATGTAAAGATATATGTATAGTTTCTTTAGTTTAAAGTAATCTGGCTATTCTTGAAAAATGACTAAGTATGGCTATTATTGAAATAACTAGAACTGTTTGATTAGTCTGGCCATTCCTGAAATATTAAGTGGCTAATTTTGCAAATCTATTTATGGATTAGTTAGTTAATGTTAAAAAGGGGTTACAATTTAAAAAAGGTGTGGGGTTAAAATTTTGTTAAGTCTTAAATAGGTTAGAAAACAATGGCTATTAGATAAATAGGTACTAAACCTAGTCAAGCATGACCTTAGTAGGTCGGGTAAATAATAGATAATAATAATGGCATATAAGGAATAAGAAATGGTATAATTGAAGATTTAATAGAGCCTATAGGGACAAAATAGACTTTTCTAATTAGTATTCTTGTAATTAACAATAAAATAAAGGGTAAGATAGGCACAGTAAAAAGGCATAACTAAAATTACCCTTAGCAAGTGAGGGCAGCCTAGTTTATACCCTCAATAAAATCAAAAAGAATTACCTAGAACCTTCCAGCAGGGGCTGGAAGGCATTTCTAAATATAATTGAAGGTATTAAACTGTAATTAATAAGAAAATAAAGGGGAGGGAACTAAGAATAAGATTTTTGAATTTCCCTCTCAAGATTTCACACAAATAATCTATAAGTAGGCTTCACTTGAGCCTGAATAAGGGGTTAGAAATCGAGGGTTAGAAATCCTGGGTTACAAAAATTTCAGAGATAAAAAGGTTGAACATTTTGAGGATTGAAAAATTTAGTTAACTTGTGAGGTCCAGATTTTTTGAGAGTTAATTTCTTTGCTGAAATTCTGGAGTTCTATTAAAGTTTACTGATGTTTCAATTCTGTTGGATTCTATTGGAGTTCTTTAATTCTATCTGCTAGTTTGCTCAATTGCTGGATTGGGATTCTACTTTGCTGTTATATTGCTGCTTTAATGTGTTTGGTCTTAGATGGCTCTATTGCTGCTATCACTGATTATTCTTCGTCCATACATAGACTCATAAGTTTTTTCTACTGAACCAGGTACATTTCCTTATCCAGAAATGTAATTACGAGATTGATTGAAGAAATAAAAGTTTATGAGCTGCTTGGATGAAATCTTCTGCTATTTTCTTTCAGTTTCATAGTTATTATGTATTAGATTTTCTGTGATTCGAAAGGATGATTTGTAATAATCGAATACTGTGTGTAAATGAGATAGAGTAAGTAGATAGTATAGTAGTAGTAGTATATACATAAAATACAGTTAACACTTTAATCTTAGGATTGAAACAGGATAATACACGAACCTAATTCACTTAGTAAAATTAATATAACATATGAAAGAGTAATCAGTTAACATCGTTAATCAGAGTCTAATAATAGTTCCATAAAAGAAACTGAATAAATGAGTTACAGCATGTTTTATCACTCAAATTAGTATAATAACAATTTATAATAGAATAAGTTAGAATCAGGTAATTAATAACAATTCAAATCTGTACTGTTAGTATTCTATCACTATCTAAGTAGTTGAAATAGTCGTTTTATGGTTTAAGTCCTATTAATGCTTAATTAGTAACCAGAATTCAGAAGTAATATTGATGAATATGTATTCAGTGATTTATGAAATAAAAATGATTTTTGTTCATCTGTTCTGTTGTTTAATGAATATTTGTTCGAGTGTTATGAAATTTCCATCTTATGTTATATTTTATACGTCTGTTCTGGGCCTAATTGAAAGCACAGGCCCAGACTTATTTACACGCACTTTCAAGTCTCTAAATAATGATAAATACATATACTGGGTTTCAGAGGCCCAGTTATGTGTTTTAGACTGTTAATACAGTTTACCTAAAGTCCAGGCCTGGAAATGGATAGTTAGGGCCTGGACATAATAATATTAAGTTCTGAAATATCAAAAATAGTAACAAAATTAGGAGAAAGAACAACAATAGATAATATAATACTCAATAGGATTGGACTTTAAAATAACGGGATGACCCTCGTATAAGAATAAAATACGCGGGGCGCACATATGAACGTTAATAAATGATAGACTCGGGGAGACTATTTAGCAAATTTCATGGTCTTTCCTAAAGATAATAAGCCGTAGTCATTATAGGAACGATTAAATATACATTCATTAATATGAGTGCACATTTATGTGACTCAAATCTTAAATCCCGGCGTAGCTGAAACGTATTAAAGTCACAGGCGTACTAGTTGCGGTTTGACTCGAAATGCGTTTTTGTGACGTCGAAAGTCGTTAAAAAATAACAAAATGGGGCATTCACATTTTGTAAAAGCATATAAAGAAATCAAATAAGTCAAAAACGACAGTTGAGCGACCATTCTAAAACCACGGAATTCGGGAGTGCCTAACAATTCTCCCGGGTCAAAAAAATTCCTTATCCGGATTTCTAGTTTCGCGGACTATTTAAAATAGAGTCAATTTCCTCGGATTCGGGATTAACCGGTGACTTGGGCCACCATTATCTTCCCAAGTGGAGACTCCGAAAATCAAAAATAAATCCCGTTTCGATTGTCCTTAAAGTGGAAAAACTCCTTCCTCGTTGTGATTATTATATCCCTTCCCGGGGTGTATTAGTAATTAAATGAGGTATACCTTATTCTTTCGGAAAAGAGGTAGTAAAAAGGGAGGTGAGACAGCTCTGGCGACTCTGCTGGGATAAGTAACCCAGAATTTTGGTTCAGGGTTTAAGAATTCGAGCTCGATTAAATTGTCGTTCTTGGTGTTATTTGACTTCATTATATGCTTTGATCAATATGCTACATGTTTACCGCTTTGATATTACGTGGATTGTATATATAAAATTGTGCCGAAAACCCTTCTCTTCTCACCTCCAGGGATGTGCTTACTGGTTGAGACTCCCCTTTCTGTTAGTGTCAATGCCTTAATAAGAAATAGAGGCCGGATAAGTTACAAAGCCGGACGACCCCACGTGTCCCCGGTACGTAGCCCCCTCCTCGATCCGAGTTGTCCACTCGGGTACACGGTCTAACACCATAAAAACATTAGGATATTGAGCCTAGATACAGGACGATTATTTGCATCATATCTGACTTAGGGGACTCAACACAGGGGTTGGGTCCGTCTAGGACAGGTGACCCGGTAATCAAAGACCATGCATATTATATGCTGCATTTATTTGTCCTGGATTATTATGCGGACTGGATAAATTCCTGGAAAAAAAGGAAAAGAATGTTAGAATAGAAAATATCGAAATATTGACGAGATTCTGTCAAAATTTGAAAAGAAAAGCTTGAAAAATAGGTGGAACAATACAGTTGAAATAATTGGTCACAAAATAATCTAACCGAACTACGCAGGTTTGATTCTCATCACTAGGTGAGATACGTAGGCAACCCTTGACGGGTCCAACCACCCTTTTAGAAAATGACCAAAAAATGTTGAATTTTAGTTTTCAATAAATCGAAGTGATGCTAATTTTTGGAAATAGTTGAATGTTCCGAAAGGACGCCGGAAGGGTGTTTTTGCAAAAATGGCCACTTTGAAGTCATGTCTTTTCCTTTTTAAAATAAATAGCCCGGAAAGGCTAATTCTTTCAAAAATAATGAAAAAATTGTCTTTGAAAAAATATTTTCCTGTTTCTGAATAAAATCGCCTTTAATAAATGTGCAGGATGAGCACAATACAAAATGAACCCTTTGCTTTAATGAACAAAATCCCTTTGGAGTTGAGGTTATGGTGGAACGATCTGGGCCAAGAGGGACAGGTTTGGGTCAGCCGATATCTAAAAGATCTTACTGGGTTGATGGACATAATGCCCTGAGGTGATATTTTCGGGCCCTTGTTGCTTGATGGGATCCTGCGCATAATGTGCTACACTTCTCAAATTTTGAGCTCACTCCTACATTAGAAGAAATTTATTATTACATCGGGAAAGGCGAGGTTTCCCTAAAGGATAAATACCCGGTGGCTCAGAGGGTAATTACGGTGCACAAATTCCGCGATTCCTTGAAAATCGCCAGAAACGTTCATAATGAAGACTTGGCTCATGGGTTTTGTACTATGAGTTTCATCTACCGCAGATTTGGTCATATTGGGGGATTTAACGACCATACGAACAAGTTCTGTAGTAAATCTAACCGAGTCAAGTCGGAAGAACATAGGCGATTCGCCTTTATGGTGGCATTTCTGGGATTGGTTATATTCCCGAGGAAAGATGGATATATTGATATAATGGTCATCGGGATTGCCAGTACTCTACTTGTGCAAGATAATAGCACACTAGCACTGATGATTGTAGCTGATATCTTCCGTGCCCTCACATCCTGTAAAGCAGGGCATGACTTCTCCGAGGGATGCAATTTACTTCTCCAGATGTGGTTGATAGAACATTTGTTCCGTCACCCTCAGTTCTCAAGTTATGGGTCGTTTGAAAAGACGTGCATTGAAGAGTTTTATATGAGAACAAAAAAAGTTAAGTTGCCAGAAGGATCAAAAGGTTGGATCACATACTTGCGATCAATGACTGCTAGCCAATTTGATTGGGCATACTGATGGTTGCCCCTCAACGAGGTGATATACATGCCAACGAAAGGTCGCATTTCTTGATAATGGATCTTAAAAGCGTTCAGCCTTATGCAACTGTACAGGGTATTACGGCAGCTTGGGAGATATAATATCATAACAACAGACGGGGACCTCAGCCTAAAAGCCGTAGAAATCAGTCCGGACGGACAATTCCCGAAAGCAAAGATTCGACAGATTTGGAATGAATGCCAATACTTGAGAGTAGACACTTGTGTGGTAAACCGAGCTCGAGGGGAAGTATCACCAGGGTATGCCACATGATATCGCCGGGATGTCGAGCATGATAGACCAATGAAGAGGCCTCACATTCAAGAATTGGCCGAGCAGTCTAAGGATCAAAAAGATTGGGTGGCCAAAGAAAATGAGTACCGAGCCAGAATCAGCTTATTAGAGAAACAATTCCAAGACCTCAAATTCGAAAGCAGCTTACAAACGGCATCCGATGAGGGAGAAAAGAAACAGTTGAGAAAAGAGAATGAAATCTTGAAGGCTTAGATTGTAAAGATGAAAACAGCAGCCGAAACCCCAGTTCGCCTTGCCCGAGATGAGAAATTGATTGAAAATCTTCGGCGCAAAGTGAATGACTATAGTTTTGATCTAGATAAAGCCGAGAAGGAGCTATTCGGAGTATGGAAACAACTGGCCAGAAATGCTGAGGAAAGAGTCCGAATGGTTCAGCGATTACAAGATGAACACAAGGTTGAGGTAGCCCGATTGAGAAAGAAAATCATTACATCCGAAGTCAAAAGTAGCAAACAAAGCAAAGAGTTTGAAGTAGAGAGAGAACATTGCTACATGGCTATGGCTCGGTTAGAGTTGGAGCTACAACAACTACAAAAGAAGAACCAGCAAACCTTAGACGCTCGTGGCGAACAGATTGGTAGGTTGCTTCAGGAAAAATGGGTCATTAGGGAAAGAGTCGTCAACATTGCTCAGTACATCACAAGGAAATGCCAATTGTGTGAAGATGTGTCCCAGTCAACATTCACATCAGCAGTAAAGTTCTTTGTAAAGCAAGTAATGACCGACCTGGACAAACTCCAAAGTGGATTAGCATATAGGCCCGCGGCAAGACCGAACGATGTCTCGCGGGCACTAGGAGCTTTAATATATTCATAGGGCATGCATTTTGTATTTGTAGTACAACATCATTTGTAACCAATGTTTGAGTATCAATGAAAATGTTGCTATTATTTTCTTTCTTTTTATGCAAATTACTTGGGCGATAGGCAAACATGTAGGAACGAAAAACAAAATGAAAAAAAGGGGAATGGAAAAGAAGAAAATAAGAAAAAGTAATAAATAGAAAAGTAATGAAATGAAGAAAAACAAAAGTGTAAAGAAAGTTGGTGGTTCAAAGAGGAATAATGCCGGGATGATGCATAATGACTAGGCAAATGTTGTGATTCTTAATTGTGATATTTACCCCTTATGAGCTAACTATTAACGAGTTTTATTGTTGATGAGTATCAGATTTTCAATTGGCAACTGGCATTCTCGCATATCACAGCTACAATACACGTTCAAAAGCCATGACCAAAGCAGTAACTCAGGAAATCGAGCCCACTATTATGGATCCAGTACAAGAGGAAGAAGTTGTGGACATAGCTAGTATGAAAGAAGAGATGTACAAATTAAAACAGCAGATGTCAGAGATGTACCAGGCCTGGTCTAGGGGTCAACCTTTGCCTTCCTATCCAGCCAACCCAGCATACATCCCTCCTACAAACCCAAATCCCGAACCACCCACTATGAACTTGTCTTCAACATACCCAATTTACCCGCATTACTATGTTACAACCTCACAAGCAGCTCCACCATTGTCTAAAAAAGCTCCACCACCACCCCCTCAGGTCGCTCCAGTATACGTGGCACCGCCACCCGCTGCTCTACACAAATCTTTCGTGGAACCTGCGTTCTATGTTCAGGACACTCATTATTATCCACCAGAACCAACTTTCAGGCAACATGATTCCTACACACCGCTGATAGACATGACAGAAGAGGAAAAGTCTGTCAGAAATCTGGAGCAGGAAGAGATGGCCAATAAGATGAAAAGTCTTGAGCAGTCATTTCATAACATACAAGGGCTAAGAGGCCAAGTGACTGTTACGTACAAAGATCTATGCTTGTTTTCGGAGGTGCAGCTGCCGGCCGGGTTTAAGTTACCCAAGTTTGATATGTGTGACGGTCACGGGGATCCAGTAGCCCATCTGAGGGGATACTGTAGTAAATTGCATGAAGCAGGAGGAAGGGACGAGTTACTTATGTCTTATTTTAACCAAATCTTAAGTGGTTCAGCATTGGAATGGTATACCCGACAAGATCATACCAGGTGGTTCATCTGGGATGACTTAGCTCAATCGTTTGCAAACCATTTCCAATACAATCTAGAGATTATCCCTGACAGGTTGTCGTTGACTAAGATGGAAAAGAAACCCGGGAAACGTTTCTGGGAATACGAATTTAGGTGGAGGGAGCAAGCTACACGAGTAAACCCGCCAATGAAAGAAGGGGAAATGGTGGACTGCTTTTTATTGGCTTTGGAGCCAACATACTATGACCACTTAGTATCGGCAATTGCAAAAACCTTTAACGAAGTATCCAAGATGGGAAGCTTTGTAGAAGAAGGGCTAAAGACAAATAAGATCATGAGCTACTCGGCTATCAAGGCCACAAACCAAGTAATACAGACTGGAACTGGAGGGTTGATTGGCAAGAAGAAGAAGGAGGAAGTTGCGGTCATTGAAGGTAGATCATGGTCCCCGGGCCCCAACACATATCATCATCCCCCTCGCCCATACCAACCATATCCGCCAGCACCATATAACCCACCTCCACCATATTATCCTCCAACTAATCCACATTTTTCTGTCCAACATGCTCAGCCTAATCCACCGCCTCCACATCCATGGCGTACCCTAGCTCCACAAAATGTCTACCACGCACAAAATGCCTATCCACCTCCCAAAACATACAGAAATCCAAATCGACCCAATTTCCGTCCAGATTAAGAAGTAAAAGGATATAGAACCCAAAGAAAGAGAACATTTACTCCGTTAGGGGATTCATATACCAATCTTTTTCACCGTTTGCAGGAACTAGGGATGATGAGCCCTATCGAACCAAAAATTCCCAACCCACCACCGAGAAATCTAGACCAATCAGTCCGTTGTAAGTATTTTTCCGGGGCACCAAGACATGATACAGAAAAGTGTTGGCATTTAAAGTCCGCCATACAAGAACTTATTGGTACCAAGAGGATTGAAGTGCAAGCTCCGGAAACTCCCAATATCACACAGAATCCTTTGCCAGCACATCATGAGACACATATGATAGAGTTGGAACAAGGAGAGAGCGGTAGAAAACCTTCTCAATCAGTGATGATGATTAAAGTGAACAACAAGATGGAGGGAGAAGTTGAAAAGGAAAAAGTGCCAATCGAGTTGTCAACAAAGAAGCCATCAGTGGTTGAGCCCGTGAAAGTAGTAGTGCCGGGAGTGAAGCCTTTGTTGATTGTGAAGGGAGCTTATGCGGAGCATGTGATTATCAAACCAGTGGTGCGGATGCCAGTTGTAAATACCAGGGCCATACTGTGGATTTATGATAAGGTTATAGTGATGTATAAAGTGAAGGAAGTTAAAGGAGAAATTAATGAAACTCATGGTTTAACTCGCTCCGGGCGATGCTTTGCCCCGAAAGAATTGAGGAAGACGAAAGTGGTAAAGGAAAACCCGGCTCATGTAAAGAAGGCAGTTACTGAAGAGGAAGTGGAAGAGTTCTTGAAGAAAATAAAGGCTCAAGACTATTCTATAGTGGAGCAATTGAGAAAAACGCCCGCGCAGATTTCATTGTTATCATTGCTAATCCATTCTGATGAACATAGAAAGGCGTTGGTGAAAAAAGCCCATGTGCCTGAGAAGATTTCAGTATGCCATCTGGAGAAAATCACAAACAAGATCTTTGAGACCAATAAGATAACATTTTCAGATAGTGAGTTGCCACTGGAAGGAACGGAGCATAATAAAGCACCATACCTCACAGTCAAGTGTGAAGAATCTGTAGTAACCCGTGTTCTGGTGGATAATGGATCAAGTGCCAATATTTGCCCACACTCAACCTTGGGGAAGTTGAAGGTCAATCATGAAAGAATTCATCGGAACAGTGTATGTGTACGGGGTTTTGATGGAGATGGAAAGAATACTGTAGGGTATATTATATTGGAGATTACCATCAGACCGGTGGATTTCACTATGGAGTTCCAGGTGCTAGATGTTGCTGTATCATACAACCTTTTATTGGGACGTCCGTGGATCCACGCAGCCAAAGCTGTACCATCCTCTTTGCATCAGATGGTAAAATTTGAGTGGGAGCAACATGAGATAATAGTGCACGGAGATGATGATGTCTGCAATGCTATTACACCATTTGAAGAAGCTGAAGGTGATAAAGGTCCGTGGGTATATCAAGTCATGTACACTGTGGTGGTGAACAAAATAGCTGAGGGGGAAAACATGCCGATACCCACAGTGGCTCCTGCAGCAGTGATGGTCGCCAAGGAAATGATAAGAAATGGGTTTTCTCCGGGGAAGGGCTTAGGAGTAACTTTGCAAGGGATAACATAGCCAATCCATCTTCCGGGCAGTAATGACACTTTTGGTTTGGGTTTCGAGCCAACCGTTGCCGATATCCAAAGAGCTAAGAAAATGAAGAATAAGGGATGGTCCCTCCCAAAGCCTATCCCAAAACTATCAAATTCCTTTACCAGGCCTGGTATAAAGAGAAATCTGGCGACTGTTATGCCAAGCCATGCTGAAATAAAACCGGATGAGCAACTCCTAGCAAGGTTCGAGAGGCTATTTGAAGATATGAATATGTTGGAGACGGGTGAAGGAACAAGTAAAATGGATGTTCAGTTCGTGGGACCCTGCATCATGCTTAATAACTGGGAAGCTACTCCTCTTCCGATCGGGAGGGAGTTATGATAGTTAGCTTTTAAATTTTTCATTTCCCCAAAAGTTGTCTTGTTTTTAAATTGTAATCCCACACCCTGTCAAAACAAATGTATCCAATTCTTGTTACCTTTTGAATGAAATGCAATTTCTTTTCTTCCTCCATTTTTGCCTCATTTTATTTTTCTTCTTTTGTACAGTTCAATATTTGCTGATTCCAATGACATGTCATGCATGAAGGATTCCCGGTCCAGTCTTGATAATCGAATAGTTATATAGGAAATTGAAAGTGAATATGAAGTGGAATCTGAGGATGAGGAAATACTGGAGGAAATTAGTAAAGAATTGAATCATTATGAGGAAAAACCCAAACCAAACTTAAATGAGACGGAGTCTATTAATCTGGGAAATGAGGAGAATGTTTGAGAAACAAATATTAGTGTGCATTTAGAGGCTTCCCTCAGAGAATTTAATCAAGTTGTTACATGAGTACAAGGACATATTTGCTTGGTCCTATGATGACATGCTCGCGCTCAGTACTGATTTGGTGACATGCTCGGACTAAGCAAATATGTCCTAAAACAGAAGCTAGGAAAGTTTAAAACGGATATCAGTGTGAAAATAAAAGAAGAAGTTAACAAGCAATTCGAGGCGAAGATCATACGGGTCACTAAATATCCCACCTAGTTAGCTAATGTTGTGCCAGTTCCGAAGAAAGATGGAAACACCAGGGTGTGTGTTGATTACCGGGACCTCAATAAATTTAGTCCAAAGGATGATTTTCCATTGTCAAATATCCATATATTGATCGACAATTGTGCCAAGCATGAAATTGGTTCTTTTGTGGATTGTTATGCGGATTATCACTAGATCCTGATGGACGAAGAAGATGCAGAAAAGACGGCCTTTATCACGCATTGGGGAACATATTGTTACAGGGTAATGCCGTTCGGGTTAAAGAATGTCGGGGCTACATATATGAGGTCAATGACCACTTTGTTTCATGATATGATACACCGAGAGATCGAGGTATATGTGGATGATGTCATCATTAAGTCCAAGAAGCAATGTGACCATGTCAAAGATTTGAGAAAGTTTTTCCAGAGGCTCCGAAGATATAATCTCAAGCTCAATCCAGTAAAGTGTGCTTTCGCGGTGCCGTCCGGAAAGTTACTGGGGTTTATAGTAAGCGAGTGTGGTATTGAATTGGATCCGTCAAAGATAAAAGCAATCCAGAATTTGCCTCCGCCAAGGAACAAGACAGAAGTGATGAGTTTATTGGACAGGTTGAATTATATCAGCAGATTTATTGCTCATTTAACGTCAACTTGTGAGCCCATTTTCAAATTGTGGAAGAAAGATGCTGCGGTAAATTGGACTGATGAATGCCAAGAAGCATTTGACAAAATTAAGGAATATTTGGCCAATCCTCCAGTATTAGTTCCTCCAGAACCGGGAAGACCTTTGATCCTGTATCTAACCATATTGGAGAATTCTTTTGGCTTCGTACTGGGGCATCATGACGAAACAGGAAAGAAAGAGAAAGCAATATATTACCTCAGTAAAAATTTCACATATTACGAGGTAAAATACACTCAGTTGGAAAGAACATGTTGTGATCTATCGTGGGTTGCTCAAAAACTGAAACATTACCTGTTAGCTTATACCACTTATTTAATATCACGGTTGGATCCACTGAAGTATATATTCCAGAAGCCTATGCCTACAGGAAGACTTGCTAAGTGGAAAATTTTGATTACAGAGTTTGACATCATCTATATAACTCGTACGGCAATGAAGGCACAAGCAGTTGCAGATCATTTAGCAGAAAACCTAGTTGATGATGAGTATGAGCCGCTAAAAACTTATTTTCCTGATGAGGAGGCAATGAACGTTGAAGAGGTAGAGAAAGATGATAAGCCAGGCTGGAGAATGTACTTCGATGGAGCCGTCAATATTAAGGGAGTCAGAATTGGAGCAGTGCTTATTTCAGAAACGGGTCAGCATTATCCCGTTACCGCTCAGCTTCAATGTTTTGCACTAATAACATGGCCGAGTATGAAGCATGCACATTGGGATTAAGGATGGCAATAGATATGGGTGTTTAAGAGATTTTGGTCATGGGTGACTCGGATCTTTTGATACATCAGATTCAAGGAGAATGGGAGACAAGAGATTTGAAGCCGATACCTTATCGACGATGCTGCATGAACTGTCTCAGAGATTTCAATCTATAGAGTTCAAACACATTCCAAGAATACACAATGAAGTAGCGGATGCTCTGGCCATATTATCCTCCATATTGCACCATCCAGACAAAGCTTATGTAGATCCATTACAGATACAATTTCCCGATCAAAATGCTTATTGTTTCGCCGTGGAAGAAGAACTTGATGGTGAGCTGTGGTATCATGATATCAAAGAATATTTAAGGATAGAAGGGTACTCAGAACAGGCCACAAGAGACCAGAAAAGGGCTATAAGGCGATTGGCAAATTGATTTCCCTCAGTGGAGGAGTTGTATACAAAAGAACACCGGATTTGGGGCTATTGAGATGCATAGATGCACAGCAAGCTGAGACAATTATGGCTGAAGTACATGCAGGAGCTTGCGGACCTCATATGAGCGGATACATTTTAGCCAAAACAATACTGAGAGTAGGATATTATTGGCTCACCATGGAGCGTGATTGTATTAGATATGTGAGAAAATGCCATCAATGTCAAATATATGGATATTTGATTCACTCTCCACCCTATGAGTTGCATACAATGTCAGCACCGTGGCCATTCGTTGCCTGGGGCATGAATGTTATCGGACCAATAGAGCCCGTAGCATCTAATGGGCATAGATTTATCTTGGTTGCAATTTATTATTTCACCAAATGGGTGGAGGCAAAGACATTTAAGGCAGTGACAAAGAAGGCGGTAGTGGATTTTGTACACACAAATATCATTTGTCGCTTTGGAATTCCTAAGGTGATTATCACAGACAATGGAGCAAATCTGAACAGTCGCCTCATGGCAGAAGCAAGTCAAAGGTTCAAAATCCTGCATCGTAACTCTACACCTTATCAGCCAAAATCAGTGGAGGCCGCAAATAAGAATATTAAGAAGATTCTCAGGAAGATGGTAGAAGAGTCAAGGCAATGGCATGAAAAAATACCATTTGCTCTCATGGGTTATCGCACAACTATACGTACTTCAATTGGTGCAACACCTTACTCATTGGTGTATTGAACAGAGGCAGTCATACCCACAGAAATTGAAATACCTTCTCTTCGGATCATAGTTGAGGCTGAAATCGATGACGGTGAATGGGTAAAAGCTCGGCTAGAACGATTGAGCTTGATTGATGAGAAAAGATTGGCGGCAGTTTGCCACGGACAGTTATATCATCGGAGGATGGCTAGAGCATACAATAAGAAAGTATGTCCGCGGAAATTTGAAGCGGGACAGTTGGTGCTGAGACGTATTTTGCCTCATTGGGCCGAAGCAAAAGGAAATTTTGCACCGAATTGGCAAGGACCATTCACGGTGTCACGGGTATTGTCCAACGGAGCTTTATATTTGACAGATGTTGAAGGAAAATGTGTAGAGACTGCTATCAACTCAGATGCAGTCAAGAGATATTATGTATGATTCCTTTTTCATATGTACAATTGTATTTCTTACAATTTTGTAATTGAAATGATAAAGGCATTTTATTATCTATACAAACACTTATTGATATCCCAGTTGAGCCTTATTGCTTTATTCTTTCATAACCCTCTCTCGGAATAGATTATGAACAAGAAAAGAAAAGAAAAAGAAAGAAAAATGATGCAAGAAAAAGAAAAATGAAAAAAGTGATGAAACAAAGAGGAAAAAAAAAGAAAAATGCATACAAAAGACAAAAAGAAAATCGGGAAAAGTCAAGACGCAACAATTGAATATGAACGTAGTTTGAACTACGTTTGACTTGATCCCGAAAGGGTTCATAGGCAGCCTCAATGAGGTTCAGTCACAATAGAAATAAAATCCAAGATTCCCCAAATATCGAAACTGGGGCAGAAGTTATGTTTATGATTCCGAGAGTTCCAAATATTTTTGAACCCTTGTTAAAATTTTGAGCCTTTATACCTTTCTTTCTGAACCCATCCAAAAGCCACATTACAGTCCAAAGAAATACCTTTTGATTAATTTCAAGAAAATGATGATACAATGAGAATATGGGGAAACATGGCATGGACAGTACCCAGTGGTTTGGAAAACAAAAAAATAAAGAAAAATAAAAATGAGAGAGTCTTATTGGTGAAAACCTTAATAGGCACCATAAGGTGATGATGAGATAAGAGATAATAAAAATGAGAGAGTCTTATCGGTGAAAACCCTAACGGGCACCATAGGGCGAACGTGAGATGAGAGAATAAATGAGAGAGTCTTATTGGTGAAAACCTTAACGGGCACAATAAGGCGAAAGTGAGGAATATTTTGTTGAAAGAAGAAAAACAGCAAAAAAAAAAAGAAAGGTTTGGGTTGAAAGAAAGAATGGAGTCAAGATAGCAACAATTCAATTGGACAGACTAGGTCGGAATTTAAATACATGGCATGGTCACAAGAATCAGCCGTCATACCCAGATAAGTCCTGTCTTTTCTCCAAAATACCCTTACCCCTTCAAATTCATATTTCTGCATTTCATTGATCAAAACCAGTTGCCCATTGAAAGCTAACTACCAGCTTCTCATGTTAAGAGGCGTAATAACATTCGGTCAAAGAGAAAATAAAAGAAAAAGAAGAAATAAGGATGGAAATCAAAGACAAAGGAAAAATGAAATGAAATAGAAACAAAAAGGAAAGCAAAAGAGGATTACAAAAGGAAAAGTTGAAGAAAATCTGGCAATTGGCTGCAAAGCAGAATAAAACAAGAAGAAGCAGAAGATGGAAGCAGGGCCAACAGGAATGCCAGTTGCTAACATTTTATAACTAATAAGATTGTTCACTGATTTAGACAGGGACAAAAGATTCAAATTCTCACTAATCACTTTAAAGTGAATGTGACCAATGTGGAAGGAAAAACACCAAAACGAAATACAGCAATAAAAGGAGGAATCCGCAGAGGAGGGCTCACTCAGTTATCAAGAAACCTACCCAAACAGCAATGGAGGTATTATCTTTTCAAAACTCACACCTCAGTTATCAAACTGAAGGAAATACTTTTCTGCATTTTCATTTCATGCATCAGGCGCCCACCTGGATAACAAGGAAATATTTTTCTGCATTTTCATTTCATGCATCAGGCGCCCACCTGGATAACAAGGGAATATTTTTTCTGCATTTTTATTTTCATGCATGAGGCGCCCACCTGGATAACAAGGGAATATTTTTCTGCATTTTCATTTTCATGCATCAGGTGCCCACCTAGATAACAAGGGAATATTTTTCTGCATTTTCATTTCATGCATCAGGCGGCCACCTGGATAACAAGGGAATATTTTTCTGGATTTTCATTTTCATACATCATGCGCCCACTTGGATAACAAGGGAATATTTTTCTGCATTTTTATTTTCATGCATCAGACGCCCACCTGTATAACAAGGGAATATTTTTCTGCATTTTCATTTTTCATGCATCAGGCGCCCACCTGGATAACAAGGAAATATTTTTCTGCATTTTCATTTTCATGCATCAGGCGCCCACCTGGATAACAAGGGAATACTTTTCTGCATTTTCATTTCATGTATCAGGAGCCCACCTGTATAACAAGGGAATAATTTTCTGCATTTTTATTTTCATGCATCAGGTGCCCACCTAGATAACAAGGGAATATTTTTCCGCATTTTCATTTTCATGCATCAGGCGCTCACTTGGATAACAAGGGAATAGTTTTTGGCATTTTCATTTCATGCATCAGGCGCCCACCTGTATAACAAGGGAATACATTTCAGCATTTTTTTAATTTCTGTTCAGGCACCCACTTGTATAATAAGGGAATACATTTCTGCATTTTTAATTTCTGTTCAGGCGCACACCAGTATAACAAAAGGAATACTTTTCTGCATTTTAATTTTCATGCATTAGGCGCCCACCTGGATAACAAGGGAATATTTTTTAGCATTTTCATTTCATGCATCAGGCGGCCACCTGGATGACAAGGGAATATTTTTTCTGCATTTTAATTTTCATACATCAGGCGCCCACGTAGATAACAAGGGAATACTTTTCTGTATTTTCATTTCATGCATCAGGCGCCCACCTGTATAACAAGGGAATACATTTCTGCATTTTAATTTCTATTCAGGCGCCCACCTATATAACAAGGGAATACATTTCAGCATTTTTTTTAATTTATGTTCAGGTGCCCACCTATATAACAAGGTAATACATTTCTGCATTTTTAATTTTTGTTCAGGCGCCCACCTGTATATCAAGGGAATACATTTCACCATTTTTTAATTTCTGTTCAGGCGCCCACCTGTATAACAAGGGAATACATTTTTGCGTTTTAATTTCTGTTCAGGCGCCCATCTGTATAACAAGGGAATACATTTTAGCATTTTTTAATTTCTGTTCAGGCGCCCACCTATATAACAAGGGAATAAATTTATGCATTTTTAATTTATGTTCAGGCGCCCACCTGTATAACAAGGGAATACGTTTCTGCATTTTTAATTGCTTTATCTAACATGAGTAATATCATGACACATGGAAAACCCCACACTGGGGCAGAGGAAAAATGTTTTCTTTGTTTTTGTTTTTGTTTTTAAATAGGTATTAACTTGGAAGCAACAAACACAAATTGGAAGTCACACAAAGAGATGGAAGCAGTATGTCAGAAATAAGAGAGTAATCAAAAATCAATGAAAAAGAAGGATGCAAATAAAAGAGTAACATGAGATATGAAAAAACAAGGAAGTGCAAGAAGACAAGAAATAGATAGGATTTATTGTAATTCATGAGATCATAGCTTAGAATAGCTTATTTATTTTTCATTTTTATCCCGGTGTAACAAGGAGTTAGTCAGTGATTATAGCAACAATAGTAGCAGCAGCAAGTCTTGGTAGTTTCAAACTACCAGGCCTTCCCGAACTACACTGACCTGATTCCTATTTAGCCCAACATATGTAGGCAACCTCTGAGGCAAGGTGCGGTCAAATGATTTTCAAAATGCTTCTTACGGAATATGTCAGTGGGCAAAAATCTCTCATTAATGCTCACTTATATTTGCACTGAAACTCTTCGTGTTCCCGAGCAAAGAGGGGCAGCTGTAAGCACCTGATTTTTGCCCTAAGCAAACAAATTCCAATATAAAAGTAAAAATAAGATTTTTTGAGGTGTAATTGTGTGTTTTAATTGAAATAATTGTGTTTTGTTGTTGAAATAAGTTTGAAATTAAAACTACAAAAAAGAGTTAATTAGAAAATGTCACAAAAATAAGGAAAATTAGAGAAAATTAACAAAGATACAAAACTACCGGAAAAATAAAAGAAAATGGCAAAAATGTCATAAAATACCAGAAAAATCAGGAAAAAATAGGAAAATAAAAGAGAAACAACAATTGGAAAATAAATACAAAAAGAGAAAATGAAATACAAAAGAACAATGCAAAGAAAATAATTAAAATACAAAAGAAAAATACAAAAATACAATAAATTTGGGCTGGAATTCAAAAATACAGGCCCAAGTGTAACAACCCAAGAGAAATGGTCCTCCAGCCCAAACACTCAACCAAAATGACCATGTGTTGAGACATTTAATCTCAACCGTTGAAGGTATTGATCTAACAGACTATGTAAGGCGGCCCAGTAATGAATTAAAGGACGCCTTGTAGGAGGTTAATCCTGGCCGTCCAAAGGAATAATCAAACAGATGGTGTTAGGTCTCATAAAAATTGAAACGACGTAGTATCAATGGTTAATCCTGGCCGTCCATGTTTGAAAATCTAACGGATGCCAGGCCTTCTTTCACTAATTGAAACAACATCGTCTTAATAAAAGTAATCCTGGCCATTGATCACAATTGATCCAAAGGCCAGGATCACTCATGCCCAAAGGATATAAAAGCTCTATCTCTCGTTCAGATACCAATACATACACTTACATTATACACAGACGGAAACCCTAGCCGCCTCACCTCTTCGTCTTCTTCATCTTCAACCTTCGTCTCCAATGAAGACTGAACGGAAACCATGGCCATTTCCGGCCAAAACCAACCCCAAACACCTTGTCCTTCACCTTCACATACCACAACCACCTTAATAACCCCAGAAAACCAAAAACCCCTCATTTTCTTGAAAGTCTGGGCACCGGAACTTTCGCCGGTGACCTTCAAGCTATGAACCGGACCCAGAGCTTTACACCCTAGAACCACCTTGAAGAGGTCTTTCACCCCGTATAAGTGATTAACCCCGAATAAACCTAGAATTGTTCGAATATTGAAAAGAAGTTCGCCGGAACCCTATCTCCGGCGAACAGCCAAAAAAAACCCACCCCAAATACATCCCAAATACACCCAGAACACCCCCTTACCACTAAAAACCCAAAAAATAAACCCCATTCGAGGAAATCCATAAAATCAAAAGACTTTGAGTCTTTGAAAGATCTTGAAGCCTGGAAATAACAAAAGAAGAAGAAAGAATGAAAAGAAAAAAGAAAGAAAGAAAAGAAAGAAAGAAAAAAGAAAGGGAGACAGATCCTGAAAAGCTAAGTGAACCTACCCCTTTTTGCTTGTTTGCTCATTTGTTTCTGAATATAGTTCTTTGCATGATTCTTGACTATTTGCCTTCTGAATATTCTGTATATGATTCTTATTAGCCTGTAAATTGCATGCCTAGGATCTATCCTGTTCTTTATACATAACTAGTCTATTTTAGCACTTTAGGGTTTCTTGATAAGTTTCACACATAAATCATGGTTAAATGTGCTTTTTTATGTGATTTGTTCACTATGCCAAGTCTGGAATTATGCTTTGATTGATTGGGATTCAACCATTATCAAAACTTCTCTCTGAGTTCTAGTTAATTGAAAAATAAATTATGATTAAGGTTATGTGTGCAATACAACATGAATTGGCTATATTTGTAATTTGGTTCATATGTTAGACTATTTTTTAATCCTATTATGCTTTGTGGTTTGGTTATAGTTGTAAAGATATAGGTATAGTTTCTTTCGTTTAAAGTAATCTGGCTATTCTTGAAAAATGACTAAGTGTGGCTATTATTGAAATAACTAGAACTGTTAGATTAGTCTGGCCATTCCTGAAATATTAAGTGGCTAATTTTGCAAATCTGTTTCTGCATTAGTTAGTTAATGTTAAAAAGGGGTTACAATTGAAAAAGGGTCTGGGGTTGAAATCTGGTTAAGTCTTAAATAGGTTAGAAAACAATGGCTATTAGATAAATAGGTACTAAACCTAGTCAAGACTGACCTTAGTAGGTCCGGGTAAATAATAGATAATAGTAAGGGCATATAAGGAATAAGAAATGGTATAACTGAAGATTTAATAAATCCTATAGGGACAAAATAGACTTTGCTAATTAGTATTCTTGTAATTAACTACAAAATAAAGGGTAAGATAGGCATAGTAAAAAGGCATAACTGAAATTACCCTTAACAAGTAAGGGCATCCTAGTAATATACCCTCAATAGAATAGAAAAGAATTACCTAAAACCTTCCAGCGGGGCTGGAAGGCATTTCTGTCTATAATTGAAGGTACTAAACTGTAATTAATAAGAAAATAAAGGGGAGGGAACTAGAAAAAAGATTTTTGAATTTCCCCCTCAAAATTTCACCCAAATAATCTGATAGGCCCATAACAACAACAACAACAACAACAACAACAACAACAACAACAACAACCCAGTATATTCCCACAAGGTGGGGTATGGGGAGGGTAATATGTAGACAGGCCTTACCTCTACCCGAGAGGGGAGAGAGGCTGTTTTCAATCGACCATCGGCGCAGGGATCACTTGAGCCTGAATAAGGGGTTAGAAATCGAGGGTTAGAAATCCTGGGTTACAAAAATTTCAGAGATAAAAAGGTTGAACATTCTGAGGATTGAAAAATTTAGTTAACTTGTGAGGTCCAGATTTTTTTAGAGTTATTTTCTTTGCTAAAATTCTGGAGTTCTATTAAAGTTTACTGTTGTTTCAATTCTGTTGGATTCTATTGGAGTTCTTTAATTCTATCTGATGGTTTGCTCAATTGCTGGATTTGGGATTCTACTTTGCTATTATATTGTTTCTTTGATGTGTCTGCTCTTCGATGGCTCTATTGCTGCTATCACTGATTATTCTTCGTCCATACCTAGACTCATAAGTTTTTTCTGCTGAATAAGTTACATTTCCTTATCCATAAATGTAATTACGAGATTGATTGAAGAAATAAAAGTTTATGAGCTGCTTGGATGAAATCTTCTACTATTTTCTTTCAGTTTCATAGTTATTATGTATTAGATTTTCTGTGATTCGATAGGATGGTTTGTAATAATCGAATATTGTGTGTAAATGAGATAGAGTAAGTAGATAGTATAGTAGTAGTATATACATAAAATACAGTTAACACTTTAATCCTAGGATTGAAACAGGATAATACATGAACCTAATTCACTTAGTAAAATTAGTATAACATATGAAAGAGTAATCAGTTAACATCGTTAATCAGAGTCTGATAATAGTTCTATAAAGGAAATTGAGTAAATGAGTTACAACATGTTTTATCACTCAAATTAGTTTAATAACAATTTATAGAATAAGTTAGAATCAGGTAATTAATAACAATTCAAATATGTACTGTTAGTATTGTATCACTATCTAAGTAGTTGAAATAGTCATTTTATGGTTTAAGTCGTGTTAATGCTTAATTAGTAACCAGAATTCAGAATTAATATTGATGAATATGTATTAAGTGATTTGTGAAATAAAAATGACTTTTGTTGATCTGTTCCATTGTTTAAGGAATATTTGTTCGAGTGTTATGAAATTTCCATCTTATGTTATATTTTATACGTATGTTATGGGCCTAATTGAAAGCACAGGCCCAGACTTAATACACGCACTTTCGAGTCTCTGAATAATGATAAATACATATACTGGGTTTCAGAGGCCCAGAGTTATGTGTATTAGACTATTAATACAGTCTACCCAAAGTCCAGGCCTGGAAATGGATAGTTGGGGCCTGGACATAATAATATTAACTTCTGAAATATCAAAAATAGTAACAAAATTAGGAGAAAGAACAACAATAGATAATATAGTAATCAATAGGATTGGACTTTAAAATAACGGGATGAGCCTCGTATAAGAATAAAATACGCGGGGTCCCCATATGAACATTAATAAATGCTAGACTCGGGGAGACCGTTTAGCGAATTTCATAGTCTTTCCTAAAGATAATAAGACGTAGTCATTATAGGCACGATTAAATATATATTCCTTAATATGAGTGCACATTTATGTGACTCAAATCTTAAATCTCGGCGAAGCTGAAACGGATTAAAGTCACAGGCGTACTGGTTGCGGTGTGACTCGAAATATGTTTTCGTGACGTCGCAAGTCATTAAAAATAACAAAACGGGGCATTCACATTTTGTAAAAGCATATAAAGAAATCAAATAAGTCAAAAATGATAGTTGAGCAACCGTGCTAAAACCACAGAATTCGGGCGTGCCTAATACATTCTCCCAGGTTAACAGAATTCCTTATCCAGATTTCTATTTTTGCGGACTATTTAAACAGAGTCAATTTCCTCGGATTCGGTATTAACCGGTGACATGGGACTCCATTATCTTCCCAAGTGGCGACTCTGAAAATCAAAAATAAATCCCACTCCGATTGTCCGTAAAGTGGAAAAATTCCTTCCTCATTGTTATTATTATATCCCTTCTCGGGGTGTATTAGTAATTAAATGAGGTATACCTTATTCTTTCGGAAAAGAGGTAGTAAAAAGGGAGGTGTGACATGACCAGAAATTCCTTTCCACTCTATACGAGGCAAACTCGATAGAGCTAAGGTCACAGTCTTGGCATGGCAATATGATATAGCATGATATGGAGATAGCCATTCCATACCTAATATAATATAAAAGTCCACCATATTCAGGAGAATTAAATCAGCAGGGGTCTCAAGACCCTCAATCACCACAATACATGACCGGTGAACTCGATCAACCATAATAGAATCGTTTACTGGTGTAGATACATGAACAGGAACACCCGGTGGATCACTAGGCTGAACCAAGTACGGTGCAAAATAGGAAGTCACGTACGCATATGTAGACCATGGGTATAATAACTTTGAAGTATTTCTAATTAAATTCAAAATTTGTACCTGTAATGTCTGCACATGAGGACTCAGACTCTGGCCTACCTCTGGTGACCTGAGCTCCACCTCTAAGACCTCTACCTCTACCACAAACACCTCTGCCACTGCCTCTAGCTGGTTGGGCAGGCTGTGGAGCAACTGGGGCCTGAATCCTAGCACGAGTATCCTGCTGTTGCGACTGAGCACCTCTTAATCTCGGGCAATGTCTCCTGATGTGACTAAAGTCTCCACACTCATAACACCTATACTGCAGCTGAGGAAATTGGGACTGTCCCGGTCGACCTAAACTACTACTTCAAACACCTTTAGTGACAGGGAAGGCTGACTGAAAGGGCCTGGGAACTTGGCTGCTGCCATAATCACCGCTACCTCCAGATGAGGTACCACTGAATCTACCTGCATGGCGGGGCCTCTTATTAGTCCTACGTCTGCCTCCTTGTAGCAGAACCACCTGAACTTCACGGTCCATATTAGCCGCCTCCTGAAACGTGGCCTCACTCGCTGCCTGAGCCGTTGCGTATGGCTGAACTGTCACAACTAGCTGAACCCCTGGAAGTAAACCCACTCAAATGACACGCTCCACAAAGCCTACCAATTGGACCAGAGCGTCCTGAAGAACTGAGGTAGCAATGAACCCCTGTGGGACCTGAACTGGGCCCACTAGAGCTACTGGGGCTGGAACTTCTTCCTCAACATGAAAGAGGTTCTTCCACTAGTGCTGCTGCTCGGGGCTGAGCTCTGCCTCTGCCTCGGCCTCTAGGACGGCCTTGACCTATGCCCCTAGCGGGAGCTACTGCTGGGGCCTCAGGCTGTTCGTCATTAGATAAGGAAGCGCGTGTTCTTGCCATATGTGGAAGAACGGAGTAGAAATTCAATTAGCATTTAAAGAACAAATTCGCACGATAGGAAAGAATAAAGGTGAAATTTTTCCTAACTCTGTAGCCTCTAAGGGATAAATACAGACGTCTCCGTATCGTTTCCTCAGACTCTACTAAGGTTGTTCGTGAGTTGTGAGATATGTGCAACCTAGTGCTCTGATACCAAAATTTCCCTCCATCGGGAGTCGTAATGGCGCCTACTAATGGAAGCTAGGCAAACCAACTTCTTACTTATATTTCCATTCATTACAACCCTCATATAAAATCATTTAGAAATAATACTATTAATACAACGGAATAAGGATTTAGCGCAAGACTTAACAACTTTTACTAGATATGATGCAAGAAAATCCAAACATAATACACTACCCAAGAACTGGTGTCACAATACTCATGAACTTCTAAGAATAATACACATAATCGTTTGAAGGAATATAAACTTTTTATCTCGAATACATGAGATAACAGACTGAAAATTAAAGATATAGGAGATAACGGGTCCTGCGGACGCCTGCAAGGCTACCTCGAAGTCTCGGTGGTAGGAATATCAACAATCGTACTATTGCCGCTGCTGCCGTCCGTAACCTGTATCTGCGCAAAAAGAGCGTAGAGTGTAGCATCAGCACAATCGACCCTATGTGCCAGTAAGTGCATGGCCTATCCCAGTGAAGTAGTGACAAGGCTAGGACCAGACACCCATATAAACCTGTGCAATTCAAAACATATATATACGCAACAAAATAGTAGGAAAGAATATTTAAAAAGGGAAAACATAAGCTGGGGTAGAAACAGAATATAATATCAGAAATAATACGAGTAATGGAATAAAAATTCACTTTCAAATCCCAATTCGTCTTGTTGCGGCGTGCAACCCGATCCCATTTCTTTTAATATCTTGTGGTAGGCGTACCAGTCGCTCCCATTTTAATATAATCTCATTTCTCAAATAGGCTATCGGCAACTATGACCAATGCCAATAATACATAATAAACTGTCATAGGCGTACCACTCGCTCCCTTTATACAGGCTACCGATAACTATGGCCAATGCCAACAATCATGTAAACTGTGGTCGGCTTACCACTCGCTCTCTTTTCATATAGGCTACCGGCAACTATGGCCAATGCCAACAAATAATTGGCGGTAACTATGGCCAATGCCAACAATCATCATCTGTTACTAATGTGGCGTGCATCCCGACCCTTTCAATATGTCACCAGCACTATGACCAATAACAATAATCATACAATACATTACCGGTATTAAATTAATAATCTTTGATTAGCATTATATATATTACTGGTATTAAACCAATAATAATTAATCAACAATATGAGAATTACTGTTATGAAATCAATAATAATTATTCAACAATATAAATATTACCGCTATTAAACCAATAATAATTCCTTTCATATAATCACATAACATTTTTAAGAGTTTTAATCCATTTAAGACCCACGGTCATGCTCGACCCCCAACGTATAGATACTCGTCACCATGCCTATACGTCGGACTCCACATATAACAATTAACACATAAACTCAACTCCTATTCCCTCAAGCTAGGATAGATCAAACACTTTCCTCGAAGGTCTACGATCAATTCAATCTTTAGCAATGCGTTTTCCTTTCGATTTCGGCTCTAATTAAATCATATCTATCACAATTGATTTAATATTATCAATACTACTTAACAAACTAGTTAAAATGGCTAAATATAATTTTTACAATATTCTGCCCGGAATAGTGAAAATTGACTTCGGGCCCACATGGTCAAAACACGAGGTTCGAATCAAATTAAATTCACCCATCCTTCCATGAGTTCAAATATATAATTTAATTTAAAATCAAACCTCGAATTGAGGTCAAAATCCCAATTTTTATGAAAACGTAAGTTCTACCAAAAACCCACATTTTTACCCATGAAAAACCTTGAATTTAAGATGAAAACATGATAGATGATGTTAAAGAATGAAGAAATTGAGTAAAAGTTGACATACAAATGATTTGGAGTAGAGGATGTTCTTCAAAAATCGCCAAAGGATGTTTTGGGTTGTGAAAGTTGGGCGCGAAGCTTTCTTCGTGAAAAAGCTCGTCCTTGTCAATATAGGACTGTCTTTCATTCTGCTTAATGTGAAAAATGAAGCTGGAAACCGTGATTTATAGGTCTCTGTATTCGCATTTGCGAACCCCGACCAACCATGGGATTTGCGAAAAAAGCTTCGCATTTGCCAAGCTAGGCCAAAGCTGGGAGGTTCGCAATTGCGAACAAATAGTCGCATTTGCGAAGATAGGCCAGGAATGGGGGGGTTCGCATTTGCGAACAATACTTCGCATTTGCGAAGCTAGGCCAGGATTTGGGGAGTTCGCATTTGCGAACAAAACCTCGCATTTGCGAAGGTGCACTGCCCCAGGGGTCCTTCGCTTTTGCAATCCCAGGCCAAACTTCCACGCTTCGCAATCGTGAAGAAAAGCTTGCAATTGCAAAGATCACAGAAGCAAAAATACCAGATTTTTCGAAACATGAGAATGCAATCCGATGCCTATCCAAACCTCATCCGAGCCCTCAGAGCTCCAAACCAAATATGTACTTTGACTCAAAAATATCATATGAACTTGCTCGAGCAATCAAATCGCCAAAATAATATCAAAATCAATGGATTGGGCCTTAAAACTCAAGAATTCTTTCAAAATTTCATAACTTCCAAATTTTCCAATTTAAAACCGAAACACGTCAAACAGCGTCCGTTCTCAACAAACTTTACAGGAAGCTCTTAAGCAAAATATATGACCTGTACCGGGCGTCGGATCTAAAATATGAGCCCGATACCATTACTTTTTAATCAAATTTCAGTTTCATATTTCTTAAACATTTTCAGAAAACAATTTAACAGAAAAATACTTTTACCGGAGTTCTAGACCTTGGATTTTGATTCAGGGCATACGCCCGAGTTCCATATTTTTCTACGGACTTTCTGAGACCGTCAAATCATGGGTCCGGGTCCATTTACCAAAAATGTTGACCAAAGTCAACCATATCAATATTAATATCAAAATTCTTCAAATTTTTCACATACTTCATACATTTCAACATTAAAATTTTCCGGCTTCGCGCCCGAACTGTGCACGCAAATCGAAGCAACTATAAATAGGGTTTTTAAGGCCTCAGAAGCTCGAAATAATTGAGACAATAAGTGATGGATCCTTTGGGTCGTCATAGTATCACAATGTGTATCACATTATGTATCACGTATGTATCATATTTGTATCATATGTATATCCATCTATACCCGTTTGTATGATACATATATAGTAGAAGAATTTTCTTAAATCGATTTTAACTATGAATATTGATACCAAATCAGTCAAAATCACCTCCAATCTTACTCAAAATTTATATATTGACTCGTCTATACGTTTAAATGAATTTCAACCATACCCATTGAAAAAGGGTCCTTTTTTGCTTAGATTTTTAGAGACTTGTATGTATGTTATTTATATTTCATCACCTTGTTTGCTACATCATCCATGAAATTTTCGTTCTTTCTTGCACTTAATATTGTTGATCACGATTAAAAGTATGGAAGGAGATCTTTGGAGCAAACATTGCACCGCATGAGTATGTATGTGCCGAAATATTAATAACCTGCATATCCTCTAAATTTCACATAGTACAAGGGTATATTTGGACTTTTGTTGATTGAATTATAATATTATTATAATATTAAAATAATCTATGTTATCAATATATGTGTTTTAATTTGTATTAGAAAGAAATTTAAAAATAGCCAGATTTATATGTGGTCATTCAAAAATAGCTATAGTTTTAAAGAAATTGAAATTTTATCACTTTTTAGGTAAAGACAAATCTGAACGAAAACATTGTTCAAAATCCAGAAAATACTCTAGCATAATATACTAGAGTTCCAGCATAAGTATATTGGAACTCCAATTTATTATACTAGAGTTTCAGTATAATATATTGCAATTCCAGTATAATATATCAATCCGACATAATATACTTGTCAGGACCCTAGTTCACCAATCGTGAACCTGTCATGACGGCACCTAGTCTTCGCGACTAGGTAAGCCTAACACGATGCGGAATGTACAATTTCATGAAACAAGAGATAAAATAATAGCGGAATGATATAAAAGAAATATAATAAGCGCCGCTTGGCACATACACTTCTTCAAAACACACTAAAAAGCATACTACCAAGACCCGGAATCCTACGGGCAACACAGACTAAAAGAAGAGTACAACTGTGGTTGTATACATCAAGAATGTCTAAACAACGAGAATAAGGGAATGTAACTGCTATCACTAACGAGAATAGAAGGGGACCCTCCGAATCCGTGGACGTAGCAGATCATACCTCAAGTCTCCTGAAGTGCTACTAAATCACCTGAGATGAACCTGACCTGATGTACCTGGATCTGCGCAACAAAAGTGTGCAGAAGAGTAGTATGAGTACACCACGACGGTACTCAGTAAGTGCCAAGCCTAACCTCGATGGAGTAGTGACGAGAAAGGTCAGGGCCCTACCGAGAGATAATAACATAATGATAATAACAATAATAAGCAGTTTAAATAAGATTGAGTCTAAAATAGCAACAATAAAGTAATTACTGCAACCGTCTACGATTAAGATGACAACAAGTAACCAACACAACATAAACTCAAATCAACAAGTCCAGGACCTTTGGGAATTGAACCCACAGTCCCTCTCTATATTCAACAACTCAGGATCTCCGGAAATTTAACCCGCAGTCCCTACATCAGTATCTCTGGGTTTCCGGGAATCGAACCAGTAGCCCTAGGATCTCCGGGAATTGAACCCGCAGTCCGTACCTCAATATCTCAGGATCTTCGGGAATCGAACCCGTAGTCTGTATCTCAATATCTCAATAAACTCCGGGTCTCCGGGAATCGAACCCGCAGTCCACCACCACAAGCAATAAAAAGGAAAGCACGGAGAATTATGATATGCATAACTACAATTTCACCAAAACTAGTATCAACAAATATCAAGAAGTTCAAGTAAGACAATTAGGCACTTAGACAGATAAATCCTATCTAACCATGCTTTTCTAACGAATTTCAGGAAGATGTCACGATCGAATCAGCTAAGAATAGAAATATCACGAATTGAACAATTCAAGTAAGGTGGGTTCCAACAATCTGCGCATGTACACGCCCGTCACCTCGCGTACAAGGCATTTAAATTAACACATAATATCCTAGGGGAGAATGTTCCCCCACACGAGGTTAGACAAGCCACTTACCTCGACTCCGGTACAAAACTTCCAGAAGACAACTCTCTTGCCACGAGTATCGGCCTCCACAGGTGTAGTATCTAATTAAAATCAATAGAAATACATCAAAATAGGCCAATTGGGCATTACCCAATCGAAACAATTCGAAATACACCAAAAACCACAAGTTGCCATAACCCGACTTTCGGTATGCTTCTCGAAAAATTACGAAAATTACATATTCGGGTTCCTTATCTCAACACAAGTCTGTGCATATAAAATTTACCAAAATCGGACTCCGTTTGCCCATTCAAATGGACGATTTACCATAATTTTGGCCTAGGGCTAAAATCCCCCATTAATCTTCCATTAACAGTGAAATACTCAAATATTCCATGATAAAATAACGTAATTAGGCCATAAAACTTACCTTCGATGAATACCCGATGAATTCCCAATTTCTCATGAGTTTCTCTCTCTAAGACTCAAAAATGGTATTTTTGTGTATGAAACCCGCGACTGAACTGTTCTGGAATTTAATTCACTGCCAGTCCAATTAACCCTACGCATTCACGTTACTATTCACGCGTTCGCAATGCACAAATCGATCTCCTCTACGCGAACGCGATGCCGCCCATGCGTTTGTGATGAACAACATATCAACCGGCCAAATTTTCTTCTACGCGAACACGTGACCTGGGACGTGAACACGATGCTTCACTTCTTTCTTCTACGCGAATGCATAGCCTGGGACGCGAACGCGATGACCAATCCCGCCTTGCCTACGCGAACGCGGCCTGAGCCACGTGAACGCGAAGGCTAAAGTCCTGCAATGAATCTGAAATTTTTCTGTAGATTTTTCTAAGTTCCAAGTGCCCTGATGAAGGTCCGAATCCACCCCGAGGCCCCGGGACCCCAACGAAAACCACCAACATACTCCAAAACACGGTACAAACTTGTTCCAATCATAAAAACATGCCCCTAAACACAGAAATCATCAAATTATAGCGGATTCAAGCCTAGGATTCAACTCAAACTTCTGAAACTAACATTCAATCAAAAACCCGACCAAACGACGTCCGAATGACCTGAAAATTTGTAGAAATATCCAGAATCACATAATGAAGTTATAGAAATTGTCAGAATTCCATTCCAAATCCCGGATCAAAATCTCACCTACCGTTCGGATTTTGCCAAAATTTCAAACTTCGGCATTTCAAGCCTAATTGAGCTACAGACCTCCAAAATACATTCCGAACGCGCTCCCAACCCCGAAATCACCTCACGGAGCTAATGGAACCATCGGATCTCCGTTTCGAGGTCTTCCTAACACTGTTCCGAATACGGGCCATTTTTCAACTACAAAGCTCTCATTTAGGGACTAAGTGTCCAAAACACTCCAAATTCTAGAACCGACCCTCCCAGAAAACCACAATAGCAGAAATGAACTTAGGGGAACAGTTAAATTGGGGATCGGGGTGTAAATTTAAAAAATGACCGGCCGGGTCGCTACATATTCCCACACTTAAAAGATTTGTTCGTCCTCGAACGAGCATAGAGAACATACCTAGAGTGGTGAAGAGATGAGGGTACTGGTTGCGCGTATCCTGCTCGGTCTCCCAAGTCACCACCTCGGCCGGCTGACCCCGCCACTGGACCTTTACTGAAGCGATGTTCTTTGACCTTAGCTTCCTAATTTGCTTGTCCAGAATGGCCACTGGCTCCTCAACATATGACATATCCTCGTCTAGCTGAATAGAAGTGAAATCCAACACGTGCGACGGGTCACCATGGTATCTCCGGATCATAGACACATAAAATATGGGATGGAGTTCGGCTAGGCTGGGAGGTAAGGCCAACTCATAAGCAACCTCCCCAACACGCCTCAAAATCTCAAAAGGACCAATGAATCTAGGACTCAGCTTGCCCTTCTTGCCAAACCTCATAACGCCCTTTATGGGCGAGACCCGAAGTAGAACCCGCTCGCTAACCATAAAAGCCACATCGCGGACCTTCTTGTCCACATAACTTTTCTGTCTAGACTGGGCTGCACGAAGTCTATCCTGAATCACCTTGACCTTGTCGATTGCATCCTGGACAATCTCAGTACCTAGCAGCCTGGCCTTGCCTCGCTCGAACCAACCCATGGGAGACCTGCACCTCCTACCATATAGGGCCTAATACGGTGCCATCTGAATACTGGAATGGTAACTATTGTTATAAGCAAACTCCTCCAGTGGCAAGAAATGATCCCATGAACATCCAAACTCAATCATGCACGCACGGAGCATATCCTCCAAAATCTGAATAGTGCGCTCGAAGTGGCCATCAGTCTGGGGGTGAAACGTTGTGCTCAACTCCACCCGAGTGCCTAACTCCTACTGCACGGCTCTCCAGAATCGTGAAGTGAACTGAGTGCCTCTATCTGAATTGATGGAAACTGGGATACCATGCAGCCGAACTATCTCCCTGATGTAGATCTCCGCCAGTCGCTCCGATGAATAAATAGTGCTCACCGGTATAAAATGGGCGAACACGGTCAGTCGATCCACAATGACCCAAATGGAATCAAACTTCCTTACAGTCCGTTGAAGTCCTGATATAAAGTCCATGGTGATGTGCTGCCATTTCCACTCTGGAATCTCAATCTGCTGCATTAACCCACCCGAACGCTGATGCTCATACTTCACTTGCTGGCAGTTGAGGCACCTAGAAACATAGTCAACTATATCCCTCTTCATTCGCCTCCACCAGTAATGCTACCTCAAGTCCTGATACATCTTCGCGGCACCCGGATGGATGGAATACCGTGAGCTGTGGGCCTCTGCTAGAAACAGCTCTTGAAGATCATCTACATTGGGCACACAAATACGCCGCTGCATCCTCATAACTCCATCATCCTCGATGGTAACATCTCGAGCATCACCATGCCAAACTCTATCCTGGAGGACAAGCAAACGATGGTCGTCGAACTGACGCTCCCTGATGCGATCAAATAGAGAAGACCGAGAAACCACACAAGCCAGAACCCGACTGGGCTCCGAAAGATCCAGTCTAACAAACTCTCTGGCTAAGGCCTGAACATCCATCGCCATAGGCCTCTCCGAAGCTGGTAGATATGCCAAACTCCCGAAACTCTCCGCCCGGCGACTCAAGGCATCGACCACTACATTGGCCTTGCCCGAATGATAGAGAATAGTAATATCATAGTCCTTCAATAGCTCCAACCATCTCCTCTGACACATGTTCAGGTCTTTCTACTTAAGCAAGTGCTGCAAGCTCCAATGATCAGTGTAGATATCACAAGGAACCCCATACAAGTAATGACGCCAAATTTTCAAGGCGTGAACAATGGCAGCTAGCTCCAGATCGTGAACAAGGTAGTTCTTTTCATGTACCTTCAGTTGTCTGGACGCGTAGGCAATCACCCTACCGTCCTGCATCAATACTGCGCCGAGACCGACTCGTGAGGCATCATAATATACCGTATAGTACCCCGAACCCGTAGGCAACATCAAGATAGGGGCCAAAGTCAAAGTTGTCTTGAGATTCTGAATGCTCATCTCACACTCCCCTGTCCACTGGAAAGGGGCACCCTTTTGGGTCAATCTGGTCATAGGTGCCGCGATCGAAGAGAACCCCTCTACGAAGCGACGGTAATAACCCGCCAAGCCAAGGAAACTGCGAATCTCAGTAGCTGAGGAGGGTCTGGGCCAACTTTGCATGCCTCCACCTTCCTCGGATCCACTCGAATACCATCGCTCGACACCACGTGGCCTAGAAATGCCACTAAACTCAGCCAAAATTCACATTTAGAGAACTTTGCATGTAACTGCTTCTCCCTAAGAGTCTGAAGCACTATCCTCAGATGCTGCTCGTGTTTTTCCCGACTCCGGGAATATACTAGAATATCATCAATAAAAACAATCACGAACGAGTCCAGATATGGCCTGAACACACTGTGCATCAAATGCATAAAAGTTGCTGGGGCATCAGTCAGCCCGAAAGACATGATGAGGAACTCGTAATGACCATACCGAGTCGTGAATGCAGTCTTTGGGATGTTTGGATCCTGAATCTTCAGCTGATGATAACTAGAGCGCAAATCAATCTTGGAGAACACCTATGCGCCCTGTAGCTGGCCAAATAAATCATCAATACGTGGAAAAGGATACTAGTTTTTCACTGTAACTTTGTTCAACTGACGGTAGTCAATACACATATGCATAGAACCGTCCTTTTTCTTCACAAACAACACAAGAGCACCCCAAGGCGATACATTGGGTCGAATGAAACCCTTACCCAAAAACTCTTGTAAATAATCCTTCAACTCAGTAGGAGCCATACGGTATGGGTTGAGTGCCCGGCAATAAGTCAATACCAAAATCAATATCTCTGTCGGGCGGCATGCCCGGGAGATCAGCTGGAAATACATCAGAGAAATAACGTACCACTGGAACGAAATCAATAGAAGGAGTGTCAATACTGACATCCCGCACGTAAGCTAGATAAGCAGCACACCCCTTCTCAACCATACGCTGAGCTTTGAGAAAGGAAATAACACATATGGGGGTATGATCAAGAGTACCACTCCACTCAATACGTGGAATGCCTGGCATAGCCAGCGTCCCGGTCTTGGCATGACAATCAAAAATAGCATAATGGGGCGACAACCAGTCCATGCCCAGAATAATATCAAAATCGACCATCCCGAGCAACAATAGATCTCGCTCTGGTCTCAAAACCACAAATGGTAATCAAACACGATTGATACACACAGTTAATAGCCAAAGAATATCCCAACGGATTAGAAATATAAATAGGGGCACTCAAAGAATCCCGAGGCACACCCAGATGCGAAGCAAACTAAGATGACACGTATGAAAAAGTGGAACCAGGATCGAATAGAACCGATGCCTCTCTGTGACTAACCAAAATAATACCTGTGATAACAGAATCAGATGCAATAGCTGCAGCACGATCAAGAATAGCATAAAATCTAGCGTGACCCCTCTCTCTAGGGCGGCCTCTGGCACCCTGATCCCCGCCTCTGGCTGGCTGGGAAGGTGGAGTGGCAACTGGGGCTAGAATGATGGCCTGCTGGCCCTGTGAACCACGCTGAGGCTGTGAAGTCTGTGGAGGCGCTCCTCTCCTACGCCGGGGGAACTCCCTAACCAGATGGCGAATATCCCCACACTCAAAATAGGCTCTAGGAGGACGTGGTGACTGTGACTGACCGGCCTCGCTCCCACTAGTCTGACCCCTGGAGGTACCCCGTGCAGGAGGCGCACTGGAAACTGGGGGAGCATAATAAGGCTCCTGAGGTGTTGGAAGAGCTGGAGTACTACCAGCTGCTGGCAATGCTGAATGAGCCGGACGACCGGAATAACCCCTGCCAAAACGACCGGCTGCTGAAGTGCGGGCACCAGAGAAGTGGCCCGACTCACGAGACCTCTTGGCCCCCCTCTCTCCCCACTCTCTAGGGAGCATACTCTCCATCCTCCTGGCAATGCTCACCGCCTGCTGATACGGTATATCTGTCACCAATTCCCTAGCCATGCTGGACCGGATCGGCGGAATAAGGCCCTCAATAAATCTTTGCACTCTCTCCCGGACCGTGGCTACCAATGTCGGTGCATGCCTGGCTAGACGGGTGAAACTAATAGCATACTCTGATACTGTCATGGAGCCCTGTCGCAACCGCTCAAACTCCTATCGCCAAGAATCCCTAAGGATATGGGGAACAAACTCCCTCAAAAACATATCAGAAAATTGTGTCCAGGTCAATGAAGCAGACTCATCTGGACTATCCAACTCATATGTGTGCCACCAATCAAAAGCGGCCCCACGAAGCTGAAAAATAGTGAAGGAAACCTCGCTGGTCTCCACTATCCCCATGGTACGAAGGATACGATGACACTCCTCCAGAAAACCCAATGCACCATCTGTCGCCAAACCACTGAACACTGGAGGATCATATTTTTTGAACCTTTCTAATCTATGCTGCTCATCCTCGGAGGCAGCTGGCCCACCTCCGGGGCGGCAGGAGGCATAACAATAATCTCTGGAACCTACTCCACGGGCACTCGCTACTCAGGTGTAGTGGCTGCGGGAGTCAGGGCCCCTATCTCGGCCTGAGATGTAGCTGCAGTGAGAGGAAGTAACCCTGCCTGAGCTAAACTAGTATACATGCTCATGAACCGGGCTAGGGTCTCCTGGAGTGCTGGAGTAGTAGGAGCTGTAGTCGGTGTGCCAGTGGCTGCGCTCCAACCTGATCCACCGGTGGTACCTCAGCTGCAGCACGCGCGGGTGTTGTGGCTGCACCTCGGGCGCGTACTACACTTCTTCAAAACACACTAAAAAGCATACTACCAAGACCCAGAATACCACGGGCAACACAGACTAAAAGAAGAGTACAACTGTGGCTCTATACATCAAGAATGTCAAAACAACGAGAATAAGGAAAGTAACAACTATCACTAATGAGAATAGAAGGAGACCGTTCGGATCCGCGGACGTAGCAGATCATACCTCAAGTCTCCTGAAGTGCTGCTAAATCACCTGAGATGAACCTGACCTGATGTACCTGGATCTGCACAACAAAATTGTGCAGAAGTGTAGTATGAGTACACCACGGCAGTACTTAGTAAGTGCCAAGCCTAACCTCGATGGAGTAGTGACGATGAAGGTTAGGGCCCTACCGAGAGATAATAACATAATGATAATAACAATAATAAGCAGTTTAAATAAGATTGAGTCTGAAATAGCAACAATAAAGTAATTACTGCAACCGCCTACGATTAAGCCGACAACAAGTAACCAACACAACATAAACTCAAATCAACAAGTCCAGGACCTATGGGAATTGAACCCACAGTCCCATCTCTATATTCAACAACTCAGGATCTCCGGGAATTTAACCCGCAGTCCCTATATTATTATCTCTAGGTCTCTGGGACTCGAACCCACAGCCCTAGGATCTCCGAGAATTGAACCCGCGGTCCGTACCTCAGTATCTCAGGATCTCCGAGAATCAAACTCGCAGTCCGTATCTAAATATCTCAATAAACTCCAGGTCTCCGTGAATTGAACCCGCAGCCCTTGGATCTCCAGGAATCGAACCCGCAGTCCACAAACACTAGAACTCCGGGTCTCCAGGAATCGAACCCGCAGCCCTTGGATCTCCGGGAATCGAACTCGCAGTCCACCAACACAAGCAATAAAAAGGAAAGCACAGAGAATTATGATATGCATAACTACAATTTCACCAAAGCCAGTATCAACAAATATCAAGAAGTTCAAGTAACAAAATTAGGCACTTAAACAGATAAATCCTATCTAACCATGCTTTTCAAACGAATATCAGGTAAATATCCGAATTTAATCGGCTAAGAACAGAAATATCACGAATTGAACAATTCAAGTAAGGTGGGTTCCAACAATCTGCGCATGTACACGCCCGTCACCTCGTGTACAAGGCATTTAAATTAACACATAATATTCTAAGGGAGAAGGTTCCCCCACACGAGGTTAGACAAGCCATTTACATCGACTCCGGTATGAAACCGCTAAAAGAAAACTCTCTTGCCACGAGTATCGGCCTCCACAGGTGTAGTATCTAATCAAAATCAATAAAAACACATCAAAATAGGCCAATTGTTCATTACCAAATCGAAACAATTAGAAATACACCAAAAACCACAAGTTGCCAAAACTTGACTTTAGGTACGCTTTTCGAAAAATTACGAAAATTACATATTCGGGTTCCTTATCTCAACACGAGTCTATGCATATAAAATTTACCAAAATCGGACTCCGTTTGGCCCATTCAAATTGACGATTTACCATAATTTAGGCCTAGGGCTAAAATCCCCCATTAATCTTCCATTAACAGTGAAATACTCAAAGATTCCATGATAAAATAACGTAATTAGGCCATAAAACTTACCTCCGATGAATACCCGATGAATTCCCAGCAATTTCCCGTGAGTTTCTCTCTCTAAGACTCAAAAATGGTGTTTTTGTGTATGAAACCTGCGACTGAACTGCTCTGGAATTTAATTCACTGCCAGTCCAATTAACCCTGCGCATTCACGATACTATTCACGCGTTCGCAATGAACAAATCGATCTTCTCTACGCGAACGCAATGCCTCCCACGCGTTCGCGATGAACAACATATCAACCAGCCAAATCTTCTTCTACGCGAACGCGTGACCTGGGACGCTAACGCGATGCTTCACTTCTTTCTTCTACGCGACTGCGTAGCCTAGGACGTGAACGCGATGACCAGTATCGCCTTGCCTACGCGAACGCGGCCAGAGCCACGCGAACACGAAAGCTTAAAGTCTTGCACAGAATCTGAAATTTTTCTGCAAATTTTTCTAAGTTCCAAATGCCCGGATGAAGGTCCGAATCCACCTCGAGGCCCCCGGGACCCCAACGAAAACCACCAACATACTCCAAAACATGGTAAAAACTTATTCCAATTATAAAAACACGCCCTTAAACACATAAATCATCGAATTATAGCGGATTCAAACCTAGGATTCAACTCAAACTTCCGAAACTAACATTCAATCAAAAACCCGACCAAACGACGTCCGAATGACCTGAAAATTTGCAGACATATCCAAAATCACATAACGAAGCTACAGAAATTGTCATAATTCCATTCCAACTCCCGGATCAAATCTCACCTACCATTCGGATTTCGCTAAAATTTAAAACTTCGGCATTTCAAGCCTAATTGAGCTACAGACCTCCAAAATACATTCTAAACGCGCTCCCAACACCAAAATCACCTAATGGGCTAATGGAACCATCAGATCTCCATTCCGAGGTCGTCTTAACACTGTTCCGAATATGGGCATTTTTCAACTACAAATCTCTCATTTAGGGACTAAGTGTCCTAAAACACTCTAAATTCTAGAATCGACCCTCCCAGCAAACCACAATAGCAGAAATGAACTTAAGGGAATAGTTAAATTAGGGATCGGAGCGTAAATTTCAAAAACGACCGCCTGGATCGTTACAATACTGGAAGTTCATACACATGTGCTCCAATCTTCAGTATATTATCTCCAATATATTACGTTAAAACTTTTTGTGTTGCAGCAAAATAGTGACTATTTAAATAAATTTGTAAATGCTGGTTATTTTTGAACGACTAATTAAAAAACTGGCTCGCTCGTGCTATTTTTACAAAAGTAAAGCTAAGAAACTTCAACGTTGTTGCCTCTTTTCCAATCATTAGTAATCATTTCATGATTAACCTTATAATGCTTAGGCCATCTTCATGGCTAGCACCATTTCTTGCACCAAATTTTACATTAAAATGGTGTAACACCAAATTTACTCAAACCATTACACTATTTTTTTACACCAAATCTTTTTTCTCTTCTATATTATACTATTATCTTCTATTTAATTTTCATTTTTTATTTCCTTCAAACTAATATTATCTTTTTATTTTCTATATTCATCATATATAATTCACATTCACCACTTATATAAGTATTTATTACAAAATTATTTTAAAGAATAAATTAACTAAAAGTGAAATTATTGATAAAAGATAATTAAATAAATAATACATCATAGTCAAAATTAATTTAAGTACCACATAAATATTTAAGTTTCGCCTCTATTCTCCCATAAATGCTCGATTAATGCATTACGAAGTGCGAAATGCGCATCTTTATTGACGAACTTGAATTCTATTGACGATCCAAATCTTCGTGAATTTTTGTGACAAGAACAAAAATGAATAATTGTAAAAGAAGTCAACAATTTCAACAACCACAACCACAACAATCTTCTACCCCATTCTCACCGTAATTTGGTAATTTTGGTGCACCTCGAAATGACATAGGGGATTACTAAACTTATGTTTTATATTTTAAATGTAATTTTAATTTTAATGTATCCGCCATTTATGTACTTAAATTATAATGTATTTTTATTTATGTATTATTAATTTTATTTTTTAAATTTTAGTTTTCACTTTTAAATTTTAGCAACATTAGGTATCTTACATTTGCATTTTTTTATTTTTAAATAATGGTTATATTTATTTTTATATAATTATAATAATAATAAACTTAACTTATAATTTTATATAAATATAATATAAAAAATAATATATCAAAAAATAGTATATAAAATTAAAATTATAAAGATCTTAATATAAAAATTAATTATATACACAATATATGATAAAGTAAAATTACAAAAAAGATTGAATAAAATATTATAAAACAAATATAGAGTGATAAATAGTGTTGCACCAAATTTGGTGCAACACTATTCATGCTCTATACTGCAAGAAATAATGTTGCATTTGAGCAAAAACACACTATTTTTTGCACCAAAATTAAATTTGGTGCAAGAAATAGAGTAGCCTTGGAGATGGTGTTAACTTGTCAAATATTCGATCTTTTTGTAAAACATAGTTTGATGGATTGTCTTATTTACTTTATTTGAGAAAGGAAAATACGATAAGTATTATCCATAACTGTGACTTTCAAACTTTGACTTGAGTTTTCAAAGGTAGATGTGACGACCCGACCCGTCGTCACGTGAGTTACCACCCAATTTCTCCCTTAATGTGTTGTTTCATGTTTTATATCAGTATTAGAGTCTATCGAGTGAATTTGGATTTATTCCGGTTGAAAATAAGGCATATAGCCTTGTAGAAGGAAGTTTTTATGATTGGAACAAGTTCGTATCGTGTTCTGGAGTAGGTTGATGTTTTTGATTGAGGTCCTGGGGGCCTCGGAGTTAGTTCGGGTGATCAAACGGAGGATTTTGAACTTAGAGCATTGCAGAAAATGCTCAGCTGTTGCAGGCCAAAATTGGCCTTCGCGGTCGCGGAGGTGTCCATCGCGTTCGCATAGTTGTGATTTTTGGGCTATCACGTTTGCAAGAGAAGACTCGCATTCGCGTAAAAGAGCCTAAGGACCCTACCTGGTTGTTCATTGCGTTCGCAGAAAGGGGAGCCGTGTTCGCGTAAGAGGATGTGCCTGTGCATTGCGATCGCTTTCGGAGTATCGCGTTCGAATAGAGTATTATTTGGTCAAAGGAAAGTTGGTCTTCGCGAACGCGTGGTGTTGACCGCATTAGCATAGAGGAAATCACTGTGCATCAGTTGTATTTTTAATATTATATGAACCGCGAGGGTTAGCCATTTTCCTCCATTTTTACATTACCTTGAGAGCTAATTGATAGAATTTGAAGGGGATTTCATCGGGAAGCGATTAGAAGTAAGTCTCGTGGTCTTAATACGCCATTTTATCAAAGAATCTTCCATTAATTCTCTGAATTTGGGTATAAATTGAAGAAGTTAGAGCTTGGATTTTTGCTATGTATAATTGGGATTTGGTGGATCATTTGAACTCTGATATTTATAAATTTTACATGCACGAGCTCGTGGTGGGACGAGGATTCCGAAAATGTAAGTTTTATAATTTTTCGAGAAGCAGGCCCAGGGCTCGAGTTTTTCTAGTTTCGAGAGTTTTCAAAGATTTCGATTGGGTGTTGTTCCATTAGCCTATTTAGATATATTTGTACTGATTTTGGCTAGCTTCGACGTGCGTGGAGGCTGGTTTGAGGAGATAAGGCGTCGCGGGCTAGAGTTTCACCGGATCAAGGTGGGTAATACTTGTAAATAATGTTCTGGGGGGTTACAAAACCCCGGACTTACACATCCTAGTGTTGTATTAAGGTGACTTGCACGTCGGATAATGAGCGTAGGGTAGAGCACCATTGGGGATTGTGACTTGGTTAGTCCATCTTAATAAATAATACTACCTAATTGCTTGAAATTGAATTGACACCCTAATAAAGATATTAATTATCATAAACTGAACTTATTATCATGTTTGGGGCTTAGTGTTGAATATTTGAATCCTTCAGGGATTGGTATCACAATGTTTGGCACCACTATGCATATTTTCATCTCAGTCTAAGGTTTTTAAAATGGTATTTTTCTACTCGGCATTTTTAAAGGATTTGAAAACTTGTATGAAGCTTTAATGACATTTTAGCTTTGAGATGTTAGATACTGTTACCCAAATGGCTTATATGCATTCATAACTATGTATGGACCGGGCTGCGCACCGCAGAAGGAGTGATATTGATATTGCGCTTGGGCTGTAGGAGCCCCTCCGGAGTCTGAACCCCCACAGTGAGCGCAGGCGCCTTTGCATGGACCGGGTTGTATGCCACAACGTCATATGCATTCCATTGCATATATACATTGGCTTACTTGTACTACGTGGCATGACATTTAGCACTCATACATTACTGGCATACATGTGTTATCTGCCTTATTGACCAGATATCTGGTGGAAATTAATAAGGAGTGCGGAGCCCAAGGGGCTGATTTGAGTGCAGACTTGCACTCTGTTTGAGGTTGTACCAGGTACTGAGCTGTCATAATGAAAGGAAGAGATGTTCAAAAGAGATTTCTAAATAATCTACTCACATATGATGAAAAGGAATAAAATGAAAGTGTATTGTTGTTTAAAAGATGGTTCGATATTTTATAGTGCTTTGTATGGTTTTCTTTTCCTCAATATTATTTACTTTTATTACCGCTGAGTTGGAAGTACTCACTCGACTCCCTTCACCATGTGTGTAGATTCAGGTACTTGGAGGCTTAGCTGAGCTTGGTGCTGGTCTAGACCCAGTTGGGATCGTCGAGGTAGCTGCCTAGCGTCCGCATGACCCGATATTTCCCCCTTTTTACCATGTTATTACTTGTTTTATTCTGTGTATTCTTATATTCGTAGAGTATTTATAGTATTGGCTAATATTCTGATAGAGGCTCTTGGCTCGTGAACCCAGATCTTTGGGAAGTTACGTTGTATTTTTGGGAGATTTCTGGATTTTCTTAATACTATCAGTTTGATCTTGTTTTCTTTCACTATTGATGACTTAAAATAAATGATTTTGAGCTCTCAGCTCGGGATGAGAGTGTATTTGGTCGGGCTGGCCTGGCAATGTGCTGGGCACCATCACGACCGGGTTTTAGGGTCGTGACATGTTGGTATCAGAGCCTAGGTTACTAGGCCTCATGAGTCTTGAGCTGGTTAGTAGTGTCTCGCAGATCGGTACGGAGACGTCTGTATTTATCTTCAGGAAGCTGCAGACCTTTTATGAAACACTTCACATTCTTGGAATTTTTACCGTGCGTACTTGATTCAGCATGAGATGTAATTCTTGAAATTCCTTCCATACGTCTATATGCGCACGCAAGGCTCAGTAGTATATGTGCCTTGATGGCTTGTGATTCCCTTATCGAGGGGCGAGATATAATCTCTGTGAGTTCATGTTGGGCCAATCGGGAGGACTTGATGCCGGATCTTTGTCTTTGGCTCGAGCACCGAGGTGCTAATTTTGCTAGCTGGTATTATGAAATTTTTATGATTAGTATTGTCCCTGATTGTGGAAATGACGGCTTGATAATGGGTGAGTTGTTAGGTGTTCGACTCTTATTCTGATCCGCTATGTAGCCCCGAGCTATGGGCGTGTTGAATATTTATCATATCTTTTAGTTGGAAGGTAAAGTGCCTTACATGTAGTAGAATGAGGTCCGACTTAGAAAGACTAAAGTGATTGTGCTACGTGTATCCTGGTGGAAGGTATTGTACTGAAATGCTAAATTGAGACGAAGCGGGTGGGTTATCTCTTGCGGAGTGTCCTTAGGTGGGTTGATTCTTATGTGTAATTGGAAAGTATTTGATATGTGTTATGATTTGGACATGTGACACGCATGTCCATGTATCAATTTTGATAATATAATTTGTGTAGTATTGAGATTAATGTTATTGATATACATTGTGATGTCCTGTCTAGTTGCGGATGTATTGTTAGGATGGTTTTGGTGATTCTCTGGCATATGGATAGGCCAAATTACAAAGGAAGCTCTGTCGAAATTTTTGGAAAATTTGGGACTTAGAAAAGATTTTGTCACCTAAAGAATGGGCTTAACTGTTGTGTATGAATGAATGCAAGAATTGCAAAAGAGTTAAGAATTCTGATGATTCGACTCTCCGCCAAAGCTTGTATATGACTTGAGTTTAATCTCACTATAACATTGTGGCATCGTTTGAGTAAGAATGCTATGAGTGGTTAAAAGAGCTTTGATGTATGGCTTCGAGCTAAGTTGGGGACGTTGCTATTGACTAGCTGATTGCACTTTTGTGTGCTATATTGATTATGTCTCTAAGTATGTTGGAAAATTTTGGTAAATGTTATATGGTGCGTCGTAGATGTGAAGAAATATTAGGATGTTTTGAGTTGTTGTTGATAAAGATGCTCAGTGTATGGAAGAGAAAGATATCTATTTATATCTGTATGAAATCATGTTATGCGGTGTCAGAGTTCAAAAAAAGCACGAGTGGTTCTGTTCAATAAGATAGTTGAATTACAGTTGAATAAGGGTGAATGACGCCCGAGAATGGTTTTGCGGTGTTCAAGATTTTGCTTGTAACAATCAGGTGCCTTAGATTGTGTATATGGCTAAAAAAACTGTGGTTTCGTTAGAAAGGATCAAGACTAGTGATATGTTATGTTAATCATGATATTCTAGGTATCCGTATTGGAAAGTAATGATAACAAATTCAGAATTGCAGGTAGTTCTTCAAAATAAAGTATTGTAGAAGGTGGTACTTTGTGACGACCCAAAGGGTCATCACCTGTTTTCCTTATCAGTTCCGTGCTTCCGAGGCCTTGAAAACCTTATTTTATATCACCTTGATTTGCGTGCGCAGTCCAGGCACATAACCGAAAAAATTTTGTGTTGAAATATGTGAATTCGATGAAAAATTTGAAGAATTTTGATATTAATATGATTATAGTTGACTTTGGTCAACATTTTTGGTAAACGGACCCGGACCCGAGATTAGACGGTCCCGGAAAGTCCGTAGAAAAATATAGGACTCGATCATGTGCCCGGAGTTGAAATCCGAGGTCTAGAACCTGAGTAAAAGAATTTTTCGGTTAAATTATTTTCCAGAAATTATTAAGGAAAATGAGAATGAAAATTGATTAAAAGACTATGGTATTGGGCTTATATTTTAGTTTCGATGCCTAGTACAAGTCTTATATGTTGTTTAAGAACTTCCTGTAAAGTTTGGTCGAAAACGGACGTCGTTTGACGTGTTTTAGATAGGTTTGCGCTGTGTTGTGCTCGTTTTTCTTATGCTTCGACATCGTTTGTTCAAGCGTAAATGATATCATATTGAACAAATGAGCTCCGATTACTGTTTTGAATGAAGAATTAGATCCGTATCGTAACTACGGACCCATAGAAAAAAGAATCATCGAATTTGGACATCGTATGAGGATTTTATGACCATTTTACTAAGGTTGCCCAGATTTTCAGATTAATGACGAAATTGCGTCTGACGGCGTATTAAAAACCTGCACTATTTGCAAATCTTAAAACCTCCATATCTCCTTCATTATAAGGTCAAATGGAGTGATTCAAAAGCCTAAGTTCATTTGAATTTCACAAGGAATCCATTGGAAGTAGTAAAACACTTGAACAGTATACCGATAATGAGCAGGTCGAGGTTTCTTCCAATTTGTGAACGGGAAGAAGCTTCTGAGGCAATTTTTAAGTGATTTGATTATTAAACCTTATTTATGGGTGATTTTAAACCACAATCCCATTCTTTAATTCATGAAAATAGTAGAAAAATAGGATTTTGGGGCCTAGAATTATGAGACCTTTAAGGGTCGATTTGAGGGGTCAAACGGACACCGATTTTGGTGTTCTTTATATGTACAGACTCGTGGAGAGAAGAGGAATCTGTTGATATAATTTTTGGAATTTTTTGACCAAGCAGGCCCGGGGTCGGTTTTACAATTTTTGGACAGCATGTTAAAATACTTTAATTAGACAATTGGGCTGGTTGTTGAGTAGAATTGATGAAATTAAATAAATTATGTATAGATACGATTGATTTGGAGCCAAATCCGAAAGGAAAGGCATTGCTTGAGGATTGAATGGACTATAAACCATCGAGGTGAGTGTTTGATCTATCCTAGCTTGAGGGAATAGGAATAGAGTATAATAACTTGCTAATTGCTAAATGATCGAGCGCGGTGTATAGGCGTGGTGACGAGCATCTATACACTGGAGTCTAGCATGACCGTGAGTCGTTTGTTGATACATGTTGTGAGACTTTCCTAAGTTATATTATTAAGCCCTTGTCGGGTCGTGAATGTTGTGTTATTGTTCCCTTGACGGGATCTCGTTGTGTTGTTGTTATTGTTCTCTTGTCGGGATATTGTTATGACTGTTGTTACTCCCTTGCTGGGATGGTACTTGTTATTTATCTCATTCTTCTTGCCCGTTGATTGTGACTGTTGTTTGGGTGAGGAAGAGTGATAAAGCACGAAGGGTGATGCCGTGCCATTTGCAATTATGTTCGCACGAAGGATAATTTCGTGCCATGTTTTACTATTTATGCACGAAGGATCATTCCGTGCCATGGTTTACTATTTATGCACGAAGGAACATTCCGTGCCATTGTTAATTAAATCATGCACGGAGGATCATGCCGTGCCATGAATGTGAGGAAGCACGAAGGGTGATGCCGTGCACTTTTATTTGCTTATTTAGTGAGAATGAGAGTAAAAGCACGAATGGTGATGCCGTGCACTTTTATTTGATTATTTGGTGAGGATGAGAGAAAAGCACGAAGGGTGATGCCGTGCACTTTTATTTGATTATTTGGTGAGGATGAGAGTAAAAGCACACAGGGTGATGCCGAGCAACTATTAAATTTCTTATTTTGTGATAACTATTTTGTTGCACTTGTTTTTACCTTACTAATTAATTGTGTATATTCGATTATGATCCCCTAGAATGTTCCCTCCCTTGCTATTTGTGTTGCTCAGTATTTCTGTTATTTTGTGGTACATATGTATATAGAACTGCACAGGTTTATGTGAGTGTCTGGTCCTAGGCTTGTCACTACTTCACCGGGATAGGCCAGGCACTTACCAGCACATGGGGTCGGATTGTGCTGATACTACATTTCTGTGCATTTTTTGCATAGGTTTAGGTTTTCAACAGCAGTAGTTTCATTAGTAGGATTGTCATACGCTCGAGACCGAGGGAGCTTGCAGACGCCGCAGACCCAGCGTCTCTTCCTATAGTTTTCATTATTGTTGTAGTCTCATTGTTTCGAGACATACGGTTATTATTTTTCTTTCAGACCATTATGTGTAGTTATTCTTAGTAGTTCGTGAGTTTGTGACTCCACATCTTGGGTAGAGGATTTATGTTGAGTATTTCACACTTATATTCACATTTATGAAAGTTGACTTTCGCAGTTTATGTTATTATTATTATTCTTGTTATTAATTTGACAATAGGATGATTTTTATTAATGGAAAGATGGTGAGTAAATTGGCTTGCCTAGTTAACACGAGTAGGCGACATCACGATCCCGATGATGGGAATCCGGGTCGTGACATACTTATGGGAAACATTTGAGAGAGTATTTAGTGGCCTATGGGTCTTAGCCCGTGTGGTCTTATGTATGAGTCTCGTGTGGTAACCTGAGTTGAGGTATTGTGATGCTTCAGTAAAGGAGAATATTAAATTAAAGATGAATCAGAAAGAAAATTGGGAAAAATGGAATAGCTTGATAATAAACTGAAACAGTATGATAAAGATACGAGTAATTCTTGGCATGTGTTTGAAGTAATGAGTCTTGTAGGTATTGTGCAGTAAAGCTCTTGAGTGTTGGCAATTGCGAAGCTCGGTGTGGGTAAAAGGATTCAGTTCTGGCAGTTTAGCTTGTGCAATGGAATTGGGAGAAAGAGTCCATGATGTCTTTTACCGTGGTTTTAAAATGAGTATATCTCCTGTTGGTATGAGAAGCATGGAATGTGTCATGATTTTTCTTCTATATGGGATCATGAGAGTCCTTAACCAGTTGAGTGCGTCGATGATTGCGGCGTAGGAGAGGAATAGAAGTTTCCATGTTATCTTAGTGTGGTATGGTATATGCGATGTGTTATGAAAAGTTGATAAGGGCATGTTCAAGGTTTTGAGATCAACTCATAATATATGGGAAGTCATTAAAAATTCTTGAGCAGCGCGGGCAGCTACATATAATCTGAGAATCAATCTTTCTGGTGATTAAGGAAAATGGTACTACTATTCTAGTGATTTGACGGGGTATATGTTAAAAAGGGCAAGGTGATGTAAACTGATAATATCCGGTGGTATTGTGGTATTCTCTTGTTGGATCGACTATAATGATTGGGTTGTTGATGGCATAGGAAATTTTTTGAATGACTTTCGTGGTATAAATGGATGCTTGATGCGTGTTATGTATTCATACGGTGGAGTGTGGAATCAGGCATAGTGATTCTTGTGTTATATATGTGTTGGAGACTAGAAGTTCTCATAATCCGCCTATGCAGTGGTTGTATATCCTGTGTATCGATACCGTTAAGCGGTTATTGGAGATTGGAAGCCCTAGTGGATCTTTCTTTGCTTAATGTGATGAATTTGGGTTATAATATTTGAGTGCAGACTAGTTGTCTTAAGTCAAGTTGTCTAGACTAATGTGATATGGACTATGTCAGAAAATGCCATAGGTTGCATGGCAAGGTGCATCGGATTATGTTCTAACAGGGTAGTTTTGTATCCCAAGGACCAGCGGATGGTTGGCAGGTATTGCTTTGATAATTGGGCCTTCGTGGCGGATGTCAGTACAGAGGTTTCTACCATTGATTTAGTTCCGGTATTAAGGGACTTTTCGAATGCGTTTCGTGTGGACGAGCATAGGACTACATAAGTTATTGTAATGAGAAAATTTAACTCGATGTGCATTTCCTTTTGTGAGGTATATATGTGCGGATCGGGTGGCACGCTGCCATGATTATGGTATTTGGAGCGGGTGGCACGCCGCCACGGGTATGTTATCTGGATCGGGTTGCATGCCACAACAGTGTAATGTGAAAACAGAATTAGTTATATGTTACCTTGTATGCACTACTTCTTGGTTTCTAAGGAAATTGCTCGGCGAATAGCACATCGGTTTTGTCCTTTTCAGGACTGAATAGAGTATATTAATTGTTTCACCGTATTGATCGCTTGGGTTTAGACCTAAATCGCGTGGCTGACCGTTTGGAGCATGGTGACTTGAGGTGCTTCATGGGTAATAGTGTTTGGACAGAATCATGAGTTTTGGTAAGGCCACGTGATGTTATGACCTTTCAAGGAGGATTCAGTTACCCTATTTCTATGTTGTGAGAAGGGATCTCAGTTCTCCGTTGTGATGGTAAGGAGGAATTGGAATTTCAGCTCTTTAGTTGAGTCAGTTGTCATGACCTGAGTGTGTTCAGTTTGTTTCTTATTGCAGCATGTGTTGTGCACGTTATGGCTTAGGCCGATGTTGATGTGTCATGTCACCAGTCTAATGTGTTATAATCAAAATGATCGTTGGAGTAACTAATGAGTTCAGAAATGTTTAGCTCCAAAATCTGTTGTAGTATCAGTCAAAAGGGAAATGGATTCATAAATGATCGACCTGAGGGATGGGTTTGGTATATCGTGTGTTTCGATTGCCGTGGATAGTATATGAAGGTGTTGGAATAAGACTTTAGCTGATGAAAAAGGGTTTTCAGTTAGTATTTGAAAAAGAGGCCATTGTCTTGAGTGATTGGGTTATTTGGTACATCATATGATCTCACGCGGAGTGGCGAGTATGGGTTATTACAGTTGGTTTGGGTTTATTCTGAGTATAGCCGTGGGGTTCAGATTTGGTATATGATTTTGTAAAGTGCACTATGGTTTATGGTTTGGATGGACTGTGAAATTCCAGCTATATTGTATTATCGGGCCTATGTGAGATATGGTGACGTGGGATCACCCCGAGTATATGCTTGGTAAGATCATTCAGCTATTAGGTTGCTTCTAGTACAACTCTAGGTCCTCTCGAGGACGAGCATTTGTTTAAGTTGGGGAGAATGTGACGACCCGACCCGTCGTCACGTGAGTTACCACTCAGTTTCTCCCTTACTGTGTCATTTCATGTTCTATATCAGTATTAGAGTCTATCGGGTGAATTTGGATTTATTCAAGTTGAAAATAAGGCTCATAGCCTTGTAGAAGGAAGCTTGTTTTGAGAAAAGTCAACCAGATGATGACTATGTGGTTAGAAGACTCTGATGTGAATTCTGGTGATTCGGATAGCTTCAGGGTATGATTTATGACTCGGAAGAGCGATCGAAATTTAATTTGGAGGTCTGGTGTAGAAATAGGCTTGAATTGGCGAAGTTGGAATTTTGGCGGAATCCGGTCGATGGGTGATATTTTTCTCCGGGAGTGGGAACTAAATTCCAACAGTTGCAGTAGCTTTGTTAGGTGATTTTGGATATGTCTGCAAATTTTCAGGTCATTCGGAAATCGTTTGGTCGAGTTTTTGATTGAATGTTGGTTTCAAAAGTTTAAGTTGAAACTTAGGCTTGAATCCGCCTTAATTTGATGCTTTTTTGTGTTTAAGAATATGTTTTTATGATTGGAACAAGTTCGTATCATTGTTTTGGAGTAGGTTGATATTTTTGGTTGAGGTCCCGGGGCCCTCGGGGTGAGTTCGGGTGATCAAACGGAGGATTTTGAACTTAGAGCATTGCAGAAAATGCTGAGTTGTTGCATGCCACAATTGGCCTTCGCAATCGCGGAGGTTCCCATCACGTTCGCATAGTTGTGATTTTGGGCTATCGCGTTCGCAAGAGAAGAGTCGCGTTCGCGTAGAAGAGCCTGGGGACCCTACCCAGTTGTTCATTTCGTTCGCAGTGAGGGGATCCAAGTTCGCGTAAGACGATGTGCTTGTGCATTGCGATCGTGCTCGGAGTATTGCATTCGCAAAGAGTATTATTTTATCAAAGGAAAGTTGGTCTTCGCGAACGCATGGTTTTGACCGTGTTCGCATAGAAGAAATCACTGTGCATTAGTTGTATTTTTATTATTATATCATCCGTGAGGGTTAGCCATTTTCCTCCATTTTTACATTACATTGAGATATAATTGATAGAATTTGAAGGGGATTTCATCGGGAAGTGATTGGAGGTAAGTCTCGTGGTCTTAATACGTCATTTTATCAAAGAATCTTCCATTAATTCTCTGAATTTGGGTATAAATTGAAGAAGTTAGGGCTTCGGTTTTTGTTATGTATAATTGGGATTTGGTGGCTCATTTGAACTCTACTTTTTATAAATTTTATATGTACGGACTCATGGTGAAACGAGCATTCCAAAAATATGAGTTTTATAATTATTCGAGAAGCGGACCCGGGGCTCGGGCTTTGCTAGTTTCGAGATTTTTTATAGATTTCGATTGTTTTCGATTGGGTGTTGTTCCATTAGCCTATTTTGATATATTTGTACTGATTTTGGCTAGTTTCGACGCGCGTGGAGGCCGGTTTGAGGAGCTAAGGCATCACGGTCTAGAGTTTTCACCGGATCGAGGTGGGTAATACTTGTAAAAGATGTCCTGAGGGTTAGTAAACACCGGACTTGCACATCCTAGTGCTATATTGAGGTGACTTGCACGCCGGATAACGGGCGTGGGGTAGAGCACCATTGGGGATTGTGACTTGGTCTGTCCCGCTTAATAAATAATACTACCTAATTGCTTGAAATTGAATTCACACCCTAATAAGATATTAATTATCATAAACTGAACTTATTATCATGTTTGGGGCTTAGTGCAGAATATTTGAATCCTTCAAGGATTGGTATCACTGTGTTTGGCAATACTGTGCATATTTTCATCTCAGTCTAAGGTTTTTAAAATGGTATTTTGCTACTCAGCATTTTTAAAAGATTTGAAAACTTAAATGAGGCTTTAATGACATTTTAGATGTGAGTTGTTATGATACTGTTGCCCAAGGGGCTGATATGCATTCATGACTATGCATGGATCGGGTTGCACGCCGCAGCAGGAGTAATATTGATATTGCGCTTAGGCTGTAGGAGCCCCTCCGGAGTCTGAACCCCCACAGTGGGTGCGGGCGCCTTTTTTCATGGATCGAGTTGTACGCCACATCGTCATATGCATTGCATTGCATACATACATTGGCTTACTTGTACTACGTGGCATGACATTTAGCACTCACACATTACTGGCATACATGTGTTATCTGCCTTATTGACCAGATACTCTGATGGAAATTTATAAGGAGTGCTGAGCCCAAGGGGCTGATTTGAGTGCAGACTTGCACTTTTTGAGGTTGTACGAGGTATTGAGCTGTCATAATGAAAGGAAGAGATGTTAAAAAGAGATTTCTAAGTAATCTACTCACATATGCTGAAAAGGAATAAAATGAAAGTGTATTGTAGTTTAAAAGATGGTTTGGTATTATATAGCATGAGATACTGCTTTGTATAGTTTTCTTTTCCTCGGCATTATTTATTTTTCTTACCGCTAGTTGGAAGTATTCACTTGACTTCTTGCACCATGTGTGCAGATTCAAGTACCTGGAGGCTTAGCTGCGCTTGGTGTTGGTCCTGACCCAGTTGGGATCGTCGAGGTAGCTACCTGGCGTCTGCAGGACCCGATGTTTCCCCTTGTTACCCTGTTATTACTTGTTTTATTCTGCGTATTCTTAGATTCGTAGAGTATTTACAGTATTGGCTGATATTCTGATAGAGTCTCTTGCTCGTGACCCCAGATCTTTGGGAAGTTACATTGTGTTTTTGGGAGATTTTTGGATTTTCTTAATACTATCGGTTTGATCTTGTTTTCCTCCACTATTGATGATTTCAAATAAATGATTTTGAGCTCTAAGCTCGGGATAAGAGTGTATTTTGTCGGGCTGGCCTAGCAATGTGCTGGGCGCCATCACGATCGGGTTTTGGGGTCGTGACAGTAGAATAGCCTAATAAATACTTTTATTTATCTCGCTTTGTTATCTCGATTCCCAAATATTACAAAGTTTTATTCAGATACTTGTAGTTTTCAAAACACATTATTTTCAAGGGAAACTTACATAAATGTCCCAAAATAAAACTTAACTTACAACCTCTAGCCATTAATAATAGACTTACCAAAACTAGCCAATAAAAATTGAAAAACCAAATGAAAGAATCACATGCAAAAATCACCTTCCATATATTTAAGTGTAATTAGCAACATTAGATATAAGACGAGAAGGAAATTTCATGGACATGGTAAAAATAAGGTAATGAAATACAAAAATCTATATAATATTCCAAAACTCTAAACAAAAAAGTAACTTTTTCAATGTGTATAGTTGAAATTCATTGAAAATATATAGATAAGTCGATACACAAAATTTGAGGAAGATTGGAGGTGATTTGGACTGGTTTTGTATCAAAATTTGTAATTAAATCGAGTTCCAAAAAGTATTCTGTGACACATATATCAAACATGTGTCATGTATCTCAAACTCAGTTATACCTGGATATACATGTAATACAAATACGATACATACGTGATACACAAATGATACACAGTATGATACACATATCATTTTTTTCATGTTCAGCTTTTATTTCGAATTTTCAATTCAAACCACCTCAAAACTTTACCAAATCATCCCAAAACTGATATTCAAACTCCTTAAGTTGTGCCCAATCTATCCTAATAACACCCACTCAGAACAAAGCAAAAATTTGATATTTTTTTGCTATAAATAGCTAATTAACTATATTTTATCAATTGGCTAATTTTTTTAATGAGCTACCTATAAAAGGATATATGTGGTAATTTTCGTACTTTAAACCCGTCTGACCGTTGACCAAACATATGGGACAACTTCATGACTGAATTGAACAAAATAGGTGAATTTCATGCGTATAATGAGAGAAAGTATAAAAAAGTTAGACTAAAAATAATTTAAATAAGAATAAAATATAAAACGAATAAGTATATGTAAAAGTAAAAAAAAAATTAATAATAATATAGAAACAATAGAAATCTCTGTTCTTGCTTCTTTCCCCCGTCCCCTCCCCTTATCATTTTCTCTTTCTTCTCGGCCTCATCCCCACCCTTCCTCCATTTTCCTTTCCCATTTCTTCCCTTGTTCCTTTTCTATTATTTCCATCCTCCTTTTCTCTTTTCTTTTTCTCTCGTCATTTTCGGACCTCTCATTTTCACAATCCTTCAGTCAATATTTGAGAAAACAATAGCAATTTTCTTTTTGAAGAGTAATTATCATTAATGTTTTGAGATGAATTAGATTTATATCTATTGAATATTTTCTAGGTGTACAACATAGAATGTGGGCATATGAATTCCATTTTATCGGCTACATCGCGCCTCTTGAATGTCTATTACGAAGGCACATGTATTCTTTTGACCACTATTTCTTAAAAAAAATTGGACAGAAATCTGTCCAATGATTAGGAGTTTCAATGGTAAAATTTTCTGAAAGAGAGATGGACAATGGAAAGTTGGAAAATGGTGGGATTTAGTTGTCTACCATGATGTTGTCGCCTGTAAATGGGATAAATCGTAGTGTTATTTTTGCGCTAAAAATAGAGATATGTGATCAAGGGTGGGGGGAGTGAAAAAAGAAAAAATTAAAATTTTCAATAATTAAAAAAATAATGATATGTCATTTAAATGAGAAAATTATACTTTATACCCATAAAAGATAAATATTTACCCGTGTATGCCCATGTTGATTTCTTTTACAATTTATACCTATGCGGCACATTTATTTTACCCGCTCTATCCTTCTTATCTTTGCTATTGTTTAATGTTCATGTTCTTAGATTCATATGCACTTTTGTCATAAGTGCATCACATTTTCCTAATATGCTTTATTATCTTATCATAATAGTACTAATAAAAATATTATAATATAAAATTATAAAAAAATATGAACCTTGAAGAGCACAAAAAGATATTATTATTATTATTATTAATATGAAAAGGTATTATCTTTTCATAATAATACTAATAAAAATATTATAATATAAAATTATAAAATTATATGAACCTTGGAGAGCACAAAAAGATATTATTATTGTTATTATTATTATTATTATTATTATTATTATTATTATTATTATTATTATTATGAAAAGGTATTCATCAATGCTATGGTCACACATTGAATATCCATCATTTTTTGGCTTGAATCTCTATTTTATTTTTGAAGGTTTCTTGCTTGATTCAAAGTGGGTGCTCTTAGTATTGCTTATAGTATCTTCTTAAAGTTCATACTGAAATTTGATAGCGTTTGGAGCTGATTTTAGGTGATTGAGATTGAAATTTCAGTTGAAAATCGAAGAAGAAGAAGAAGAAGAGCACAACTACAATATACCACTATAGTATACAATATGTTGTAGGAGCATATAGATATACTACAACACTATATTATTATAGTTTTCAAAACAGTATACCTCTACAATGTACTAATATACTATATGAGTATATAGTTGTCACGATCCAAATCTGGTCGTGATGGCGCCCAGCAATTAAGCTAGGCCAGCCAGACCAACAATTGTTTTTCACAAATAAATATCAGTCCCAAATGGACAACTCAAGAAGAATATGTGAGTCAAAGAAACTCCAATAATAATAATACGAATGAATACTGAGAAGTGCGAAAACGAACTAACACTCCCCAAGATCTGGAGTCAAAAGTCTAGAGCCTATAAACAAAACCGAATAGTAATAGAGAATACTATATGAAATACTCAAAACTGAAGCATAAAGTAACAACTCAAATGAGATGAGAAGCTACGTTCTGCGAACGTCGGCAGCTACCTCATCAACTCGGTATGACTCTATAAAGCTGGAGTGCTCGTCTACCTCTCCTGAGTACCTGAATCTGCACATAAAGGTGCAGGGAGTAGGGGTGAGTACTGAGTACTCAGTGAGTAATAAATATATACAAGTAGCTGAAACTAAGAAATCCATAGAATACCACATAATGAAGCTAAACTACAGTCCGATCCTCCTACGAACTAGCAACAACAGTACAATACAATTATCACAGATAATTCAACAGATAAAGATGCAATACAATGCACATGAACGCTACGGCGTGTAGCCCGATCCATTTAACGTCGACGACGCTCACTAGAGGTATGTACAAACTCCGGAGGGGCTCCTACAGCCCAAGCGCAATAATGTTGTGGCGTGCAGCCCGATCCTCATATCAACTACTGCGGCGTGCAGGCCAATCCATCCTCAGTCCACAACATGCATATGAGTCACAGAACAGTTCAATTTATTTAATTCCAGGTTCCAGTTCATAAATTACGAAAATACTTTAGTTTTTGTTTAATTTTCCAAAAATAGGTGACTTAGCATTTCAACAAGGTGATTTCAAACCAGGACTGAGATCACTGATTAAGCAATTAGAGCTATCACATATATAACTATCCCCTAAGGATACTACAGGTCGGCACGAGGCTCTAAACATGGCTTACAGCCCACAAATATATCAAACACAGTGTTTTTCAACCACATATATCATATTATCCATATTTGGGATAGACTAAGTCTCAATCCCCAGTCACAATCAATCCCACACCTGCCACGTGGTGCGAGCCACGCCCTACTAGCGTCATAATGTGCTAAGCCGGGGTTTCAAACCCTCAGGCTACCATATACAGAAACTACTCACCTCTAGCCGGTTGTAGACTCGTCTGTGATGCCTTTTCCTTTTGAATTCGCCGCCTCGTGTGTGGAATCTAATCAAACCACAACAATTATATCAAATACGGGTCAAAGAATGATAACCCAATTCAATTTACACGAAATACATGTTAATGCACTAAGTTGGTAAAATCCGAATCCCGGGCTCGCTTCTTGAAAAATTCTGAAATTCATACCAACGTGTTCCTCGTCTCGCCACGAGTCCGTGCATATAAAATTTATCGAAATCGAAGTTCGAATGGACTTTCAAAAGTCAAATTTTCGTTTTCAAAACCTAGGCCCTAATTCTTCATAATTTCTACCCAAATTCATGAAGTTTGATGTTAATCCTATCATATAATTGTGTTTTGAGTCAAGAAAACTTACCTCCGATGTTACCCCGTTGATTTCTCTCTTCACAGCACCCAAAACCCTCTCTAAACGAAGTGAAATTTGTGAAATAATGATTAGGGTCGCGACTGGTTTTTAATTAATCTGTTTCTGCACAGTTGTCACCTTCTATGAGATCGCAGGCCCACTATTGCGATTGCATAGAGCAAGTTTTCCAGACCCTGGTTTTCTTCTCTGCGATCGCATAGCTTCGCGCCTTTACCCTTTGTGATCGCACCCAAGCTTACGCGATCGCATTACACAGATTCAGCAGCCTATGCGATCACAATGCTTTTCACGCGATCGCATAGTGTTAATTCTTCGCCCCTTCAGACTCTTCTATGCGATCGCAATCCTGTCTATGTGATCGCATAGAGTAACAGCTACCTGCAATTTTTTGCAGAAATTTTATGATCAAAACTTGCCCGTTGGCCATCCGAAATGATTCCGAGACCCCTGGGACCTCAACCAAAGCCACCAATACATCACATTACCTCATCCAAACTTGCTCGTAACATAAAAACACCATCGTAAACATCAAAATCTCCATTTTCACACGGATTCAAGCCTAAGTTTCTTCAAAACTTCCGAAACTAACATTCAATCCAAACCCCGACCTAAACACCTCCGAATGACCTGAAAGTTTGCACGCATATCCAAAATCACCTAACGGAGCTACTACAACTCTCGAAATTTTATTCCGAGCCCTGGATCAAAATCTCACCTACCATTCGGATTTCGCCAAAATCCAACCTTAGCCAATTCAAGCCTAAAACTACATCGGACCTCCGAATTCGATTTTGATTGCTCTCCTAAGTCATAAATGATCCCCCGAAACTAGTCGAATCATCAGAATTCGATTATGAGCTGTCTAACTCATCAGTCAACATTCTGTTGACATTTCCAAACTATCATTTTCACAAAGAGGTTTATGGCCTCATTTCTATCTAAATTCCTTCCGATTTGCTTCTAACTTTCCGAACACATATAAATAAGCATATTGAAGTGTTAAATGAAGAAAACGGGATGATAACTCCCGTAACAATGAGTCGGGTCGTTACATTCTCCCCAACTTAAACAAACGCTCGTCTGCGAGCGGGTTTAGAAACATACCTGAAGTCTCAAATAAGTGTGGATATCTGCTCCGCATCTTCTGTTCGTTCTCCCAAGTTGCTTCCTCCACGTGACGACCTCTCCACTGCACTTTCACTGAAGCTATGTCCTTAGATCTCAGCTTACGAACCTGTCGACCCAAAATGGCTACTGGCTCCACATCATAGGTCAAGTCATCATCTAACTGTATTGTGCTGAAGTCTAACACATGTGACGGGTCTCCAACATACTTCCGGAGCATAGATACATGGAACACCGGGTGAACTCCCGATAAGCTGGGTGGAAAAGCAAGCATATAGACCACCTCCCCAACTTTCCTAAGCACCTAAAAACGTCCAATGAACCTCGGGCTCAACTTTCCTCTCTTTCCAAACCTCGTAACGCCCTTCATAGGCGAAACCTTCAGCAACACCTTCTCACCTACTGAATAAGACACATCTCGGACATTCCGGTCCGCATAACTCTACTGACGTGACTGAGCTGTGCGAAGTCTCTCCTGAATCACCTTCACCTTGTCTAAGACATCTTGGACTAACTCTGTCCCCAACAACCTAGCCTCGCCGGGCTCAAACCAACCGACTGGAGACCTACATCGTCTCCCATATAAAGCTTCATACGGTGCCATCTGAATGCTGGACTGATAGTTATTATTATAATCAAACTCTGCAAGAGGCAAGTAATCAGCCCATGAACCACTAAAATCAATGACACAAGCACGCAACATGTCCTCCAGTATCTGAATTGTACGCTCGGACTGCCCATCCGTCTGTGGATGAAATGTTGTGCTCAGCTCTACCTGTAAACCCAAATCTCACTGAAATGTCCTCCAGAACTGAGAAGTGAACTGGGTACCTCTGTCTGATATGATAGAAATGGGAACTCCATGCAATCTCACAATCTCGCGGATGAATATCTCCGCCAGCCGCTCCGAGGAGTATGTAGTACACACTGGAATGAAGTGAGCTGACTTGGTCAGCCTATCTACAACCACCCAAACTGAATCAAACTTCCTCACTGTTTGAGGGAGCCCAATAACAAAGTCCATAGTGATCAATTCCCACTTCCACTCGGGAATATTAATACGTTGGAACACACCTCCAGGCCTCTGATGCTCATACTTGACCTGCTGACAGTTTAGGCACTGTGTAACATGATTCACAATATCTTTCTTCATCTTTTTCCACCAGTAATGCTGCCTCAAGTCCTGATACATCTTTGCGGCACCTGGATGAATAGAATACCGCGAGCTGTGGGCCTCCTCTAATATCAGCTCACGAAGGCCATCAACATTGGGCACGCATATCCGGCCCTGAATCCGCAACATACCATCACTATCAATAGTGACATCTCTGGCATCATCATTTTGAACTCTGTCCTTAAGGACAAGCAAGTGTGGATCATCATACTGGCTCTCTCGAATACGATAATATAAAGAAGACCGAGCTACCACGCAAGCCATAACCCGACTAGGCTCGGAAATATCCAACCTTACCATCTGATAAGCTAACGCCTGAACATCAAATGCAAGGGGTCTCTCCCCAACTATAATGTATGACAAGCTGCCCATACTAATAGCCTTCCGGCTCAATGCATCGGCCACTACATTGGCCTTCCCGGGATGGTACAAAATAGTAATATCATAGTCTTTAAGCAATTTGAGCCATCTCCGCTGCCTCAAATTTAGATCTTTCTGCTTAAACAAATGCTGAAGGCTACGGTGGTCTGTATATACATCACAAGATACACAATACAAGTAATGCCTCCAAATTTTGAAGGCATGAACAATAGCAACTAACTCTAAGTCGTGAACACGGTAGTTCTTCTCATGGGGCTTTAGCTGACGAGAAGCATATGCAATAACTCTACCCTCCTGCATCAATACACAACCGATCCCAACTCTCGAAGCATCACAATACACCGTATAGGACACTGAAGCTGATGGAAACACAAGTACTAGAGCTATGGTCAAAGCCGCCTTGAGCTTCTGGAAGCTCTCCTCGACCTTCTGTGGGTCAACTCGAATACCATCACTGGACACTACATGTCCCAGAAAAGTCACAGTATCAAGCCAGAATTCACACTTAGAGAATTTTTCATAAAGCTTTTCTTCTCTCAACCTCTGCAAGACCACCCTCAAGTGCTGTGTATGCTCCTCCTGGCTGCGTGAATACACCATGATATCATCAATAAGCACGATCATGAAAGAATCAAGGTACGGCCGAAATATACTATTCATCAAGTGCATGAATGCAGCTGGGGCATTGGTTACCCCAAAAGACATCACCAGAAATTCATAGTGCCCATATCTCGTTCTGAACGCTGTTTTCATAATGTTTGAATCCCTAATCTTCAACTGATAATAGCCCGATCGAAGGTCAATCTTAGAGAAAACACTAGCTCCTAGGATCTGATCAAACAAGTCCTCAATACGAGGCAATAGGTACTTATTCTTCACTGTTACCTTGTTCAGTTGCCTGTAATCAATGCACATTCTCATTGTGCCATCATTCTTCTTCACGAACAATACCGGTACACCCCAAGGTGACACACTCGGGCGAATGAACCCTTTATCTAAGAGTTCCTGAAGCTGTTCTTTCAACTCTTTTAACTCAGCTGGTGCCATGTAGTAGGGAGGAATAGAAATGGGCTAAGTGCCCGGAACCAAGTCAATACCGAAATCAATATCCCTGTCAGTCGGCATACCCGGCAGGTCTGCTAGAAATACATCCGGAAAATCCCTCACAACGGGGACCAAAACAAAACTGTGTGTCTCAACCTCAACATCTATAATGAAGTCCAAATAAGATAAGCAACCCTTCCCAATCATTTGTTGGGCTTTTATATAGGAAATCACCCTGTCGGATACATAATCAGTCAAGCCACGCCACTCAATCCTTGGATTACCTGGAATGGCTAGTTTGACTATCTTGGCATGACAGTCCAGAATCGCAAGGTAAGGAGATAACCAATCCATGCCTAGAATCACAACGAAGTCCACCATGCCCAATAGTAACAACTCAACTCGGGTCTCCAGACCCCCAATAGTAATAAGACAGGATCGATATACCTGATCCACAATAACAGTATCACCCACCGGGGTAGACACATGCACGGGCAAGGCAAGAATACCACGGGTCATACCCAAATGATGTGCAAAATATGAAGAAACATAGGAATAGGTGGATCCGGGATCAAATAAGACAGAAGCATCCCTGTGGCAGACTGAGATAATACCTAAAATGACAGCATCTGAGGCACTAGCATCCTTCCTATCCGGAGGAGCATAGAAACGAGCCTGGCCTCCGCCAGTACGATCCTCGCCCCTAGGGCGACCTCTGGCTACCTGGCCACCACTCCTAGCTGACTGTGCTGGTGCTGAAGAAACAGGAGTAGAAGACGAGGGCTGATCCTTCTGCTGGGACCGCTTACGAAGCCACTAAGGACATTGTCTCCTGATAAGGCCAAACTCGCCACACTTAAAGCAACGGCCTGAAAATGGAGGAAGGGACTGTTGAGGACCCCTCGCTGCAGATGAATCCTGAGCTGAAGAAGCAGGAGCAGAGCTCTGAGCTGGAAGGGCGCTCAATTCAGGCTGACTCTGTTGATGACCCTGCTGACCCCTGATGACCCTGATGGCCTTGACGACCACGATCTGATGAAGCTCCACTGGACTCTGCACGTCCTGACTGAGGAGATCTGAATGAACGACCCTTGATGTGCTGAGGCTGGCCCCTAGACGGAGCACCACTATAACTACCAGTACCACGAGGCCTCTTAGCCTCCCTCTCCTCATGCTCTTTGCGACGATCTATCTCAATCAGACGAGCCGCATCAACCACCTTCTCAAAGGTAACTGCCGAAGCCCTCTCTCTGGACATCAATATACGGATAGGATAGATAAGACCATCTATAAATCTCCTGATCCTCTCTCTGTCTGTTGGAATCATCCACATGGCATGACGGGCTAGTCGTGTGAATCTTAACTCATACTATGTAACCGACATATCCCCCTGCTTCAGCCACTTCAACTGACGATGTAGCTCCTTTCTCTAGGACTGAGACACATACTTCTCCAAAAATACCGTGGAGAATTTCTACCAAGTAAGGGGCGCTGCCCCAGCGGGCCTACGCCTCTCAAAATCCTCCCACCACTGAAATGCTGCACCTATGAACCGAAAGGTGGTAAAGGAAACACCGGTGGACTCCATAATACCCGCGGTGCGAAGCATACGCTAACATTTATCAAGAAAACCCTGGGCGTCCTCGCCCTCAGCACCACTGAATGCCGGATGCTGTAGCCTCTCAAACCTCTCCAACCGACGCTGCTCATCGTCAGGCATAGCTGGAACCACGTGAGCTGGGGCTGGTGCAACAAGTGCAGCTGGTTGAGCTGGAGCTGCCTCAGGTGCCTGTAAACCCTGAACTACCGGCTCAGGTGTGCGAGCCACGAGGGTCTGATTCCCTCCCCCTGCCTGTGAAGAAGCCGCTGCAGTAGAGGCTGCTACCACCTGAGCCAAGCCAGTGCATAGTGATAGAATCTGGGCCAAAGTCTCCTGAAGACCCGGTATCTCAATAGAAACTGCCGGTGCCCGAACCTGAGCTGCTGGAGCATCTGCAGCTAGAACTTGATCCTGAACCTCGGCTACCGGTGCTGGAATCTGACCCCGAGTTTGGTCAGCTGGTGGGTCAGCAGGTGCTGGTACTGCTGCCCTACCTCTACCATGACCACGGCCTCTGGGTGCTAATGGTGGTCATCCGCCACGTCCGCTAGCACGTGTTCTCGCCATCTGCGAGAGAATAGAATATGGAAAAGTTTAGTTTCACGATAACACAAACTGCACGATATGAATCCAAGAAAAGTGATATTTTTCCTAAAGTTCTGTAGCCTCCCGAGGATAGATACGGACGTCTACGTACCAATCCGCGAAAGCCTACTAAACCGGCTTATGACTCGCGAGTCCTAGTAACCTAGGCTCTGATACCAACTTATCACGACCCAAATCCGGTCGTGATGCCGCCCAACAATTAAGCTAGGGCAGCCAGACCAACAATTGTTTTTCACAAATAAATATCAGTCCCAAATGGAAAACTCAAGAAGAATATGTGAGTCAAAGAAACTCCAATAATAATAATACGAATGAATACTAAGAAGTGCGAAAACGAACTAACACTCCCAAAGATCTGGAGTCAAAAGTCTAGAGCCTCTAAACAAAACCAAATAGTAATAGAGAATACTGTGTGAAATAGTCAAAACTGATGCATAAACTAACAACTGAAATGAGATGAGAAGCTAGGTTCTGCGAACGTCGGCAGCTACCTCAGCAACTCGATATGACTCTGTAAAGCTGGAGTGCTCGTCTACCTCTCCTGAGTACCTGAATCTGCACATAAAAGTGCAGGGAGTAGGGGTGAGTACTAAGTACTCAGTGAGTAATAAATATATACAAGTAGCTGAAAGAAAGAAATCCACAGAATACCACATAATGAAGCTAAACTACAATTCGATCCTCCTAAAAACTAGAAACAACAGTACAATACAATTATCATAGATAATGCAACAGATAAAGATGCAATGCAATGCACATGACCGCTATGGCATATAGCCCGATCCATTTAACGTCGACGACACTCACTGGGGGTGTGTACAGACTCTGGAGGGGCTCCTACAGCCCAAGCACAATAATGTTGCGCCATGCAGCCCCATCCTCATATCAACTGCTGCGGCGTGCAGCCCGATCCATCCTCAGTCCACAATATGCATATGAGTCACACAACAGTTTAATTTATTTAATTCCATGTTCCAGTTCATAAATTATGAAAATACTTTAGTTTTTGTTTAATTTTCCAAAAATAGGTGACTTAGCATTTCAACACAGTGATTTCAAACCAGGAGTGAGATCAGTGATTAAGCAATTAGAGCTATCACATATATAACTATCCCATAGGAATACAATAGGTCAGCACGAGGCCCCAAACATGGCTTACAGCCCACAAATATATCAAACACAGTGTTTTTCAACCACATATATCATATTATCCTTATTCGGGATAGACCAAGTCTCAATCCCCAGTCACAATCAATCCCGCACCTGCCACAGGGTGCGAGCCACACCCTACTAGCATCATAATATGCTAAGCCGGGGTTTCGAACCCTTAGGCTACCATATACACAAACTACTCACCTCTAGCCGGCTGTAGACTGGTCCGCGATGCCTTTTCCTTTTGAATTCTCCGCCTCGCGCGTAGAATCTAATTAAACCACAACAATTATATCAAATACGGGTCAAAGAATCATAACCGAATTCAATTTACACGAAATACGCATTAATGCACTAAGTTGGTAAAACCCAAACCCCGGGCCCGCTTCTCAAAAAGTTTCGAAATTCATACCAACGTGTTCCTCGTCTCGCCACAAGTCCGTGCATATAAAAATTATCAAAATCGGAGTTCGAATGGCCTTTCAAAAGAAAAATTTTCGTTTTCAAAACCTAGGCCCGAATTTTTCACAAATTTCACTTCGTTTAGAGAGGGTTTTGGGTGCTGTGAAGAGAGGAATCAACGGGGTAACATCGGAGGTAAGTTTTCTTGACTCAAAACACAATTAGTTTCTGCACAATTGTCGCCTTCTATGCGATCGCAAGCCCACTATTGCGATCGCCTAGAGCAAGTTTTCCAGTGCTTGATTTTCTTCTCTGCGATCGCAGGCCTAGCCATGCGATCGCATAGCTTCGCGCCTTTACCCTTCGCGATCGCACCCAAGTTCACGCGATCGCATTGCACAAATTCAGCAGCCAATGCGATCGCAATGCTTTTCACGCGATCGCATAGTGTTAATTCTTCGCCCCTTCAGACTCTTCTATGCGATCGCAATCTTGTCTATGCGATCGCATAGAGTAACATCAACCTACAATTTTCTACAGAAATTTTATGATCAAAACTTGCCCGTTGGCCATCTGAAATGATCCCGAGACCCCCGGGACCTCAACCAAAGCCACCAATACATCATATTACCTCATTCAAACTTGCTCGTAACATAAAAACACCATCGTAAACATTAAAATCTCCATTTTCACACTGATTTAAGCCTAAGTTTCTTCAAAACTTTCGAAACTAACATTCGATCCAAAACACGACCTAAACACCTCCGAATCACCTGAAATTTTGCACGCATATCCAAAATCACATAATGGAGCTACTACAACTCTCGAAATTTCATTTCGAGCCCCGGATCAAAATCTCACCTACCGTTCGGATTTCGCCAAAATTCAACCTTAGCCAATTCAAGCCTTAAACTACATCGGACCTCTAAATTCAATTCTGATTGCTCTCCTAAGTCATAAATAATCTCCCGAAACTAGTCCAATCATCAGAATTCGATTCTGAGCTGTCTAACTCATCAGTCAATATTCTGTTGACTTTTCCAAACTATCCTTTTCACAAAGAGGTTTATGGCCTCATTTCTATCTAAATTCCTTCCGATTTGCTTCTAACTTTCCGAACACATATAAATTAGCATATTGAAGTGTTAAATGATGAAAACGGACGATAACTCCCGTAACGACGAGTCGGGTCGTTACAATAGTTATACTACAACAGTATACCATTATAGTATACAAATATATTCTTATGGTATATTATAATAATACGCAAGATATTGTAACATATGTTGTAATAGTATACAATATACTATAATAGTATACTTATGGAAATTCACTTGCCTTTTCCCTTTTAATTATTGAAAATACGAAACCAAAATAAAATTATAGTATGCTATATAATTTTACTGTATACTCTTATAATTGGATCCTTTTATAATTTTTTAAATTTTTTGTCGACAACTGATATTATTTCAGTTTAATAATTGAATTAAACTTTTTTTTTAACTCTTTGCGCACAATTATATACCCTGTTGGAATAACTATATACTATACTGGTATCAAATGTTAGTTAACATTTTTTTGTTGCATTAGCTATATTTAATTGGTACACAATTTAATTTTTCTCTACTAATAATAATATATATAAAAGAATAATAAAAAATAGTGAAAATAGTAAATGAAATTAGATTATGAAGAGAAAAGGAATATATAAAAAGAAGTTAAATGAAATTATAATAGGAAAAAGATAAGAAAAAAAAAAGAAAACGAGAAAAAAGAAAAGGAGAAAAGAAAAAGAAAAGAAAAGAAGCATAGAAATAAAAAAGAATTGGAGAATAAAGAGAAAATTCCCCACAAAACCTACTATGGGAGGAAATGTAATTAGTTTATGTGTAAAAAATAAATGGGTAGACAAGGGTAGATAGTTTTATTTTTGTGGGTAACTATGTCAAACCCTCAATTAAAATCGGCAAAATACATAGTTCACCTATCAACCTTGCAGAAAATTTCTATTACACACATCTCTTTTACCGGAAACCTTTCATAGACTCAACCTTCAAAAGTGTGTTTAAGACACACCACTTTGGTGCTTGACCAATTTTTGAGATAACAAGGTCGCGACATGTGTTATTGACTTTAAAAAGGAAAAAAAAATATGAGGAATTAAAATTAAAATCCAACTTCTTCATTTTTCCATTTTCTATCTTAAAAACTATTGTAGCTACCACCATGGTTGTTTGTGATAAAGTTTCCAACAATATCAAAATTCAACTACACTATCTAAACAACTGGCCAAAAATAATCGAGCAATAAATTGAGTTCAATAATCCAATAATCAACAAGACCTTATTGAGTTTCAAACTTTTTTCGATACCCCAACAATGGGGGATTCTAGATTTTTTCACCAAACCTTCAATACTAATGTTTAGACTTTTAAATCTATCACAAATAAATAATTTTCAGAATATATAGATAATAAACCAACACAATCCACTCAATTTTAGATCGAAAAAAGATATTTTCTTTAAAAAAAATTTGTTGGAAGAAAATGAGGGGGAGGGTGACGAGGAAGAACACCAGAGGGAGGGGAAGGGGTTCCTGTTGGGGGGGGGGGGGTAGGAGTTTTTACGAGTTTCATGCGTTTTTTTGTGTGTAAACACACAAGTGCTATCTCGGCAAAAGTAGTATGTCTTAGACATACTTTTAAAAGGTTGAGTGTGTAAAAAAAATTCGTTAAAAGTAGGTATGTAACAGGGATTTTGCTGCAAGGTTGATGAGTAAACTATGTATTTTGCCTTTAAAATCTGATGTGAACTATGCCATGTCATCCACATCGTGTGTTTGAAGAACACGCGAGGTCGGAGGGATTTAAAATAACGTATTTTGATAATTATAAATATCTCAATAAAACTTCGTTAAGTATCGAGATCGAAGTAATAAAACAGGATAAGTAAAAATATTTATTGGGTTATTCTGCCTTTTTCAAAAGCAATTCTTCTCAAGTCTACATTGCCGTCATATTATTTTCATTTTATAAGGGTTTAACTTTAAGTGCTTAAAGTTTTAAGCCAGGCGGCTAAATATTTTTTTTACCCTCCTAAACATTTGTTGTAGACATAAGCGAAAATAAAAGTTTAGTTTATGGATGCATATTGGGTTTTAAATAGATTACATATATTAAATAAAAAATTTAACAAAAATATACGATTTGAGCTAAAGTTATTGAGTTATACAGAACTTGTAATGGTGAATCCGACACTGATTACAAATCTATATATTGCCAAAAGAGTTCTAAGACAAAGCCATGGTAGTTCCGCCCCTGATTACACCAAGCATGACAAAATGATCTATCTTTTTTATTTATTTAATAATTATGGTTTCTGATCTGGCTTATGTATGCGTTGATTAAATTAATGGGGTATGCGCTATCTCTTTGGGAGTACATGAGTTTAGGAATGGCAGTAGGACGGGAAGGGTACATGCATAGCGGGTTAAGTTTATGCAGAGCGGGATGGGTTTAGACTTATGCGGGTGTGGGGCAGCTGCAGGGCAGATGCAAACATTTTTTTAAAACTTGATGCGGCTGCGGGTGAGGTACTTTTTACTAGTACCATCGTGAATTTGCTGCTTTTCTCAACATTATTTGACGTTGAAAAATATATTTTTGAGAAAATTGGTCTAATATAATTGCTCATCTAATACTAACAGGATTATTTTTTTTTAAATGATTTAGCTAAACACTAAATGTTTGTTTCACGAAAGTATTTTTTGGAACTATTTCAAAGTAAGCAATTTTTAAAAGTTTAGCTAAATAGAGTATTACTCTTCTTGTAGACTATTTATAGGGGTAATTTACTGTGAAACAAAGTCTTTGATAAATTTTAATTGAATTTATCCCATAGATCGAACTATTGTTTTCTCTTTCTCATAATTTTATTTATGTAAATAAGAAAGGGAAGCTTTAGACATGGTACAATAATACGGCTATAAAAGGGCTAAATTACTCATTAAAATTGAAAAAAATAGAAACTTTTGCTATGCAGGGCGGGGCGGGGTGGGTTTATGCAGGCCGAGGTAGGGCGGGTTGAAACTGAAAATTTTGTTAAAGTTGAATCGGCCATGGAACCGTTCCGCCCCGCCCTATTGCCATCTCTACCGGAGTTATCCCCAGCTATCGGAGTATACCATTTTTTTCCCCTACTTCCTTTTATGCTAAAGCTCTGAAAAGTAAATCTTTAAAATGCAAATCTTCAAATGATTGTCCTTGACATAATTACTTAAATGCGTCTTTAAGCACGAGACAGACACAATTACTAAGGACATCTTTAAGCCAAACAGATATTTTTTATCCTACTAAATTATGGAAAAATAAAAATGGAATCATGTAAATTTTTAGAAATATTGCAGTTCTTACAAAAGAGTATTTATTAGATTCACATATATAATTATGCAGTTCAGAACTATTGTTGATCAAGTCTTTTAGAACATAGGTCTTTTCCAAAAGTGAATCTAATAATATAACTCGTAAGATATTATTCTTTAATAATGTATTTATGGAATCAAGTCGACTATAATGTAATTATATGATAAGTATTAATTGTTGACATGCTAAAAATAGTACATGGTAATAATATAAACTATTAGTGGCCGAGCTAACTTACTCTAAGGGGTGTGAAGTGACACCCTTTACCGAAAGATTTTACCGTATAGCTACGGATATATTTTATAATGTATATCTATATATGTTGAACCCATTTAATTTTCCCATAATAAAATTCTAACTATGTCGATTAAATTATATTAATAGTATAGAAGAATCTTTACTTAGTACTCCTATATATTAAGGGGCCAAATGCGCGTGATGGGCTGATTTTGGATGGCTCATAATGATTTGAGTCATCAAATTGGTAGGTTGTGACGGCCCGGTCCGTCGTCATGAGAGTTACCGCCATGTTATCCCATTATTATGTTGTTTCATGTTTCTATATCTGTATTAGATTCTATCGGGTGAATTTGGATTGATTCTGGTTAAAAACAAGGCATATAGCCTTTTAGAATGAAGTTTGTTTCTAAAAAGTCAACCTGAAGTTGACTATGTGGTTAGAGGGTTCGGATGTGGATTTCGGTGATTCGGTTAGCTTCGGGAGGTGATTGGTGACCTAGGGGAGCCATCGGAATTGAATTTGGAGGTCCGGTGTAAAAATAGGCTTGAATTGGCTAAGTTGGAATTTTGGCTGAATCCGGTTGATAGGTGAGATTTTGATCCGGGGGTCGGAATGGAATTCCGACAGTTGCAGTAGCTTCGTTAGGTGATTTTGGATATGTCTGCAAATTTTCAGGTAATTCGGACATCATTCGGTCGGGTTTTTTTTATGGAATATAGGTTTCGAAAGTTTTGGTTGAAACTTAGGCTTGAATCTGCCTTGATTTGATGATTTTTGGGTTTAATGATGTATTTTTATGATTGGAACAAGTTCGTATCGTGATTTGGAGTAGGTTGATGGTTTTGGTTGAGGTCCCGGGGGCCTCAGGGGTGTTTCCGGGGATCAAACGGACCATTTTGAGTTGATCAACACAACTGAATTGCTGTCATAAATGTTGCAGACGATTTCTCTATGCGATCGCAAGGGTTGTGATGCGATCGCATAGAAGGATTGGAGGAGGCTCAGTATTTGTTCAGTGTGATCGCTGTCTGGGAGTTGCGATCGCATAGTTGGTGAGTTTAGTGCTCTGCGATCGCAAGATGAGCTATGCGATCGCGTAGTGTATTAGCCAGGGGTCCTAGGTTCTTCAGTTGTTCAATGCGATCGCAGACATAGGTATGTGATCGCGTAGTGTTGTTTGATGAAGCAATGTGATCGCATGGGACTGAGTGCGATCGCATAAGTCAATTTTGAGAGGTCGGAAAGTTTGTTCTATGCGATCGTAGTAAGGGTGATGCGATCGCATAGTGTTAATTAAATATCGAACAGGTCAGTTATATTGCATTTCATCCGCGGGGGTTTCATAGTTCCACCATTGTTGGGCAAGTTTTGAAGCTAGGGGACGAGAGATTAAGAGATTTCCACCTAGATTTCGATTGGAGGTAAGTTTTATGGTCTAATTACGTGATTTTATCCTAGAATCTTCATCTATATCACTGAAAATTGGAGGAATTAAGGTGTAAATTGGGGTTTTGCTTGAAGTCTAAGAAAAAAAAATCGATGATTTGAAGGGGCAAATAAACTCCGATGATAAAATTTATATGTATGAACCGGTATATCACTATGTGACGTTGTATTGAGGCGAGACACATACTCTATTGTAAGTGCGGGGTCGAATGTGATTGGGGACTATGGCTTAGTCCGACTGTGTAGCATTATACTGTGTTGATGGCTATGAATGAGCCGGTAAACCTCCTACTTGGATGGTTGTGGATATCTTTGAGCTGTGAGCCAGTCATTTGGATCCCGTGAGGATCGTTATCATTGCTTTTATGATTATAGCATGTTATCCTGATATCAGTCTTAGGCTAAACACTGTCTAAAATGTTTTTTCAAACTCTGGTATTTCTGAACACTGTTTTCTACTAGTACTGTTAAAAGGATTTCAAAATGATGATTTACTATGCCTGTCAGGCTTGCATTGCATGTAGCTGGACTCGTAATGGATTGGGCTGCACGCCGCAGCATATCACTGATATTCCGCTTGGGCTGTAGGAGCCCCTCCGGAGTCTAAACTCCTATAGTAAGCGTGGGTACCTAAATGGATCGGGCTACGCACCGTAACGGTCATGTTCATGCATCTGCATTGCATTTAGACATATCTCTTGTACTGTCTTATCTGTCATTGCTCTATCTGTGATCTATACTACTGAAAAGGATAAAATAGAGTTATTACATAGCTTTGCTTAGTGGTTTACTCGATATTTTTACCTTCAATGTCTTTATTCCGTGCTTATTACTACTGAGTTGGAAGTACTTACACTACTCTCTGCACCTTGTGTGCAGATCCAGGTACTTCACAACAGGATTGACTTCCCAGCTGCTCCAGAGCATTTTACGGATTGTCGAGGTAGCTGCTTGGTGTCCCTAGGACCCGACCTTCCATGTTATCTTTTCTTGATTTTCCGCATGTTGTCTAACACTTATGTATTCAGTTCTATTATGACAGTCTGGTAGAGGCTCCTTACTCGTGACCCCGAATTCATGGGAGAATATTATGTTATGTTGTGATATTTTTCATAGCTTATGCTAGATCTTTATACTTTTCTTAACTTGTTGATGCTTTAAATGTAAAGTGAGAGCTGGTAGTTCGATATTTTGAAAGGTCGGTCAGGCTGGCCTAGCAATATGCTGGGCGCCATCACGATCGGATTTTGGGATCGTGACAAGTTGGTATCAGAGCCTAGGTTACAAGGCCTCATGAGTCTTGAGCCGGTTAGTAGTGTCTTACGGATCAGTACGGAGACGTCTGTATTTATCCTCGAGAGGCTGCAAACCTTTTAAGAAATACTTCATATTTCTTGAACTCTATTGTGCGATTTTATTGTTCCGAGAACTGAACTTCTGTATTCTATTCTCTCGCAGATGGCGAGGACTCGTGCTATAGGACGAGGTGGACGACCATCATTGCCACTACCTAGAGGCAGTGGTCGCGGCCATGGTCGTGGTCGTGGTAGAGTGGCAGGGGCAGTGCCAGTAGACCCACCTGTTTCCCCTATTCATGATCAGCCCCCAGTGGTTGAGGCTCCAGCAGCACCCGCTCAGGCACCGGCAGTGCCTATTGTTATTACTGGCCTTTAGGAGGCATTGGCTTAGATATTATCTGTTTGTACTAGGTTGGCTCGGGCAGTTTCGGCTACTACTCCAGCATCGACATCTCAGACCGGGGGTGGTCATCAGACCCTACAGCTCGCACACCAGAGCAGGTTGTGCAGGGACTTCAAACGCTGGAGGCAGCCCCATATTAGTTAGTTGCACCGACTGTTCGCCAGCTGCGCCAGCCCCAAAGTATGTTGTGCCGGTGATGCCCGACGATGAGCAACGTCGATTGGAGAGATTTGATAGACTTTAGCCACCTTCATTCAGTGGTACTAAGGGCGAGGATGCCCGGGGATTCTTGGACAAGTGTCGGAGGATGTTGCGTACAACGAGGATTCTTGAGTCCAGTGGTGTTTCTTTTACTACATTCCTGTCTTCGGGTCCAACATTCATTTGGTGGGAGGAGTTCGAGAGACGTAGGTCTGCAAGGGCAGCACCCCTTACTTGGGAGTAGCTTTCCACTCTCTTTTTAGAAAAGTGTGTGCCACATTCCCGCAGAGAGGAGCTATGTTGCCTGTTTGTGTGGCTAGTGCAGGGTGATATGTCAGTGACTCAGTACGAGTTAAGGTATACTCAGTTGGCCAGGTATGCTATTTGGATGATCCCGATAGATCGGGAAAGGATCAGGAGGTTCATTGATGGCCTCAACTATTCTATTCGTATCTTGATGACCAGGGAGAGAGTAGTGGCGACATCTTTTGATGATGTTGTGGATATGGCATGCCAGATTGAGGCGAATATTCGCCGTGAGCGAGAGGAGAGGGAGGCCAAGAGGCCTCGAGGTTTGGACAGTAATAGTGGTGCTCCATCTAGGGGTCAGTTTCATCAGGGCAGAGGTCGTTCATATAGACCTCCTTAGTTAGGTCGCCCAGAGCATAGTGGAGCTTCTTCCAGTCGTGGCGGTCAGGGTTTTCAGCAGGACCAGTCTTCACTCAACGCCTTCCCAGCTCAGAGTTCAGCACCTTCTTCTTCAGGCCCAGGGTTCATTTGCAGCAAGGGGTTCCCTTCATTCCCCTACTCTAGCACCGGGTAGTTGTTTTGGGTGTGGCAAGTTTGGCCATATGAGGAGGTAGTGTCCTCGACTTCGCAAGGGTAGGTCTCGGCAGAGGGATCATCCCTCCTCTTCTTCTCCATCTACTTCAGCACCATCCCAGTCTAGTAAGCGTGGGGGTCAGTCTTTTAGAGGTCGCCCTAGGAGTGAGGAGAGATCGAGTGGTGGTCAGGCACATTCCTATGCACTTCGTAATAGGAGAGATGATGTTGCTACAGATGCAGTGATTATAGGTATCATTTCAGTTTGTCACAGAGATGCTTCTAGTTTGTTTGATCCCGGGTCTACATTCGTACGTGTCTTCTTATTTTGCACATCATTTGGGTGCGACCCGGGTAGTCTTGCCTTTCCTGTTCATGTATCCACCCCGGTGGGTGATACGATTATTGTGGATCACGCCTATCGATCATGTATTGTTTCTATTAGGGGTCTAGAGACCCGAATGGATTTGCTATTGTTAGGTATAGTGGATTTCGATGTGATTTTAGGCATGTATTGGTTATCCCCGTGCCATGCTACTTTGGACTGTCATGCCAAGACAGTTACATTGGCTATTCTTGGTATTCCTCAGATTGAGTGGCGGGGTTTGACCGATTATGTCCCTAGCCGTGTGATTTCTTTCTTAAAGGCTCAAAGAATGGTTGAAAAAGGGTGTTTATCATATTTAGCGTTTGTGAGGTAGGGGTGGGCATCGGTCGGTTCGGTTCGATTTTGGAAATTATCGGTTTTGCCTAACAAATATCATAACCCGATAACAAAAACGATAAGATATTAGTTATCGGTTATTGGCTTATCGATTATTGATCCTTATCGGTTCGGTTATCGGTTTAGCCGATAAGATAAAACTAAAATTAAAAGTGCTCAATTACTCAAACTGGATATCAAAAAATTGCTACTCCTCTAACCATAAATTTTACATGAGTAGAGAAGACCCCAAGACTGGCGGTTAGCAAACAGAAAACATAAATCAGAAGCAAACAGAGGCAAAAATCAGAAGCAAACAGAGGCAAAAATCTTGAGCAAACAGAACAATTAACAAGAAACAAACAAAAAATCTTGAGCCAAAACTTACACGATGCGATTGACGAGTGAGGGAGTGAGTCGACGTGACTGGCGGAGAACTGGTGAGGCTCAGGCACTGGCGTGGCATCTGGCGGAGAACTGGTGGTGAGCTTGAGAGTTGAGGCTCAGGCATCTGGCGTTACACGATGCGATTGACTGTTTGGAGTTGGGGGCTGCGACGGATATTCAATGAGAGAGACAAAGATTGAGTGAACTGAAGAGGGAAGGGAATTAGTAAAATAAAAACCTAGTATATACTTTAGGGTAAATTAGTAAATTACTTCGTTCTTATTGGGTTATCGGTTTTTACCCAATAACAAAAATACAAACCGAGACCGAACCGATAACACAATAATTTTTTTTACCCCGTTACCGAACCATTAACCCAATAACCCAATACCGATAACCCAATAAATAAATAACGGTTCAAGTTATCAGTTTTACCCAATATATGCCCACCCCTATTGTGAGAGATGTGGGAGCTAAGACTCCTAGTATTGATTATGTGCCCGTTGTGACGGACTTCCCAAATGTTTTCCCATCAGACCTGTCGGGCATGCCGCCGGACAGGGATATCAATTTTGGTATTGATTTGTTGCCATGCACTCAGCCCATTTCTATTACTCCTTATCGTATGGCACCAGTAGAGTTGAAGGAATTAAAAGAACAACTTCAGGAGCTTTTGGATAAGGTATTCATTCGCCCTAGTGTGTCACCGTGGGGTGCACTAGTGTTTTTTGTTAAGAAGAAGGATGGCTCAATGAGGATGTGCATTGATTATGGACAACTGAACAAGGTAACAGTGAAGAACAAGTATCCCCTACAGCGCACTGATGATTTATTTGATTAGCTCTAGGGAGTGAGGGTGTTCTCGAAGATTGATCTTCGTTCAGGCTATCATCAGCTGAAGATTACAGATTCTGATATTATGAAGACAACATTCAGGACGAGATATGGGCACTATGAGTTTCTTGTGATGTCTTTTGGGCTGACCAATGCCCATCCGCGTTTATGCACTTGATGAACAGTGTGTTCCGGCCATATCTAGATTTTTTTTGTGATCGTGTTCATTAATGAGAGTACACCAGTAGCCAGGAGGAGCATGCTCAGCATTTGAGCGTTGTGTTGCAGAGGTTGAGGGAGGATAAATTGTATGCGAAGTTCTCCAAGTGCGAGTTTTGGCTCGAGTCTGTAGCTTTTCTAGGTCATGTGGTGTCTCGTGATGGTATTCAGGTTGACCCGAAGAAGATAGAGGCGGTGCAGAGTTGGCCTAGACCATCCTCAACTATGGCGATCCGGAGTTTCCTTGGTTTGGCGGGGTATTATCGCTGGTTTGTTCAGGATTTTCATCCATTGTTTCTTCTTTGACCAAATTGACGCAGAAGGGTACACCATTTGTGTGGTCGGATAAGTGCGAGGAGAGCTTTCAGAAGCTCAAGACAGCTTTGACCACAACTCCAGTGTTAGTCTTGCCATCAGCTTCAGGTTCATATACCGTATATTGTGATGCATCGAGAGTGTGGATAGGTTGTGTATTGATGCAGGAGGGTAGAGTTATTTCTTATGCTTCTCGTTAGTTGAAGCCTCATGAGAAGAACTACCATGTTCATGATTTAGAGTTAGCTGCCATAGTTCATGCCTTGAAGATTTGGAGGCACTATTTGTACGGCGTGTCTTGTGAGGTATATACTGATCATCGTAGTCTCCAGCATTTGTTCTAATGGAAGGATCTTAATTTGAGGCAGCGGAGGTGGCTTGAGTTGCTCAAGGATTATGACATTACTATTATATATCATTTGGGGAAGGCCAATATAGTGGCTGATGCTTTGAGCCGAAATGCAGTTAGTATGGGCAGCTTGGTATATTCCAGTTGGGGAGAGACCATTTGCATATGATGTTGAGGCGTTGGCCAATCGGCTAGTGAGGTTGGATATTTCAGAGCCCATCAGGGTGTTGGCTTGCGTTGTTTCTCGGTCTTCCTTATATGATCGCATTCGTGAGCACTAGTATGATGACCCACACGTGTTTGTCCTTAAGGATAGAGTTCAGCATGATGATGCTAGAGATGTTACTATTGATGGTGATGGTGTGTTAAGGATGCATGGCCAGATATGCGTGCCCAATGTTGATGGCCTTCGTGAGTTGATATTGGAGGAGGCCCATAACTCGCGGTATTCTATCCATCTAGGTGCCACGAAGATGTATCAGGATTTGAGACAACATTACTGGTGGAGGAGGATGAAAAAGGATATTGTGAGTTATATAGTACGGTGCCTCAACTGTAAGCAAGTCAAGTATGAGCATTAGAGGCCCGGTGGCATGTTTCAGCGTATTGATATTCTCGAGTGGAAGTGGGAAAGGATCACTATGGACTTTGTTAGTGGACTTCCTCGGACAGCGAGGAAGTTTGATTCAGTTTGGGTGATTGTAGATAGGCTGACCAAGTTAGCTCATTTCATTCCTGTGTGTACTACATACTCCTCTGAGCGGTTAGCAGAGATATGCATTCATGAGATTGCATGGAGTTCCAGTGTCTATCATATCAGACAGAGGTACTCAGTTTACTTCGCAGTTCTGGAGGACATTTCAGCATGAGTTAGACTCACAAGTTGAGTTGAGTACTGCGTTTCATCCTCAGACGGACGAACAATCCGAGCGTACCATTTAGATCTTGGAGGATATGTTGCGCGCTTGTGTTATTAATTTCGGTGGGTCATGGGCTGATTATTTGCCTCTTGCAGAGTTTGCTTATAACAACATCTACCAATCTAGTATTCAGATGGTGCTGTATAAGGCCTTATATGGGAGACGGTGTGGATCTCCAGTTGGTTGGTTTGAGCCCGGTGAGGCTAGGTTGTTGGGGGCAGAGTTGGTCCAGGATGCTTTGGACAAAGTGAAGGTGATTCAGGAGAGACTTCGCACAGCCCAGTCGCTCCAGAAGATTTATGCGGATCGGAAGGTCCGGGATGTGTCTTATTCCGTGGGTGAGAAGGTCTTACTGAAGGTTTTGCCTATGAAAGGCGTCATGATATTTGGGAAGAAAAGAAAGCTCAGTCCGAGATTCATTGGCCCTTTTGAGATTCTTAGGAGGATTGGTGAGGTGTCATATATGCTTGCTTTTCCACCCAGTCTATCAGGAGTTCATCCGGTGTTTCACGTGTCTATGCTCTAGAAGTATGTTGGCGACCCATCGCATGTGTTGGATTTCAGTACAGTTCAGCTTGATTATGACTTGACCTATGATGTGGAGCCTATAACTATATTGGGTCGTCGGGTGCGGAGATTAGGTCTGAGGATATTGCATCAGTGAAGGTTCAGTGGAAAGGCTAGCCCGTGGAGGAGGTCACTTGGGAGATCGAGCAAGAGATGCAAAGCTGATATCCTCACTTATTTGAGTTTCTAGGTATGTTTCTTGACCCGCTCGAGGATGAGCGTTTGCTTAAGTTGGGGAGAATATGATAAATCGGCATGTCATCACGGGAGTTACCACCCTGTTATCCCCTTATTATATTTTTTCATATTTCTATATCTGTATTAGAATCTATCGGATGAATTTGGATTGATTCTAGTTGAAAATAAGGCATATAGCCTTTTAGAATGAAAATTGCTTCTAAAACGTCAACTTGAAGTTGACTATACGATTAGAGGGCTTGGATGTGGATTCTGGTGATTCAGTTAGCTTCGGGAGGTGATTGGTGACTTAGGAGAGCGATCGGAATTGAATTTGGAGGTCCGATGTAGAAATAGGCTTGAATTGGCTAAGTTGGAATTTTGGCGGAATCTAGTTGATAGGTGATATTTCGAAATATTGGCGGAATCCTGTTGATAGGTGAGATTTTGATCCGGGGGTCGGAATGGAATTCCGATAGTTGTCGTAGCTTCGTTAGGTGATTTTGGATATGACTGCAATTTTTCAGGTCATTCGGACATCATTCGGTCAGGTTCTTGAAGGAAAATAGGTTTCTGAAGTTTTGGTTGAAACTTAGGCTTGAATCCGCCTTGATTTGATGGTTTTTGTATTTAATGATGTGTTTTTATGATTGGAACAAGTTCGTATCGTGATTTGGAGTAGGTTGGTGGTTTTGGTTGAGGTCCCGGGGGCCTCGGAGGTGTTTCCGGGGGTCATAAAGACCATTTTGAGTTGATGAACACATCTCAATTATTGTCATAAATGTTGCAGACGATTGCTCTATACGATCACATAGAAGGTTTGGAGGAGGCTCAGTATTTGTTCAATGCGACCGTGGTCTGGGAGTTGCGATCGCATAGTTGGTGAGTTCAGTGTTTTGCGATCGCAAGATGAGCTATGCGATCGCGTAGTGTATTGGCCAGGGGTCCTAGGTTCTTCAGTTGTTCAATGCGATCGCTGACATAGGTATGCGATCCCGTAGTGTTGTTTGATGAAGCAATGCGATCGGAGGGGGCTGAGTGTGATCGCATAAGTCAATTTTGAGAGGTCGGAAAGTTTGTTCTATGCGATTGCAGTAAGGGTGATGCGATTGTATTGTGTTAATTAAATGTCGGACAGGTCAGTTATATTACATTTCATCCGCGAGGGTTTCATAATTTCACCATTGTTGGGCAAGTTTTGAAGCTAGGGGACGGGGGATTAAGAGATTTTCACCAAGATTTTGATTTGAGGTAAGGTTTATGGTCTAATTACGTGATTTTATCCTAGAATCTTCATCTATATCACTGAAAATTAGTGGAATTAAGGTGTAAATTAGGGTTTTGGTTGAAGCCTAAGGAAAATAGAAAATTTATGATTTGAAGGGGAAAATGAACTCCGATTTTGATAAATTTTATATGTATGGACTCGTGGGGAGACGAGGATTTTAAAAATATAGATTTTTTAATTTTTTGAGAAGCGGGCCCGGGGATCGGGTTTTGGCAACTTCGTATTTTTGGGTGTAATTCGAATTATTTCGATTGGGTTATGTTCCTTTAGCCTATTTTGATGTATTCCTATTGGTTTTGCTTAGATTCGGCACCCATGGAGGTTGATTCTTGTGGCAAGGGCATTGCGGGCTAGTTTTCAAGCCAATTCGAGGTGAGTAATGGGTATGGATGATGACCTGAGGGTTTGAAACCCAGGTATATCACTATGTGATACTGTATTGAGGCGAGACATGTACTCTACTGTGAATGCGGGGTCGAATGTGATTGGGGACTATGGCATAGTCCGACTGTATAGTATTATACTGCGTTGATGGCTATAAATGAGCCGGTAAACCTCCTACTTGAATGGTTGTTGATATCTTTGGGCTATGAGCCATGCATTTAGATCCCGTGAGGATCGTTATCATTGCTTCTATGATTATAGCATGTAATCCTGATATCATTCCTAAGCTAAACACTGTCTAAAATGATTTTCCAAACTCTGGTATTTCTGAACACTATTTTCTACTATTACTGTTAAAAAGGATTTCAAAATGATGATTTAATGTGCATGTGAGGCTTGCATTACATGTAGCTGGACTGGTAGTGGATCGGGCTGCACGCCGCAGTATATCACTGATATTGCGCTTGGGCTGTAGGAGCTCCTCCGGAGTCTTAACCCCCATAGTGAGCGCGAATACTCAAAGGGATCGAGCTACCGCTGAGTGGTCATGTTCATGCATCTGCATTGCATTTAGACATATCTTTTGTATTGTCTTATCTGTCATTGCTCTATCTGTGATCTATACTGCTGAAAAGGATAAAATAGAATTATTACATAACGTTTCTTAGTGGTTTACTGGATATTTTTACCTTCAATATCTTTATTCGTGCTTATTACCACTAAGTTGGAAGTAGTCACACTACTCCCTGCACTTTGTGTGCAGATCCAGGTACTTCACAGCAGGGTTGGCTTCCCAGCTGCTCAAGAGCATTTTACGGATTGTCGAGGTAGCTGCTTGGCGTCCGCAGGACCCGACCTTCCATGTTATCTTTTCTTGATTTTCTGCATGTTGTCTTACACTTATGTATTCAGTTCTATTATGACACTCTGGTAGAGGCTCCTGACTCGTGACCCCGGATTCTGTGGGGGAATATTATGTTATGTTGGGATATCTTCACAGCTTATGCTAGATCTTTATACTTTTCTTAATCTGTTGATGCTTTAAAAGTAAAGTGAGAGATGGTAGCTCGATATTTTGAAAGATGGGTCAGGCTGGCCTAGCAATGTGGTGGGCACCATCACGACCGGGTTTTGGGGTCGTGACATAGGTATAAGTTACTTGAGCTGGTTAAGATGGGCCAAAATTTGGGTCATAGCCAACCCGGTCAATTCTTATCAAACTTTAATTAATATGTGTTATTTTCTTATGAGTTAATTAATTATCAAATAAGATATTTTTCTTTTGTTATAGTCATATATAACATATCAAACCAAAAAAGAACTATTTTAAAGATATTTTTAACAAAGTTACTTAGGTATCATTTTGAGCTAAAAATCATTCAAACTTTAGATGGGTTGAGATGGACTAGATCAAAATAGACTAGTTTAACAAAGGGCCTTTTTCACGTTTAGCCCGCGCCAGAAGCAAGAAAAATATATAAAATTTATATATTTTTACATATAACACACAAAATATACATTTTTCTATTATTATTTTGTTAGCAACTATACGGACTATTTTTCCTTAAACTTAAATGGGCAGGCCAATGACCGGTGCAACTTAGATGAGTTGGCGGTGCCAAATAAATTTGTACTCAAATTATCACCCATATATACTTAACTAGTTTTTGTTGGAAAGATTTGTTGATAGTATTGCCTGGAAATGATTCCATGTCCAAAGTTAACTCTTTCACTCGGTCTCTAGCAGGGATTAAAGGTAAGTGTCAAGCAAATAAGAACCTGTGTTTACATGCAAACTCAGAAAACTCAACACGTTACAATCTCTTCTCCTTTTAATTGACAATAACCGTGAATTACATTTTCCCATCTACTTCTACACTCTCTATATATACTCTACTTTATCTAAATGGGGATTCACAATTTAAATGTTATAAGTTTTTAGCAGAGAGAGGGAGTTTTCAAATGTATACATATGTCTCAATTAATCTATCTTTATTTTGTTTTAAATACATATATATAAGGTTTGATGTGAAGTTTGAGCTCTATCAAATCAGTAATAGTGAAATTCGCGAACTCATTGTCAGATTCGTCACTGACTCTTAAGATTTTGATGTGAAGTCTGAGTTCTGTCAAATCAGTAATACTGAAATTCGCGAATACATTAATGGATTCGTCACTATAGCTCCTAATTGTTAGTTCTTTCCGTTCATCTTAACATAAACGTAAATGTCTCAGAATAATCAACCCCGCCATGGCTCGCATCGAGTGTCCAGGGCTACAACAGCCGTCACATTGAGTGGTTCACTCTTGGTTCTTTGCGGCTTAACGCTGGCAATCACCGTCGTTTTCCTAGTTGTTGCAACCCCTTTGTTGTTGCTGTTCATTCCTCTTCTTATTCCAGCTATGATATCAATTTTCTTAATCCTTGTTGGGTTCTTTTCTTCTGGAGGTTTTGGTGCTACTGCAACTTTTGTTTTCTATTGGATGTACAGGTACGCTACCCGAAAGCAGATTTAGACGGTGTAATCAGAGGCAGATCTAGCTTGTAATTAATCGATTGCTCAGACCATGTATGTCTACTAAATAATTCATGAATTCAAAATTTATTGTAAAATTTTTAATTTGAGTTCGTTATAGAAGTTCACAAGCTTCAAAATCTTGGATGTTCTGACTTCACCTCGGTCAATCTATAATTTTACTATTATTGAGTTGTGGAAAAAAGAACAAAAAGTTTGATCTTAATTCCCAAGGGAAGCCCAGTGAGATAATACATAAAAGATAATACATAAAGTAACCATCAAACTTATCCGAAAAAATTATTTATACACCTAAACTTTACAGGTGACATTTTACCCCACTCTTCTAAACTTATGTGAATTTAATACCCCCTCTGCGCAAAATGTGTAGTTAACGTAGTAGCTGCGCGTGAAGGCAAAAAAACAAAAAATTAAAACTAATTTACAGGTCCATGTGTCACTTTTTAATAGAATATTATAACTAATTAACTTAATATTATTTTTTTCTCTTAATATTATTTTTTTCTCTTTTATTTTTCATTTTTTTTAACATGAAAATATTATGTTAAATTTTTTTTTTCTAGTTTTACAAAATTTATTTTTGCAATTTTTACACAAAAAAAATCTTTAAAAAGAATTGAAACAATGAAGAAAAAAATATTTTTCAAAAACAAAAATATTTTGTTGGAAACATTTTCTTCACTTTTTAAAAAACGAAAAATATTTTGTTAAAACTTTTTTTTTCGTTTTTACTATTTTTTCAAATTTTACAAAAAACAAGTTTTTTCAATTTTTAAACTGAGTAGATACTGAAAAGATTTTGCAAAATAAATTGTAATAACTTACAAAAATTATTTTTTTAATAAAATATTTTTGTTTTTTAAAAACTGAAGAAAATATTATTCCAGCAAAGTATTTTTGTTTTTGAAAAATGTTATTTTTTTTAGTTTTTAAAGATTTTCTTTTTGTAAAAACTGTTTTTTTTTTAACATAAAAAATAAATTTCATTTTGTTAAAATATTTTGTTTTTGAAAAATTTAAAAACTTATTTTCAACAAAATATTTTTGTTTTGTAAAATATATTTTTTATTTTTTTAAAAAATTGTTTTGTAAAAACTGGGAAAACAAATTTGTAAAAATAGATTTTTCTTTTTTTTGTTTTTTTAACATAATATTTTTATTTTTTAAAAATTAAATTTAAAAAAAATGAAAAAATTGAAAATAGGGTCTTTATGGCGTGTGTAAACACAGCCACCGCAAGACTTGGTTCAGTTTTTTTAAGGGGGGTATTAAATTCAGTTAAATTTAGAATAGTGGGGTAAAAGGTCGCCCGTAAAGTTTAGGTGTGTAAATGGATTTTTTCGAACAAGTTTGATGGGTACTTTATGTATTATCTCTATTTTTATTGGGCTTTGTTATTCTTAAACAGCCTTACACCATATTAGTAGAAATGGCGTGGGATAGCCACTTTTTAACATGTTATTAATGGTACAATGTGGGTCGGGCCAGCACGGGATCAGATCGGGACCGCGGGCCAAATGGACCTATTGGGTTTTAGTGGGCTGGTCCCAAATAGTACTCAAGGCCCGTGGCGGGCCGATCTTGTTCAAGTAGCCCACGAGCATGTGACCGCTAAACCCGGGACCAGCAGGCGGACCTGAGCCGGTTCAACCGGGCCTCAACGGCTATAATTTAAAAAAACATTAAAATGACCAATGGCCAGATTTTAAAATTTAGCTGTTGGCCTTCAAAATATAGCCGTTTGGGACTTTAAAAAAATATCCATTAGGCCCCCAAACTTTATATAATTATATTTTTCCCAATTCTCAATTATAAATACCCCCTTATTCTTACATTTTTACTCACCAATTGTCATGACCCCAAAACCCCGGTCATGATGGCGCCCAACATAACGCTAGGCAAGCCCGACCATATTTTCCATATTTCCAGCCAATTATCAATTAATACTGATCAATTAAAGTTAATATCTTGTTTTTATAACAAAACAACAAGTGTGAAAACGAAATATACAAAATATAGCCCAATGATCTCTGTGTCACAAGTCTGAGCCTCTAACAGAAGGAAAATATCCCATACAATCCAAGTCTAGGCAGAATAGTAAAAGACATAATGATAGGGAAGGGAGAGATCGGGTCCTGCGGACGCCGGTAGCTACCTCGAAGTCTCTTCGGAATAACAGAAATGTAGCAGCTGCGGTAGCTCAACTGCCCTCCTGAACACCTGTATCTGCACATAAAGTGTAGTGGAGTGAGGTGAGTATCTTTCAACTCAGTGAGTAATAATAATAAATAACAATTGAAAATAATAACACCTGTACTATCACTAAACTGTTCTAAAAATAACCTCACCGGTAAGTCATCTCTACAGTGATAAATCCAATTCCAGTCCACAATTGTCTCACAATGATCCCACACTGACCTATTCCTCACTCATACTACTGCGGCATGCAGCCCGATCGAATATATATGTATATATAAATATAATGTTGCGGGGTGCAGCCCGATCTAATATATATAGCGTTGCGGCGTGCAGCCCGATCCAATATATATAGGGTTACGGCGTGCAGCCCGATCCAATATATATATATATATATATATATATATATATAGTGTTGCGGCGTGCAGCCCGATCCAATATAAATAGTGCGCTTACTAGGGGTATGTGCAGACTCCGAGGGGCTCCTTCAGCCCAAACGTTATGATATTACGGTGTGCAGTCCGATCCACATATATATTACTGCGGCGTGTAGTCCGATCCAATATATATAGCGCTGTGGCGTGCAGCCCGATCCAATATATGTATATAATGCTGCGGCGCGCAGCCCGATCCAATACATATATGTATGTATATATAATGCTGCAGCATGCAGCCCGATCCAATATTTGTATATGTATATACTGCTGCGGCGTGCTGCCTGATCCGGTATATATATCAATACCTCACCATGGGTCCTCGACCCCTCTCAATCAATATAAACTTGGCCTCTCGGGCCCACTCGGCTAGATTAGGGTATTCAAGGGAAAAATTAAAAAATAGCCAGATTTATCAGTGGTCGTTGCTATACAACTATGAATACGGCTGAGTGTATGTGTCCAACATGATATAAGGGTCACTTAGCTCTACAGGCTTCCCTAATACTCTACAGATCGGCACAAGGCCCCAAACACGGCTACTAGCCCAAAAACACAGATATAAGCTTAATCTCAATCATTATACACAGTAAACTATCAGTCGGGAAGGACCAAGTCCATATCCCCTGTCACAATACCACCACGCCCGTCACATGACGTGTGTTTCATCTCAGTATAACACTGTATAGTGCAAGTACGGGGTTTCAAACCCTCAGTACATCATTTATTACCACCACTCACCTCGAATCGGTAAAAGTCCTAGCTCGCCTTGCGCTTGCCTCGCAAATCAACCTCCTCGGATGCCAAATCTGATCAAAATCAATAAGAATACATCAAAAATAGGCTCAATAACACAACCCAATCGATATAACTCGATTTACACCAAAGCCCACGAAGTTGCCAAAATCTGACTCTCGGTACGCTTCTCGAAAAATTATAAAAGTTACATTTTTCAGATCCTTATCTCAACACGAGTCCATGCATATAAAGTTTATCAAAAATCGAGCTCCGTTTGCCCATTCAAATCGATGAATTTCAATATCCCAGGCTTAGAGCAAAAAATCTCCATTAATACACCCCATACCTCCATTTTCAAGTGTTAAATTCATAATTTATCAATGTAAAATCATAAATTAAGTCCATAGTTATTTACCTGAAAAACCCTCTCGATTTACTCCTTAAAATCGCCCACCGCCTCTTAAAACCAAGCGCTAAATGTGTTATGACTTATGAAATTTCGACCCCTTCTGTTTTTAACACAGATACGATTTCCGCTTCTGCGGTCTTGGACTCGCACCTGCGAGTCCCCTTCTGCGACAAATTTGTCGCTTCTATGATCCTCACTTAACCCTCCATTTTCGCTTCTGCGGTCCAGGTTTCGCACCTGCGAGACCGCTTAAGCGAGTATTTCTTTGCTTCTGCGCAACAGTCCCACTCGACCCCACTTCGCTTCTGCGAGCCCGCTCCTGCGAGTTTCTAGCCGCTTCTGCGGAATTGCCTGCCCTGGTCCAAATTCTCTTCCGCGAGACAAATATCACCCCTGTGGATCCGCTTATGCGGTTCCCCATCCGCAGAAGCGAAAACACCAGAAGCCAAAATCTCAGACCTGTTGTAACTCCAAAATTCTCATGTTTAACCTCCCGAGGACCCCGGGACCCCAACCAAAAGCACAAATACCTCACATTACCTCATTCAAACTTGCTCGTAACATAAAAACACCATCAAAAACATCCAAATCACTACTTTCTCACGGATTCAAGCCTAATTTTAATAAAAACTTCCGAAACCAACATTCGATCTAAAACCCGACCTAACCACCTCCGAATGACATGAAATTTTGCATGCATATCCAAAATCACCTAACGGAGCTACTGCAACTCTCGGAATTTTATTCCAAGCCCCGGATCTAAATCTCACCTACCGTTCGAAATTCGCCAAAATTCAACCTTAGCCAATTCAAGCCTAAAACTACACCGGACCTCCAAATTCAATTACGATCACTCTCCTAAGCCATAAATGACCTCTCAAAGCTAACCGAATCATCAGAATTCGATTCCGAGCTCTCTAACTCATGAGTCAATATTCAGTTGACTTTTCCCAACTATTCCTTCTTCTTAGAGACTATTTATCTCATTTCCAACCAAACTCGATCCGAATTGACTCAAACTCACCAAACACACATATTGAAACATGAACAAGCATACAACGGGGAAAACGGGGTGATAACTCACATGATGACGGGCCGGGTCATCACATTCTCCCCAACTTAAGCAAACGCTCGTCCTCGAGCGGACCAAGAGGTTTACTAGAAGCAACCCAATAGCTGAATGACCTTACCAAGCATATATTCGAGGCGATCCCACGTCACCCTATCTCACATAATTCCGATACACACTATTGCTGGAATTTCACAGCCCATCCGAACCATAGACTACATTGTACTTTCTGAAATCACATACCAAATCCTAATCCCATGCCTAAACTCAGGATACACACGAACCAACTATAATAACCCATACTCGCCACTCCCGGTGAGACCATATCATATACTACACCACCCAAACCCTCGAGGTGATTGCATCTACCTATAGCAATTGCCCGCAATAACCAAATACCAATAGAAGAACCCTTTTTTTTTTGCTAAAGCCTTATTCCAACACATTAATATACTGGCCACGGCAACCAAAACACGCGATATATCGAATCCATCTCTCAAGTCAAACATTCATGAATCCATTTCCCTTTTGACTGATACCACAACAGCTCTCGGAGCTAAACCTCAATATTACTTTTCTAACCAGTTGAAATCGCATATGTTCACACTCAATAATGACTCCAATGGTTCTTTCGATTGTAATACACTGCACTGGTGATATGACACCTCAACACCGGCCTAAGCCGCGACGAGCACAACACAGGCTCCAATAAGAAACGTCTGAACATACTCAAATCATAACAGCTGACTCAAACAAAAGAGCTATAATTCAATTCCTCCGTACCATCATAACATAGGACTGAGATCCCGTCTCACATCATAGAGTACCTGAATCCTCCTCGAAATGTCATAACATCATGTGGCCTTGCCATGACTCATGATTCTATCCAAACACTATTACTCATGAAGCCCCTCAAGTCACCACGTTCAAAACGGTCAACCACACACATATTTAGGTCTGAACTAAAGCAATCAATCACACCCGCGGTGACACAATTAATAAATACTATCAAATCCTGAAAGGACACAACCGATGTGCTATTCCCCAAGCGGTACCCAATACAGACTTTTCCTTAGAAGCCAGAAAGTATTGTATACAAGGTAACATATAGGAAACTATTTTCCACATCACACTGTTGCGGCGTACAACCCGCTCCAATAACATACCTGTGGTGACGTGCCACCCGATCCAGATACCATACCTGTGGCAGCGTACCACTCGATCCAGATACCATACCTGTGGTGGCGTGCCACCCGATCCACGCATAAATCTAGCAAAAGGGAATGCACATCGAGTCAAGTTGATTATTAAAATGGACATATATAGCCTCCAGTTCGGCCACAAGAAACACATCCGACAAAGTTCCTCAATACCAAAACTGAATCAATGGCAGAGACCTCTGTACTGACATCCACCACGAAGGGCCAACTGATAGAGCAATACCTACCAGCCGTTCGCTGGTCCTAGGGTACATCTACCCTGCTGGAACATAATCTGATGCACTCAGCTACGCAATTTGTGACATTTTCCAACATAGTCCATATCGTATTAGTCTAGACAACCTGACTTATGACAACCAGTCTACAATCATATGTCATAACTCAAATTCATCATATCAAGTAAAGAGAGAGCCATTTAGGGCTTCCGATTTCCAACAACCGCTAAACGGTGCCGATACGCACGATATACCACCATTGCATAGGCGGATTACAAGAATTTCTAGTCTACAACACATATATAGAACACAAAGCGCTATGCCTGATTCCACACTCCACCGTACGAATACATAACATGCATCAAGCGTCCATTCATACCATGAAAGTCATTCAAAAATTTCACTATGCCATCAATGACTCGATTATTACAGTCGATCCAACAAGAGAATACCGTAATACCACCGGATATTATCAGTTTACGTTACCTTGCCCTTTTTGAACATATATCCCGTCAAATCACTAGAATAGTAATACCTTTTTCCTTAATCATCAGAAAGGTTGATTCTTAGATTATCTGCAGCCGCCCGCGCTGCTTGAGAGTTTTAATGACTTCCCATATAATATGAACTGATCTCAAAACCCTGAACATGCCATTATCAACTTTTCATAACACATCGCATACACCCTACCACACTAAGATACATGGAGACTTATATCCCTATCCTACGCCGCAAACATTGACGCACTCAACTAGTCAAGGACCTTCATGATCCCATATAGAATAAAATTCATTACACATTCCATGCTTCGCATACCAACAAGAAATATACTCATTTTCAAACGACGGTAAAACACATCATGAATTCTTTCTCCCAATTCCATTGCACAACTAAACTGCCAGGACTGAGTCATTCTACCCACATCGAGCTACGCAACTGCCAACACTCAAGAGCTTTACTGTACAATACCTGCAAGACTCATTAATTCAAACACGTACCATGAATTACTCGTGTCTTTATCATATTGTTTCGGTTTATTATCGAGCTATTCCATTTATCCTAATTTTCTTTCTAATTCATCTTTAATTTAATATTCTCTTTTGCTGAAGCATCACAATACCTCAACTCAGGTTACCACACGAGACTCATACACAAGACTACACTGTCTAAAACTCACAGGCTGCTGAATACTCTCTCAAATGTTTCCCAGAAGTACCACCTTCTACAATACTTCATTTTGAAGAACTTCCTGCAATTCTGAATTCGTTATCATCACTTTCCCATACGGATGACTAAAAACCCATGATTAACATAACATATCACAAGTCTTGATCCCTTCTAATGCAACCATCGTTTCTAGCTACATACACAACCTTAAGACACCTGACTTGTTACAAGCAAAAATCTTGAACACCGCAAGACCATTATCGGGCGTCATTCACCCTTATTCAGTTGTAATTCAGCTGTCTTATTGATAGATCCACTCATGCCTTGTTAGAACTCTGACACCGCAGAACATTATTACATACAGATACAAATAGCTATCTTTGTTTACTATACACCGAGCATTCATTATCAACATCAGCTCCAAAACATCCTAATATTTCTTCACATCTACGATGCACCATGCAACCTTTACCAAAATTCCCAACGTACTTAGAGACAGAATCAACATAGCACACAACCGTGCAATCGGCTAATCAATAGCAACCTCCCCAACTTGGCTCGAAGCCATATATCAAAGTACTTTTAACCACTCATAGCATTATTATTCAAATGACGCCACAATGTTATAGGGAGATTAAACTCAAGTCATTTACTAGCTTTGGCAGAGACTCGAATCATCATAAATCTTAACACTTCTGCAATTCTTGCATTTATACGCACACAACAGTTAAGCCTACTCTTTAGGTAACAAAATCTTTTCTGAGTCCCAAATTTTCCAAAAATTTCGACAGAGTTTCCTTTGTAAGTTGGCCTATCCACCTGCCAGAGAATCACTAAAACCATCCTAACAATACATCTGCAACTCGACAAGACATCACAATGCGTATCAACAACATAAATCTGAATACTACATGAATTATATTATCAGAATTAGTACATGAACATGCGCTGGACCTGCTCAAATCATAACGTATGTCAAATACCTTTCACCACAATACTCATAGCATAACCAATTTAGTCTTCTTGAGTTACTACCATACGTAGTGCACTTTACATTTCCACTAAGAGGCATGAACATATCCACAACGCCCATAGCTAGATGCTATACAATGGATCATAATAAAAGTCAAACACCTAACAACTCACCCATTATCAAACCGCCATTACCTCAATTAGGGACAATACTGGTCATATAAATTTTATCATACCAGCTCGCAAAATCAGCACCTCGGTGCTCAAGCCATAGACAAAAATCCGGCCTCAAGTCCTTCCGACTGGCCCAGCATGAACTCACGGAAGTTATATCTCTCCCCTTGACCGGGGAATCACAAGCCATCAAGGCAAATATTTTACTAAGCACTCGAGTGCACACATCAATGTGCAGAAGGAATTTCAAGAATCATTCCTCAAGCTGAATCAAGTACGCACGATAAGAATTTCAAGAATTTGAAGCTTTCCTAAAAAGTTTGCAGCCTCCCAAGGATAAGCACATGCGTCCCCGTACCGATCCACGAGACTCTACCAACTGGCTCATGACTCACGAGACCTGTTAAACTACGCTCTGATACCAACTTGTCACGACCCCAAAACCCCAGTCATGATGGCGACCAACACAATGCTAGGCAAGCCCGACCATGTTTTCCATATTTCCAGCTAATTAATAATTAACATTGATAAATTAAAATTGATAGCTTGTTTTCATAACAAAACAACAAGTATGGAAACGAAATACACAAAATACAGCCCAACGATCTCAGTGTCACAAGTATGAGCCTCTAACAGATGGAAAATATCCTATACAATCCAAGTCTAGGCAGAATAGTAAAAGACATAATGATAGGGAAGGGAGAGATCGGGTCCTGCGAACGCCGGCGGCTGCCTCGAAGTCTCCTTGGAATAACAGAAATGTAGCAACTGCGGTAGCTCAATTGCCCTCCTGAACACCTGTATATACACATAAAGTGTAGCGGAGTGGGGTGAATATCTTTCAACTCAGTGAGTAATAATAATAAATAACAACTGAAAATAAGAACACATGTACTGTCACAAAACAGTTGTAAGAATAACCTCATAGGTAAATCACTCTACAGTGATAAAGCCAATTCCAGTCCACAATTGTCTCAGAATGATCCCACACTGACCTAGTCCTCACTCATACTGCTGGGGCATGCAGCCCAATCCAATATATATGTGTATATATATATAATGCTCCGGCGTGCAGCCCGATCCACTATATATAGCGCTGCGGCGTGCAGCCCGATCTAATATATATAGCGCTGCGACGTGCAGTCTTATCTAATATATAGATATAATGCTGCAGCGTGCAACCCGATCCAATATATATAGTGCGCTAACTAGGGGTGTGTGCAGACTCCGGAGGGGCTCCTTCAGCCCAAGTGCTATGATACTGCGGTGTGCAGTCCGATTCACATATATATTACTGTGGCGTGCAGTCTGATCCAATATATATAGCACTACGGCATGCAGCCTGATCCAATATATATATATATATATAATACAGCGGCGCGCAGCCCGATCCAACATATATATGTATGTATATATAATGCTGCGACGTGCAGCCCGATCCAATATATGTATATGTATATACTGTTGCGGCGTGTATCCCAATCCGGTATATATGTCAATACCTCACAACGAGTCCTCGACCCTATCTCAGTCAATACAGACTTGGCCTATCAGGCCCACTCAGTTAGAATAGGATATCCCACCCCAGGTAGTCTCACTCAGAGTACACATCTAGTATTGGCTCATGATATGCTATACAGCTATGAATACAGCTGAGTGTATGTGTCCAACATGATATAAGTGTCACTTAGCTCTACATGCTTCTCTAATACTCTACAGATCGGCACAAGGCCCCAAACACGGCTACTAGCCCAAATACACAGATATAAGCTCAATCTCAGTCATTATACACAGTAAACTATCAGTCAGGAAGGACCAAGTCCAAATCCGTAGTCATAATACCACCACGCCCATCACATTATGCGTGTTTCATCTCAGCATAAAACTGTATAGTTCAAGTACGGGGTTTCAAACCCTCAGTACATCATTTATTACCACCACTCATCTCGAATCGGCAAATGTCCTAGCTCGCTTTGCGCTAGCCTCGCAAATCAACCTCCTCGGATGCCAAATCTAATCAAAATCAATAAGAATACATCAAAATAGGCTCAATAACACAACCGAATCGATATAACACGATTTCCACCAAAACCCACGAAGTTGCCAAAATCTGACTCTCGGTATGCTTCTCGAAAAATTACAAAAGTTACATTTTCCGAATCCTTATCTCAACACGAGTCCATGCATATAAAGTTTATCAAAATCGGACTCCGTTTGCCCATTCAAATCGATGAATTTCAATTTCCCAGGCTTAGAGCAAAAAACCTCCATTAATACACCCCCATACCTCCATTTTCAAGTGTTAAATTCATAATTTATCAACGTAAAATCATAAATTGAGTCCATAGTTGTTTACCTGAAGAACCCTTTCGATTTACTCCTTAAAATTGCACAAGCCGTCTCTTAAAACCAAGCCCTAAGTGTGCTATGACTTATGAAATTTTGACCTCTTCTGTTTTTAACACAGACACGATTTTCGCTTCTGCGGACTTGGACTCGCACCTGCGAGTCTGCTTCTGCGACAAATTTGTCACTTCTGCGATCCTCACTTAACCCTCAATTTTCGCTTCTGCGGTCCAGCTCTCACACCTGCGAGACCGCTTAAGCGAGTATTTCTTCGCTTCTGTCCTACAGTCCCACTCGACCCCACTTCGCTTCTGCGGCCAAGGGCTCGCTTCTGCGAGCCCGCTCCTGCGAGTCTCTAGCCGCTTCTGCGGAATTGCCTACCCTTGTCCGAACTCGCTTCTGCGAGAAAAATATCACCCCTGCGGATCCGCTTCTGCGGTTCCCCATCCGCAGAAGCGAAAACACCAGAAGCCAAAATCTCAGACCTTCTGTAACTCCAAAATTCTCAAGTTTAACCTCACAAAAACATCCCGAGGCCCCCGGGACCCCAACCAAAAGCACAAATACCTCACATTACCTAATTCAAACTTGCTCGCAACATAAAAACAGCATTGTATGAGCTACAATTTGACCTTATAATAATCAGAGTGGATTAGGCATCCCTCTCGACCCAAGTTCACGCAACAAGCGTCGAGGCCTCCCTCGACCAGCGTGAACGCCATAAGTGGCGAGGCCGCCCTTGACTGCAAGACATTATCCGTATCTGCCTAAAAGTTTTGGCCAGGGTCGACGCCTTGCGAGTACGCCCGCAAGTGATCTCCTGACACGGACCCGATCTCAAAGAAAAGTCAACTGGTATGACTAAGGTTTATAAATACCGAGGCAATCATCAAAAAGGGGGTTCCACTATCACCCCATGTGGGCTCTAAAAAATACAGAGTACAACACAGAGTGAGAACCCAATATCAAAAATACAGAATATACGTGGATCCATAAAAACACGATTGTAAGGATTTGAACCTCTTCATGGAGAGGCAGATTAACCCATTATCATGAATAAATATCACTGAATATTTCCTATTACCTCTACGTTTATCCTCATTATCTTTTTCCCTTACTGAATTTCAGATACGTTACGACCTGCTATGATTGGCCCTCTATTTTTAATAATTGTTTTAGGTTCATAAATGTTCATAAACATTCTAGGTAAAACAATTTGGCGCCGTCTGTGGGGATTTCACAACAAGATCGCGTAGCTTTTACTAAACTGGGACTCAGGCCATGAGCCTTCGCTAATTAAAATGTTCAACGACAGTTGAAGTAAAACTCGGTCTATGAGCCCTCGACTCAAAACAATCAACAAAGTTCAACTACGGTTGAACTAGGACACAGGCAACGACCCTTCGCCAATTAAAATGTTCAACGATAGTTGAAGTAAAACTCGGGCTATGAGCCCTCGACTCAAAAAAATCAACAAAGTTCAACTACGGTTGAACTGGGACTCAGGCCACGAGCCTTCGCTAATTACAATGTTCAACGACAGTTGAAGTAATACTCGGGCTATGAGCCCTCAACTCAAAAGAATCAACATAGTTCAACTACGGTTGAACTGGGACTCAGGCCACGAGCCTTCGCCAATTAAAATGTTCAACGATAGTTGAAGTACAACTCGGTCCATGAGTCCTCGACTCAAAAGAATCAACAAAGTTCAACTACGGTTGAACTGGGACTCAGGCCACGAGCCTTCGCCAATTAAAATGTTCAACGATAGTTGAAGTAAATCTTGAGATTTGAGCCCTCGACTCAAAAGAATCAACAAAGTTCAACTACGGTTGAACTGGGACTCAGGCCATGAGCCTTCGCCAATTAAAATATTCAACGACAGTTGAAGTAAAACTCGGGCTATGAGCCCTCATCTCAAAAGAAGTAACAAAGTTCAACTACGGTTGAACTGGGACTCAGGCCATGAGCCTTCGCTAATTAAAATGTTCAACAACAGTTGAAGTAAAACTCGGGCTATGAGCCCTCGACTCAAAAGAATCAACAAAGTTCAACTACGGTTGAACTGGGACTCAGGTCACGAGCCTTCGCCAATTAAAATGTTCAACGACAGTTGAAGTAAAACTCGGGCTTTGAGCCCTCGACTCAAAAGAATCAACAAAGTTCAACTACGGTTGAATCGGGACTCAGGCCACGAGCCTTCGCCACATTAATTCAACCTCAGTTGAAGTAATACTAGGGCTATGAGCCCTCGGCTCAAAAAATCAACAAGGTTCAACTACGGTTGAACTGGGACTAAGGCCACGAGCCTTCGCCAATTAAAATGTTCAACGACAGTCGAAGTAAAACTCGGTCTATGAGCCCTCGACTCAAAAGAATCAACAAAGTTCAACTACGGTTGAACTGGGACTCAGGCCATGAGCCTCCGCCAATTAAAGTTTTCAAAGACAGTTGAAGTAAAACTTGGGCTATGAGCCCTCCACTCAAAAGAATCAACAAATTTCAACTACGGTTGAACTGGGACTTAGGCCACGAGCCTTCGCCAATTAAAATGCTCAACGACAGTTGAAGTAAAACTCAGGCTATGAGCCCTCGACTAAAAATAATCAGTAAAGTTCAACTACGGTTGAACTAGGACTCAGGCCACGAGCCTTCGCCAATTAAAATGTTCAACGATAGTTGAAGTACAACTCGGTCCATGAGTCCTCGACTCAAAAGAATCAACAAAGCTCAACTACGGTAGAACTGGGACTCAGGCCACGAGCCTTCGCCAATTAAAATGTTCAACGACGGTTGAAGTAAAACTCGGGCTATGAGCCCTCGACTCAAAAGAATCAACAAAGTTCAATTATGGTTGAACTGGGATTCTGGCCACGAGCCTTCGCCAATTAAAATGTTCAACGATAGTTGAAGTAAAACTCGGGCTATGAGCCCTCGACTCAAAAGAATCAACAAAGTTCAACTACGGTTGAACTAGGACTCAGGCCACGAGCCTTCGCCAATTAAAATGTTCAACGACAGTTGAAGTAAAACTTGGGGTATGAGCCCTCGACTTAAAAGAATCATCAGAGTTCAACTACGGTTGAACTTGGACTCAGGCCACGAGCCTTCGGCAATTAAAATGTTCAACGACAGTTGAAGTAAAACTCGGTCTATGAGCCCTCGACTCAAAAGAATCAACAAAGTTCAACTACGGTTGAACTGGGACTCAGGCTACGAGCCTTCGCCAATTTATTCAATGTCAACTGAAGTAAAACTCGGGCTATGAGCCCTCGACTCAAAAGAATCAACAAAGTTCAACTACGGTTGAACTGGGACTCAGGCCACGAGCCTTCGCCAATTAAAATGTTCAATGACAGTTGAAGTAAAACTCGGGCTATGAGCCCTCGACTCAAAAGAATCAACAAAGTTCAACTACGGTTGAACTGGGACTCAGGCCACGAGCCTTCGCCAATTAAAATGTTCAACGACAGTTGAAGTAAAACTCGGGCTATGAGACCTCGACTCAAACGAATCAATAATGCTCAAATACGGTTGAAGTGGGACACAGGCCACGAGCCTTCACCAATTAAAATGTTCAACGACAATTGAGGTAAAACTCGGGCTATGAGCCCTCGACTCAAAAGAATCAACAAAGTTCGACTACGGTTGAACTGGGACTCAGGCCACGAGCCTTCGCCAATTAAAATGTTCAACGACAGTTGAAGTAAAACTCGGGCTATGAGCCCTCGACCCAAAAGAATCAACAAAGTTCAACTACTGTTGAACTGGGTGTCAACCCACGAGCCTTCGCCAATTAAAAAGTTCAACGACAATTGAGGTAAAACTCGGGCTACGAGCCCTCGACTCAAAAGAATCAACAAAGTTCAACTACGGTTGAACTGGAACTCAGGCCACGAGCCTTCGCCAATTAAAATGTTCAACGACAGTTGAAGTAAAACTCGGGCTATGAGACCTCGACTCAAACGAATCAATAATGCTCAAATACGGTTGAAGTGGGACACAGGCCACGAGCCTTCACCAATTAAAATGTTCAACGACAATTGAGGTAAAACTCGGGCTATGAGCCCTCGACTCAAAAGAATCAACAAAGTTCGACTACGGTTGAACTGGAACTCAGGCCACGAGCCTTCGCCAATTAAAATGTTCAACGACAGTTGAAGTAAAACTCAGGCTATGAGACCGCGACTCAAACGAATCAATAATGTTCAACTATGGTTGAAGTGGGACTCAGGCCACGAGCCTTCGCCAATCAAAATATTCAATGACAGTTGAAGTAAAACTCGAACTATAAGCCCTCGACTCAATAGAATCAACAAAGTTCAACTATGGTTGAACTGGGACTCAGGCCACGAGCCTTCGCCAATTAAAAATTCAACGACAGTTGAAGTAAAACTCGGGCTATGAGCCCTCGATCCAAGATTACTAATGACCATGTGAAAGGAAAACATATAGCGCATCGAGCAATAAGCGAACAGAAGAAATAGGGGGAATTTCCCCCTTAAATTAAAACAGACGGATACGGGCCACGCCCGTCCGCTCCGAAGCAAGCATTGTCTAAAGTAAACCACAACAATCAATCAAATATAAAGAAAAGGAAGAAAAAATAGCCACACATGGCAACAATCAAAGAAGACATTATCAACTAATCATCAATTAACTGGGGATTGCCAATACCGCCATCCGCGCCAGTCCCATAATTTGCTGACCTGCGCCGCTCCGTCGCCAGTTCCGCCCCCGCTGGCCTCCGCTGTGCCCCCATCATTCCCAGCCTCGGCCATGCTCCCGCTAGGGAAATCGTCATTATCGGGTTTCGCGGCATCAAAGCCGCATTCCTGACGGGCCTCTCGCGCCCTCTGGCCCGCCTGCTCGAAGGTATCCTCAGTAATCAGGCCGGCCTCGAGTAGATGTTTGTATATGTCCCGTTGCGCTTCGGCGTAAACCCAAACTTCACGGGAGCTACCCATGCACGCGGACTGTTACTAGATGCGCCGATTCTCCTGTTCAAGGAGTGCAATCTGCCCCGTGACATCCTGAGCATTCCCCTCCAGTGTCCTGATCCGCTCCTCGAGGCCGCTCTCCCTGAAAGCGGCGGCAGCTCTCACCAACGACAGTTGGAAATCGTTGGCACGGATGATCCCCTCAAATTCGGCCATCCTGTAAGAAGCCTCGACTAGCCTACGCTTCAGGTCAGCCAACACCCCCTCCAGTGCGACAACTTTCCCGCTCCACTCCGAGGTGACCGCCGCCACCCTGGCCAAGCATTGACGCTCGCTCTCCAATGACGCCGTCCTCCCAGCCTCCAGCTCCTCACTTGCCTGACGCAGCCGCTCCTCCAGGGCCTCAACACGGCCAAGCGCCTGGCTCCTTTGCAGCTCCGACCGCGCTAACTCCCTAACCTATTCTTGGTTACGAAGATCATCCCTCAGGCGCACATTAAGCTCCTTGCACTAGATCCGATACCGGCGACACCTCTAGAGAACACGGAGAAGTACCCCGGATCGAACGTTGGTCCGACGCAGGCATTCCACCTGCAATAGAAACACCTACAAAACGAAGCAGAAAAATAGAGGAGTCAGGGACAGGGACCCCAAGAAACGAAAGGGTCAAGGAAAGATAACCAGTCCAGAGCGCATACCCTCACGCCCATCGACTCCATTTCATTCATTATGCCAATATCCGTCACCTCTCTCAGCGACTGATTCTCAAAGGAGGAACACAACTAGCCCAGCAGCGGCAATAGGGAGGACTCCCTGAGCAATAAATTCTCATCCACGAGAATCTCGATCACCAAAGGCCTCCCATCTGGATGAACAGTCGCGTTCGTGACCCCGTCACGAAACATACGAACATCCTCAAAGTCTAAGTCAGAACCAGACGGAGACACCTCCCCCGTCGCCGCCGCCCCCGTCGACGGGGTGCTGGAATCTCCAAGATCTACAACTACCCGAGAGGGCTCACCCGCGTCGAACCTGTAGGTAGAAGACTGAGCGGTAGGAGTGGCACTCCCTTCTCGCTCCTCCCGAGCTTGAAGATCTTCTGGCCCGCCCGATTTAACGTGTGCATAGTCGACGTTCTCCCTTGCCTCGTAAGAGGCAGAGGGTCCACGGTTATTACCTCATCAGCAGCTGGCCGTGCCGCTTAAGGGGCCAGAGGTGGAAGAATTCTCCGCCTAGTTAAAGGCCTCTCCTCTTCATCTCGAGAAAGCGATGCCTCCTGAGGCGGACAACTCCCCACACGCTCCCACCATCAAGCAAAGGGCGAACGGGGGAAGGCGCAGCTACAGAATCGATAGAAGTGGCCCTGGGCACCTGAGTGGCTGCCGCCGGAATAAAGAACCTGGCAATCGCCCCAGGGCGCCGGAATACTGATTGAGGAGCCTTGCCGCGATATACCCGCCATATAAATATAGAAAATGGGTCAGCATCAAGTCGTGGCGACAAACAAAAGTCGAACACGTCCCAATAAACACAAACAACTTACCTACGACCAAACCTTGGCTGTACCTCCTCGAGAAGGACGCACACGAGCAGATCCCCTCGGTGTGCGGGAGAATAACTTCCAACCACCCGCGCAGACCAGTGAATAAAGGCGGGGGCTACCTGTCAGCTGCAGAAACAACAACAAAATAGCAACCAGTCAAACAAGAAAATGAAAAAGAAAAGGGTATGTTCGACCCCTCCAAAAAAGACAAAGAAGGACTTACGGCCTTGATTCCAGGTCTCCGGAAACACTGGGGAAGGCACCACCAGATGACCGGTCCTGACGTAGAAAAACTGTTCGAATTGATGAGGCTCGACCTCGTCGTCCAAAGCAGTCACCAGTCCCTGCCACCCGCGCAGGACCATTCGGATCAAGCTCCCCCGGACCCGCTGAGGGGCAAAGAGAGCAAGGACATGTTGTAGTGTGACCATCCGGCCGGCCATCTCCAAGAACTTCAACAGCATGGCCAATAGCTTGTACACGGACGGGGTGAGCTGCCCCGGGAAAACACTGTAGTACCAGCAGAAGTCAACTACCAGATTAGGAAGGGGCATTCTAAACCCCAGCCTGAGGGGGTAAGAGTAAAACACGCAATACCCGACACGGTCGGTGTGCACCCTATCCCCCGGCAGAGCCAGCACAACATCGACATGGGAGGGGATGAGCCCTTGCTCGCGCAGCTGAGCCATGCTTACATCCCCCATCAGTGGGGCCTCATCGACGAGATCAAACCCTCCATCTGCGGTGAAATCCACCGCCAAGCTTCCCGCCCCTGGGATTATATCATCTACTGAGGGTATTCTCTCAGTGTCATTCTAATCGCCGACCGGAAGCACCAGGGACAACCCCTAAATCACCGGAGAACCCGCTGGTAGCTCCACCAGAAGACTGTCGCGAGAAGGAGGGCCAGCCATTGATTTAGGTCACAAGAAAGGCTAGAGGAAAAATGGAAAAGATGACTAAGAACGGGCAACGATTATGCCACAGAAAAGACAGGATTCTTTGGGAATTTGCTAGAGAGAAAGACAATCAGTAAATCAAAGAGTGTATAATGTCTGACATGCCAGGCCTTCTTATAGGTAAATCGAATCAAATCTCGGGAAACCAATAGGCGCCATTTATTGCGAATCCCAACCGTCAGAAACGGTTCAATTTTCGTCAAAACTGTCGCCGCCACGATCGAAGTCAGAGAGTATACGCCGGAATTCAAGCCGCCGCTTTGAATACTCCGAATGTGACGACGTCTTATCGTCCGAAACAATCAGACCATGCGTCCTAAAACTCGTATGGACGAGAGTTTATCGAGGTTCACGACTACCGCGTGCCATCAACCATCCGATGCCGCAAACGATCGGGGATCACTTTCCCTAAAGAAAGGATTGATGAGGAGACGCCCTAAGAGGCTATAGTCTCCTCGACCGGGAGGAGACGCCTTTCGAGCTATCATATCCGCTTATCCCGGCCCGTCTCGACGTAACCACGATAAGCGGAGGGACTATCTGTATGAGCTACAATTCGACCTTATAATAATCAGAGTGGATTAGGAATCCCTCTCGACCCAAGTTCACGCAGCAAGCGTCGAGGCCTCCCTCGACCAGCGTGAACGCCACAAGTGGCGAGGCCACCCTCGACTGCAAGACATTATCCGTATCCGCCTAAAAGTTTTGGCCATCGTCGACGCCTTGCGGGTACGCCCGCAAGTGATCTCCTGACACGGACCCAATCTCCAAGAAAAGTCAACTGGTATGACTAAGGTCTATAAATACCGAGGCAATTATCAAAAAGGGGGTTCCACTCTCTCCCCATGGAGGCTCTAAAAAATACAGAGTACAACACAGAGTGAGAACCTAATATCAAAAATACAGAATATAAGTGGATCCATAATAACATGATTGTAAGGATCTGAACCTCTTCATAGAGAGGCAGATTAACCCATTATCATGAATAAAGATCACTGAATATTTCCTATTACCTCTACTTTTATCCTCATTATCTTTTTCCCTTACTTAATTTCAGATATGTTACGACCTGCTATGATTGGCCCTTTATTTTTAATAATTGTTTTGGGTTCATAAATTTTCATAAACATTCTAGTTCAAACAACCATCATAAACATCAAAATCACTACTTTATCACGGATTCAAGCCTAATTTTCATAAAAACTTCCGAAACCAACATTTGATCTAAAAGCGGACCTAACCACCTCCGAATGACATGAAATTTTGCACGCATATCCAAACTCACCTAACGGAGCTACTGCAACTCTCGGAATTTCATTCCGAGCCCCGGATCTAAATCTCACCTAGCGTTCGGATTTCGCCAAAATTCAACCTTAGCCAATTCAAGCCTAAAACTACACCGGACCTCCAAATTCAATTCCGATCACTCTCCTAAGCCACAAATGACCTTCCAAAGCTAACAGAATCATCAGAATTCGATTCGGACCTCTCTAACTCACGAGTCAACATTCGGTTGACTTTTCTCAACTATTCCTTCTTCTAAGAGACTATTTGTCTCATTTCCAACCAAACACGATCTGAATTGACTCAAACTCACCAAACACACATATTGAACTATGAACAAGCATACAATGGGGAAAACGGGGTGATAACTCACATGATGACGGGCCGGGTCATCACACCAATTCATTAATCTCTCTCAATCAATATATAATTTCTTTTCTATAAATACTTATTTTATTATTGCAATTTCGTGAAAAATTGTGAAGTTAGTCAATTGAAGTATTCAAGTCTTCAACGATTTTGAATTTCAAAAAGTTGTTCAGCAATTCGGTAAACTCGTTCCAACTCATAAGTTTTAAGAATATATTTTTTGTGTGTTTTAGTTTGCATAATTGTAATTAATATGACATTTTCTTTTAAAAAATGTTTGGAGGTATGGGAAAATTTAAAATTGGTGAAAGTAGTCGCCAACCTACTACCCTTCCCCCGATTTCCCGATCCAGACATGTTACCCGTGCTGCTGCTCCTATTATTCTTGATAGTGATAATCCTTATTTTCAATTTGTCGATAGTGAATTTTGCCATAATGTTGCACGAGGTGAACAATTAAATAATTAAGTTATGAATGATATTTATCCCAATGAAACTATTTTTGAAGATGATGATGTAGATGAAACCCAACCGAATTTAGATAATACACGTACTAGTCCTGTTAATAACCCAATTGATGCCCTGCCTGACCCACCTGTAGAAACCCCTACTTTTAATAGACAACCTTCTAAACGCCTCGAAACATTAATTGTTTGGAATTTTTTTACTCAAGTAAGAGAACAAAATAAGGCTAAGTGTAAAACTTGTGGGAAATTGCCGGCGCATAAATATACTGGAGATCGTAGCGGTACAGGTAGTTTGGAAAACACCTTAGAGAAAAAGTTAATTTTTTTTTCAAATGAAAGCGCAGCTAGAGGGGACAAGTGTAGATACTGCGATTAACCCTAGTACAGGTTCTAATCTAGTTCAACCAGGAATTAACATTGTGACCGGTGGTATTTTATATTACGACCTTAATCAAGATCGTGAAGAATTAGAAAAGAAGATTACCATTATGTGCTTACTCTATAGTTTTCCTTCTAACCCTAACTTTGTGTATTATATTAGAAAAGTTTTTAATCCTGCTTATATAGGTATGCCTTGCACAACCGTAAAGAGCGATATTTATAAATATAAACATGAATATGAATAATATTTGCGAAATTTATTTACTAATATAACTAATCGGATTGCTATTACTACAGATATTGGTAGAAGTAATAATGACTGTGATTAACTAACTGTTACATGTCACTGTTGCATATATTTGTAGATACTTTTGCATTAGAGGTAAAATAATGGCAATTTCTATGGTTAATGTTTCTAGTAACACTAGTGCTATAGGCATATTTGCAACAATACTAAATCCTTCATTTAGTAATTATTTTCATGTGAAATGTGTTTTGTCATATTTACCATTTAATCGTAGGTGATGGTATGAGAATTTTAAATTTAGAAATTGAAAATGTTAGAATGACTCTTAAGTAGCTTTTTTATTCAAATCGTAGAAGTAGACTTAGAGAGTATTTTAAAAACTGTGATGAATTTGGCCTTAGAGAAAAAAAGGTTCCTAAACCTTGCCCTACTAGATGGAATTATATGTACGAAAGTTTTGTAGTTGCATATGAATATAGAAACCAAATTAATGCAACGTTTAATGCTCGTGTTGGTGATGAGGGTGATGATGAAATACTTACAAATCAAGATTGGGCGAATGTTACAATTCTTATAGATCTTTTAGAACATTTTTAATTTCTACAAATGCATTTTCTGGGCAATATTAACCTACTATTTCAAACATTTTAGTTTATATTGCAGCACTATGTGATTTATTTGTTGAATTTTCGGAGGGTGAGGAAATTTATAAACTTGTTATAAATTCAACGAAAGAAAAGTTTAAAAAATATTTTTTCTCTATCCCCCTATTTATGGTGTTGCTGCAATGTTAAATCCAACAATGAAATTAGGAGGTCCTCACTTTTGGTACTCAAATATTTATAAGGGTTTAAATCTTTCAAATGAGGAATTTGATACACTTGCAGAGGCAAAAGCCTCAATTAAAATAAATTATTAAATAATTTATAATGCTTATCAACTAGCCTTAGATCATGCTAGGCCAAATGTTCCAACCCCTACTTTCTCTAGTTCACAATCGTCTAAAAGAACTGCGGGCCTAAAAAAACTTAAATCTTTGACGGAGCTCAAGGGTTCTCAAGGTGATAATTTTGATAAGACTTCACATCTAAATGAGCTTCAAGTTTATTTGTCGCAGAGACCTGAAAAGGAGAATCCAAACGGCACCTTTGATCTTTTGGAATGATGGAAGGCAAGAGAAAAATATACCGGTTCTTGCAAAGATGGCTCGGGATATTTTATCTTTTCAAGCTTCAACAGTTGCATCAGAGAGCGCTTTCAATCAAGCAATACTTCAAATAGGTGATCATAGAGCGTCTATAAGGGAGAGCTTGGTAAACTCAATATTATTCAGAGATTGAATCCGCTCGGAAAGAAGAAACTTTGGACTTGCAGAATCACAACTGGAGATAGATGAAGTTTATGAATAAATGATAGCGGAACTTGCTGAGGATGTTACTTCGCCCGTAAGCGGGGATGAACAAGCTTCTTTTCCGCCACCATCAAGATCCTCCTCCGAACCTTGAAGGATTTTATGAGATTTGTTAGAGATACAATGTATATTATGGTGTAACTTGTACTTTGGCACACGTTCTTTAGTTTTTTTTCCTATTAATGATGGTATTAGCACCTTGTTGTGCTCATTCCACTGGAGGGAGGAAGACGAAGTCCGAAACTTTTTTGATAATTTTTTGGACAAAAAGTACAGTTTTAATGCTAAAAAAAGTTACATAAATAGGTATTTCGCAGTATAATACTGTGAATTACCTAAACGAAAATATAGCTGTTAAAGTAATTCGCAGTATAATACTGTAAATTATAAAAAAAAATTAATGATTCGCAGTATAATACTGCCAATTACGAAAAAATAAAATATAATTCACAGTATTATACTGTGAATTACACAATTCTTTTTATATAATTCACAGTACCTTTATTGCGAATTATTAAAAAAAATTATAATTCGTAGTACCTTTAATAATTTGGCCGTACCAATTAACTAACAGAACAATAATTCAAACACATAAAATGTAGTACTATATTGCGAATTAATTATTAAATTTTTTTACAAGAAAGCAACTTTTTTCACATGGGTTTCATCTTTTTCACAATTAACAAATTTTATTTTGGTTGTGTTATTGATTGCTAAAGTGTGAGTTTATTTTTCTTTGTAAAATCTTGTACTTTTATGATAATTAAAATATGTCGAAATCTGAGTTATTGTTTAGAATTTTTTTATCTTGTAAATTGTTGCTAGGAAGATTGTTTATCTTCTCAAGTATTTTGATGCAAAACTACTTGTAGAATTAACTTTTACATAGTTGTTAAGAAAAAATCTCTATTACACAGAATAACTTGTTATTGAAATTTTTTGATGGTCCACTATTTTTGGTTGCTTTTAGACTACTTTCTAACTGAGTAGTTTTAGTTTAAAGCAACATAAGCGACCTGCATAGGATTATGAGTCACAAGAAAAAATTTCTATGTGGTTTTGCTAAAATATCTCATGTTGGACCACGTACCTCTAACACAATAGAGATTTTTTCTTAGAAAATATGAAAAGGTTAATTCTACAAATAGTTTTGCATCAAAATATTTGAGAAGATAAATAATCTTCCTAGCAATAATTTACTAGATAAAAAAATTCTAAAAAATAACTCAGATTTTGATATATTTTAATTATCATAAAAGTACAAGATTTTGCAAATGAAAATAAACTCAGACTTTAGCAACCAATAACACAACCAAAATAAAATTTGTTAATTATAAAAAAGATGAAACCCATATAAAAAAAGTTGCTTTCTTGTAGAAAAATTTAATAATTAATTTGCTATATAGTACTATGTTTCATGTATATGAATTATTGTTATATCAGTTAATTGGTAGGGCCAAATTAATAAAGGTACTGCGAATTATAATTTTTTTTAATAATTCGCGGTAATACTGTGAATTATATATAAAAAATCTGTAATTCACAGTATAATACTGCAAATTAAAAAAAATTATAATTCGCAGCACTATTTTGCAGATTATTAAGAAAAAAATTTATACTTCGCAGTATTATAATGTGAATTACTTTAACGACTAAATTTTCGTTAAGGTAATTCGCAGTATTATACTGCGAAATACCTATTTATCTAACTTCTTTTAGCATTAAAAATATACCTTTTGTCCAAAAAATCATCAAAAAAGTTTCGGACTCAAGAAAGATATACCATTTTTGGTAATAAAAATTATAAGACATTCCCTTGAATATCTCTTAGCAATATTTTTTGTCTTACCTCGCAATTCTTTATATATATATATATATATATATATATATATATATATATATATATATATTTACGATATAATACTACAAATTACAAAAATTTGTAATTCGCAGTACTATACTGAAAATTATTTAAAAAAATAAAATTATACTTCGTAGTATTATACTGCGAATTTTAACGGCTAAATTTCTGTTAAGGTAATTCGCAGTATTATACTGCAAAATACATATTTATTTAACTTTTTTTTTAGCAGTAAAATGTATTTTTTGTCCAAAAAATCATCAAAAAAGTTTCGGAATCAAGAAAGATATACCATTTTTGGTAGTAACAATTATAAGACATTCCCTTGAATATCTCTTTGCAATATTTTTTTGTCTTTACCTTGCAATTCTTTTAAAGCTATAATATATATATATATATATATATATATATATATATATATATATATATATATATATATATATATATATATATATATATATACGTGTGTGTGTGTGCGCGTGTGTGTGTGTGTGACGACCCTAGTTCACCAATCGTGAACCAGTCATGACGGCACCTAGTCTTCGCGACTAGGTAAACGTAACACAATGCAGAATATACAACTCTTATGAACAAAAGTTAAGATAACAGCGGAATAATATAAAGAAATGTAATAAGGGTCACTCGACACATACACTTCACCAAATACCAGAAAGAAATACAACTACCAAGACCCGGAAATACTCACGGGCAACACAGACTAAGAGAGAGTACAACTGTGGTTCTATACATCAAGAGTGTCTACACAATGAAAATAAAGGAATATCTGACATCACTAAGAAGAATAGAAGAAGACCCTCCGGATCTGCGGACGTAGCAGATTCATACCTCGAGTCTCCTAAAAGTGCTCCTAAGTCACCGGTAGTGTGTCTGATCTGATGGACCTGGATCTGCACAACAAAAGTGTGCAGAAGAGTAGCATGAGTACACCATGGCGATACTCAGTAAGTGCCAAGCCTAACCTCGATGGAGTAGTGACGAGGAAGGTCAGTGCCCTACTGAGAAAATAATAAAATAATGATAATAACACCGAACAATACAAAATAAGAATAAGTCTGAAATAATAACGAATGAGGTAAATACTACAAGCCGTCTATAGTTAAGCTAACAAAGAGAAGTTAACACAACAAGTACAAATCAACAATCTAGGATCTCTGGGAATTGAACCCGCAGTCCTTTTATACTCAGCAACTCAGGATCTCCGGGAATCGAACCCGCAGTCCATATATCAGTATCACAGGATCTCCGAGAATAGAACCCGCAGTCCTTTATATCAGTATCGCAGGATCTCCGGGAATTGAACCCGCAGTCCGTATATCAGTATCTCAGGATCTTCGTGAATTGGACCCGCAGTCTGTATATCAGTATCTCAGGATCTCTGAAAACTGAACTCGCAGTTCGTATATCAGTATCTCAGGATCTCTGGGAATTGAATCCATAGTCCTTTACCTCAGTAGCACCTGATCTCCGGGAATTGAACCTGCAGTCCACAGAACACAAACAAAATCAAATAAGAGAAAACACAGAGAAATATGAAGTACACTGCTACAATTAACACATAAATCCAGTCTCAATAGGTTCTAGGGAGTTCAATTAAGACAAATAGGCATTTAGACAGATAATCCTATCTAATCATGCTTCCCTAGCTAACACATGCTAATTCTTGCAATTAAACAAATTAAACAACAAAGGTAACACAGATTGAGCAGTTCAAGTAAGGTGGTTTTTCAATAATTTGTGCAAGTACACGCCCGTCACCTCGCGTACAAGGCATTTAAAGCAACACATACATATCCTAGGGAGAAAATCCCCCACGTAAGGTTAGACAAGTCACTTACCTCAATCCCGGTACAAAACCGCTAAGAAATGACTCCCTTGCCACGAGTATCCGACTCCGAGTGGCCCAAATCTATTCAAACCAATTACATAGTGTAAATAACATCGCAATTAACTAATTACACTGATAAAATTAAAGATATAGTGCAAAAATAGGTGAAATTACCAAAATACCCCTCCAGCCATCGGCTCGGAATCAAAATATTTTTTACGTTTTCAGAACCCTCGTACTCTCACGAGTCTAACCATATAAAATTTATCGAAATCGGAGTTTGTTTGCCCCTCCAAATCATCAAAGATCGTTCTATGAAACTCACCCCAATGTACACCACAAATCCGAAATTAAAGGAAGAATTTGAGTTTATATTAGTGAATAATGATCACAAAGGAGTAAGAAATTTTTACCCAATAATTGTCTCTGAAAGGCACGCGAAAAATCACTCAAAACCGAGCTCCCTAGCTTGAGTTTTTGCAAAAATGGTGAAACCATCGCGGATGAAATTTAATATACTAGTTCTGTCTGCCCAGGTCTTTATTCACTGCGATCGCATGAAAGGAGATGCGATCGCGAAGAAGAAATATTTTGGGGCCTGAAATTGGTCTATGCGGTCGCAGGAGTAGATATGCGATCGCGTAGAAGGAGTTTTGAAGGCCTGGAAAAATACTCTATGCGATCGCAGTGGGAGGCCTGCGATCGCGTAGGGTTAGATAATCATGCTATGCTATCGCATCAAGGACACTACGATCGCGGAGAAGGAAAGGTATCAACTATGCGATCGCAGGAGGGAACTACGTGATCGCATTGAAGGAAATTTGGTCACCTCTGGAATTACACTACGCGATCGCATGAGTGAGGACGCGATCACAGAGAACAAAAGTTTACAACACCAATAGCTGAAAACTGACCTGTTTCATCAACCTAAAGTGGTCCGTTTGACCCCTGGAAACACCCCAGAGGCCCCCAGGACGTCAACCAAAATCACCAACCTACTCCAAATCACGATATGAACTTGTTCCAATCATAAACACATATCATTAAACACAAAAATCAACGGATTATGGCGGATTCAAGCCTAAGTTTCAACCAAAACTTCCGAAACCTACATGCTATCAAAAACCCGACAAAACGACATCCGAATGACCTAAAATTTTTCAGACATATCCAAAATCACCTAAAAAAGCTACTGCTACTTTCGGAATTCCATTTCGACTCCCGGATCAAAATATCAACTATCGACCGGATTTCCAAAAATTCCAAACTTCGGCATTTCAAGCCTAATAGAGCTACGGACCTCCAAAATACTTTCCGAACACGCTCCCAACCCCGAAATCACCTAACGGAGCTAACAGAACCATTGCATTTCTGTTCCGAGGTCGTCTTAACACTGTTCCGAATATGGGCGATTTTTCAACTATAAGGCTCTCATTTAAGGACTAAGTGTCCTAAAACACTCCAAATTCAAGAACCAAACATCCCGGCAAACCACAATAGCAGAAATGAACTTAGGGAAAGCAGTAGATTGGGGATCAGGGCGTAAATGATGAAAACGACCGGCCGGGTCGTTACAATATATATATTGTCACACCTCCTTTTTACGCCTCATGACCCGCGAGGGCGCGAGATATATAAAATGGAGTTTTTCCAATTAAAGGATAACCAAAACGGGATTCATTTGTTGAGAGATTTGGAGTCGCCACTTGGAAGATTTATGGTGTCCCAAGTCACCTGTTCGAATCCCGAATTGGGGAAATGTTTGACTTTTTTAATAGTCTCCGAACCAAAAATCCGGATAAGGAATTCTGTTAATTCGGGAGAAGGTGTTAAGCATTCCGGAATTCCGTGGTTCTTGCACGGTCGCTTAATTATCATATTTCGGCTTAATTATCTGATTTTAACAATTATGATCGTATGTGCCAATTACTACTTTGAATCGCTTTCTATATAACAGCTTGTTTGAGGGTCGTGCCTTTCTCCCTTTCACTCGGTGAAACTTACTTCACTTTGCCTTATTAAATTATACTTTTTATTAATCTCTAGATGTGTAAAAAGGAAAAAAGGGTCCTAATCAATTTATCACTGCTTTAAGTATTACCCATTGGGATCCACCAATATAATCCCTCAATTACATTAGACCTTAAGATGAATTATTGAGGATGTTAAATTACCACAAATTATTTGGACCATTTGTGATGACAATTCAGGCCCAATTTAAAATTTGTGTGCTAGTCCAAATAATTCCTAACCTTTCAAGCACCCCGCAATGTGGAATAATATCTAACTGTCCCTAACTAATAAACTTAAGTTCATTTATTTCGTGTTGCAACCCTCTATTCTCACTGGATTATTAATTAGATCCCAGCATTTGAAAGATGACAACAAGCTATGATAATGATTATGTACCCAACTATCTATCTTTAAATTCTAGCTAGAATCATTATATTATACCTTACATGATTAACAAGTTCAACCACGAGAGGCTATGAGTATAAATAAAATGTTAAAAAAAAACTAATCTTTAACTTACATGTCTATCCTCTAACAAAATCCGGACCACTTTTGTTTCAGTCTATACTTTAAATTCTAGTTGATTCATACAACATGATATTCAAATTGAATGAGACCAATTAACAATCCTACTTTTACAATTCATAATTCATTAGTTTAATTACAATGTATGATTAATCTAATCCTATTAAACTACTTAAACATGGCAACAGTATAGAACAAAACTTCCATTTTTTCATTCGCTTTTTAGTTCAAAGGCAAGCATTACAATGAGGCATGCTTGAAAAGTGTACCTGGTATATGATATCAAAGAAGAGGAAGATCAGTGCAACAGTGGTACCAGCAACCAAATAGCAGGTTCAACAGCAAATTCTCACAGCACCCAAAACAGTTCAATCAATAGAACAAGTTTGGAAAGAAGAATCAAAATGAAACCACTGGAATAAATTCCAGCAATAACCAGTCAGCAACAATGCTCCAAAACTACCTCAATCAAAACCAATTTGCAACACGAGAATACTAAAATGTAAATCACAAATAGCAACAGAAAGAACCAACAGTCACACAACAATGGTTCTATTTTTCCAAACACTCCAAGAAAAGAAAACTAAAGCTTCAATGAAACAGTCCTCCCTCAAAAAAAAAATGACCTCACTAGTAGTTTTATAACTCTCAGAATTCTTCCCCTTAAACTCTCACTGTTTTTTTTTCTCTTTTTTTTTTCTGCCTATGTCTCCTTCAGTTCTGTTTTTCAGAATTCTCTATGCTTAAAAATCTCCCTGTTTTTTCCTTTCTCTCCAGTGTCTCCCCTCTTCAGTGTATGAAGTCTCCTTTTATAGATGAAAACCAGAACCAGCAGCCCATTTTTTTATTTCCTTCCAGCTCTTAAGAGCACCTCCTGAATTAAGAAATCAATCCCCCATGTGCACCCTCTTAAACCCTTCTCTGTTTGTGATTTTACTTTTCTAGCTCTTAGGAGCATTGTTACTAATTAAGAAACACATCCCCTGAAGACCACTACTGTCCTTTTTTTTATTAAACAAAGTGGGTATGGAGCAGCCTGAATATTAAATTCAGGCGTGTTTTGACAATCACATGGCCTCCCACTTAAATCACAAACTTTTAAATTCAGCAATTAAGGGATGCCAAACATGACAAATGGATTCATGATATTTAAACTGAAACATCTTATCTAATTATTGCCTATAATCACAACACTAAACTTTGAAACAGCTATATCCAATTTATCCCTAATTAGCATCACAAAAAATTCAAAATTGTTGAATCCGACAGTGGCTCGGATGAGCTCAGGCAATATTGATGAGATTTTTCTCGTACTGTTTGTTGATCCTACAACGATATTCATTTAAACAACCACGACCTATATTATCGATAACGACTAATCGACATTCAAACTATATCCTACGGGCAGACTCAAGGGGGCAACAAACCTAATCAACAATTCGACGACCTTAAACGAAGTAAACATACAATGCTATTCTAGCGAATGAACAGAAGGAACCGACCAAATAAAAGGTTAAAAGAGTAGAACAGAAAGTTTTTAATAAAATTGAAAAAATAGAAAATATCACATAAACAAAATCAAACATAGAACTAGGTGGAGCTAGAAGAAAGGAAGAAAATACCTTGATAGAACAAGAGAATATCAGAACTTGAACGGACCCCCTGGACCCGTCTTGGATTCGGCTCGAACTTGGATTTTTTGAAGTCGAACGGAACTTAATCGAAGTATTTTCAACCGAAAATACTCCGATTAAGGTCTATTAGACCCAAAATCGTTAATTAATCGGACGAAAATCCCTATTTTAGAACTTAGGGTTCTTGACCAATTTTTCGATCTGAGATTCGAAAAGCTCGGCTAAGTTTCAAGGGATGAGGACTAGGGATTTGGAATAGAGAGATGGAGGAGGTCCTGGGGTGTTGGTTTGGGTGGCCGGCGACGGCTGGCTGCTGGGTTTCGAGCAAAAGGGTAAGGTGGTGGCGGCTAGGGTTTCAGGGGAAGGATTTGGGGGAGAGGAGATTAGTCTGAGGAGAAATAAGGTGGGTTAGGCGGGTTTGGGGGTTATTTGTTTATTAAAATCAATCTTTAATCTTAGCCGTTGGATTATAACAACCAACGGCTGAGATTAAATGAAATAAATTAAAACGGGGTCGTTTGGAGGGGTAACGGGTGGTGGATCGGGTCGGTTGGTTTCAACGGGTAGGGTAAAGGGGTTATTTGGGTTGGGCTGCTGCTGGGTATTTGTGTTTGGGCCTGGTTTTAATTTCAAAAATGGCCAAGACCGATTTTCTTTCTTTTCACTTTGTTTCCTCTCTTTTTTCTTTTCTTTTAATTTTCTTAAATCATTTCAAACAAAATTTTAAAATCCTAAATTACATTATAAAATAAAATTAACTTATCAAAAGTATTAATTAACCTCCAATAACAATTAAACACACATAATTAAATACCAAAAATAAAATAAAATCACACAATTGGACAATAAATGGAAAAATGCAAAAATACATTATTTTGTGATTTTTTTTTTCATTTTCATAAATTAAAATTAACTCGCTTCAATTGCAATATATTTTGTATTTTTATTTATTTGAACAAATAGACATGGACATATGAACGCAAACAATAAGAAAAAAAACATAAAATCCACAAATATTGCAAATAACACGAAACTCTTTTTATTTTGAATTTTTGGGAGTAATTCTCATATAGGGCAAAAATCACGTGCTCACAGCTGCCCTTCTTTGCACGGAAACATGGAAAATTTTCGTGCAAAGACAAGTGAGCGGATACGAGCGATTTTTGCCCGTTTGAGTACTCCGTGTGAAGTATTTTTTGGAAACGTTTGACCGAACCTTTGCTTCAAAACGCCTCCTACATATCCCTGGCTAAAAGGGAATCAGGTCAATGTAGTTCGGGAAGTTTTGGCGGACTACCATGATTGCTGTGATCTTGCTGTTACTGCTGTTGTTGCTGTTGCTGCTGTTGCCACTACTTAACCGATCTCCTTATTACACCGTGCTAAACAAAAATAAGAAGCTAGACTAAGTTACAGTATTGCGAAATCTTATCTATCTCTTCATCTTGACTTTCCCATGTTCCTTGCTATTTTGTCGGACTTGATGTTTCTTCTCTTCTGACAATTGTTATTTCGGCCTATCTTGATTGCCGAACTCCGACCGTTGGTCCCTTCCTTGTGATCTTCAAAATATTTTCCTTCGAAGTCTGAATCTATCTTTTCTGACCCTTGTTGCCTTCCTTCTGATATTGAACTTGGATTCATGCTGGGGATTTCAGTTACACTCTGTCACTTTCCGATTGTTCACTATCCTTATCAAATATTAGAAACTGAGATGTCGTTTTGTTCTTCCGGCGGGCTTCTGACTTTAACATCAACTTGGAAAATAAAACGTCATTCCTATCTTCACGCGGCACCTGACTTCAATAACAAACTTTGAAAATAAATCGCCACTCCATTTTTCAGGCGGGAACCTGACCTCAACAACAAACTTTAAAATAAATCGCCACTCCATTCTTCAGGCGGGCACCTGACTTCAACAAGAAACTTCGAAAATAAATCGCCACTCCATACTTCAGGCGGACACCTGACTTCAACAACAAACTTCGAAAATAAATCGCCACTCCATTCTTCAGGCGGTCACCTGACCTCAACAACAAACCTCGAAAATAAATCGCCACTCCATTCTTCAGGCGGGCACCCGACTTCAACAACAAACTTCGAAAATAAATCGCCACTCCATTCTTCAGGCGGGCACCCTGACTTCAACAACAAACTTCGAAAATAAATCGCCACTCCATTCTTCAGGCGAGCACCTGACTTCAACAACAAACTTCGAAAATAAATTGTCACCCCATTCTTCAGGCGGGCACTTGACTTCAACAACAAACTTCGAAAATAAATTGCCACTCCACTCTTCAGGCGGCACCTGACTTCAACAACAAACTTCGAAAATAAATCGCCACTCTATTGTTCAGGCGGGCACCTGACTTCAACAACAAACTTCAAACTTCATCCCATTCCTATCGTCTTCCTTTGCTTCCTACACCACTTTCTTTTTCTTGCATCGCCTCTAAACCATCCTTTCTCCTAAATTATCTTGTTCTGGAACTGCTTTCCTCCTGGGTCGTGTTGTTTTCCTTCCTGACTGCTGGGGATAGCTTTAGAATTGTTTACTTACCTGCTGGGGATAATGATGCTGGGAAAATTTTCCTTTATTCCCTCCCTTTCCATTTTCTTCAAAACTTTGGTCTTCTTTTGAGATCGCTTGGGGATCTGAAATGTTGCCCTCCAGTGACTATACTTTCGGAGAATCCCTTTTTCCTTTCCCAACTCCTTTTAAGACTCGCACTCTGCTTTCTTGAAAAACGTAAGATATGATGATGCCGGGGAACTTTTCAGCATTTCATTCTTCCGAACTGCTGGGGGTAATACCTGCCTCTTGCTCTCTGAACACAAGTTTTCTCACTCTGTTTTGTCTGCTTGGGGTATAACTTCTTTTGTCGCAGCTTATCTTTCCCTCAAAGCTGCTGGGGGATAAAACCTGGTTCCCAGATCATTCTCTTGTGTTAACTGGCTTCCTTCAAGATTGCTGGGGATAACCCGGGTTCAAAGATCACTTCCTCGTGTTGTCTGTCCTTTTTCAAAACTATTCCACTCGAAGCTGGTATTTTCCTTCCTCCCAGAATCTTGTGTTGTCTTTTATCTTTACCAACTGGGTATTTGTTTTCAAGAAAATTTTCGCAATGGTAGAAAATTTTCTGCCCAGTTTGATAACCTTCTATGTGGCATGCTTTTCCGCCGACGAACCCTCTTTTCCTGCTTTAAATCAAAGAAAAAATTATTAATTTCAAAAACGCGGTGAGTGTCGTGCCGGCCTCGCTGGGGGCGGATTTCCTTTTCTCTTTTAGCTGCTTTGCCTTCTACGAACTTTGGGGATGATGTTGATTGGGGATGGTGTTCTTGCCACAGATGATCTCTCATCTCTCCTTTTTATTCCAACCTCAGTGTGGTCCGACCCTCTTAGTCGATGACTTGTTGGGAGAAACTATCTTCCGGATGTGTAATATGTGTCCTTGCTATTCTCCGCCCTACTCCGTAATTCCTTTGAACCTTCCAATCAACCTGTCGTTCCAATCCTAATATCAGAACGTCTTTTGACTTATTGCCTTGTTCTGCACCTATTCATCTTCATTTGTACCGCTTTGGGCGACTTGGTAGTAAGCTTTGAAAAGTCAATTTTTGACATAAACATAAAAGAATCTTTAAAGAGAGAGAAAAATGATAGATAAAAATGAAATAAATAAAAAGAATGCTGGCCGCAAAAGATAAGAGGAAAACTTTTCTGAGCCTAAAACTGGGAAAAACTTGTCTGAATGTATAGCTAATCCAATGGTATGTCGTGCCTTTGAGATTAATCTACCCAGTCTATTTATGTCAATCGCTTTTCTGATGGCTTCGTTTTGCTAGAAGTAAATGAATGTCCCAATCTCGTCCCATGCAGACATCTTGCAAGCATCTCACCTTGTCACCTCACAGTGCCCTTCAAAGGGTTTTCACTAATGAGATTCTCTCATTTCTCTCGACCTCCCGTCGCCTTAGGGTGCCTGTAAAGGTTTTCACCGTAAGACTCTCTCATTTTATTTCTCTCGGCTTTCTTCGACTTAAGGTGCCCGCGAGGGTTTTCACCGTTAAGACTCTCTCATTTTGCCTTCTTTCTCTGCTGGGGCTGGGGTATTAGCCACGAGATTCCCTCCAATGGGCTATCCATTTTCAGCTTGCGAGTCCTCGATTCAGTCGAGGATCGGAGTGTCATTCTTGGCTTTCATTTGCATGACTTGGCATTTCTCAAATATTGATCGAGAGGTCTTTTTTGGTCATTAATATGGTTTTTGTGTGCGAGGTTAGAGAAAATGGATTTAACCTCAACGGGTAGCTCATTACAACTTTTGGAATCGACACTTTCTTTTCAAACGAAACATGACTTCTTCCCCAGTTTTGTTGCTTGGAGAATCTTTGATTTTTATTACACTATGACCGAGCCGTGTGGCACCTACGTATCCTTTTCGAGGTATCAGGTCGAACGTAGTTCACTTTTTCTTTGTTTCTTTTTCTATTTTGTTATACATCTTCCTTGAAGGTTCCAAAAGAGGGTATATGAAAGAATAATTAAGGCTCAAAGGGCAAAACAAGGGTTAAAGTGTTTGGTTAGTAGAAAATTGCCTATGTCATTTCATTCTCCGAAAAATGCCAAATACAACAAACGAAACCAAACGTTGACAAATACATTAAAGAATTACACATAATATCTCTTGACTGCATCGGAATTGATAGCCATATCGGTGCATCTTCCCTCGATATCAATTAGACATAGAGCGCCGTTGGATAATACTCTAGTCACAACAAATGGTCCTTGCCAATTTGGAGCAAACTTGCCTTTTGCTTCGGCCTGTTGTGGTAGAATTCTCTTCAGCACTTGCGGTCCCACTTCAAATTTCCTGGGACGTACCTTCTTGTTATATGCTCTCGCCATTATCTTTTGATACAATTGGCCATGACATACTGTTGTCAATCTCTTTTCATCAATCAAGCTCAATTGCTCCAATCGGGCTTTGACCCACTCATCGTCGTCAATCTCAGCTTCATCGACAATTCGGATGGATGGGATCTCAACTTCTGCTAGTATTACTGCTTCAGTTCCGTACACCAACAAGTAAGGAGTTGCACCTACCGAAGTTCGAACGGTAGTGCGATAACCCAACAGTGCAAATGGTAACTTTTCATGCCATTGCCTAGACCCTTCTACCATCTTCCTCAATATCTTCTTTATATTCTTGTTTGCTGCCTCAACCGCACCATTTGCTTTGGGATGATATGGTGTGGAATTTCGGTGTGTAATCTTGAACTATTGACATACCTCCTTCATCAATCCGCTGTTAAGATTGGCACCATTATCCGTGATGATTACCTTCAGGATTCTAAACCTACAGATGATGTGGGAATGTACGAAGTCCACCACCGCCTTCTTGGTCACTGATTTGAAGGTTTTAGCCTCCACCCACTTGGTAAAATAATCGATCGTCACCAAAATAAACCTATGACCATTGGAAGCCGCAGACTCTATACGTCCGATAACATCCATACCCCACGCAACAAACAGCCACGGTGCTGACATTGTATGCAATTCGGTCGGCGGAGAATGAATCGGATCTCCGTGTATCTGACACTAATGGCATCTTCGTACGAAACTTATACAATCATGCTCCATAGTGAGCCAATAATATCCTGCTCGAAGAATCTTCTTTGCCAATACGTATCCGCTCATATGTGGCCCACAAACTTCGACATGTATCTCTGTCATCACTGTTGCGGCTTGACCTGTATCTATACATCTCAACAATCCCAAATCCGGGGTTCTTTTGTACAGCACCCCTCCACTAAGAAAAAATCCATTCGCCAATCGCCGAATAGCTCTCTTTTGATCTCCAGTTGCCTGCTCTGGGTATATTCCTAACCCGAGGTATTCTTTGACATCATGAAACCATGGCTCACCATCCATTTCTTCCTCTATCATATTGCAATAAGCATGTTGATTCCGAACCTGAATATGTAACAGTTCAACATGAATCTTGTCCGGGTGATGTAACATCGATGCCAAAGTAGCTAAAGCATCGGCAACCTCATTATACATTCTTGGGATATGTCTGAATTCTACTGACCGGAAACGCTTAGTCAGATCATGCAAACATTGACGATATGGGATAAGCTTCAAATCTCTTGTTTCCTATTCTCCCTGAATCTGATGTACCAGAAGGTCCGAGTCCCCCAAGACCAAGATGTCATGTACATCCATGCCCACCGCTAATTGCAACCCTAAGATGCATGCCTCGTACTCAGCTATATTGTTGGTACGATGAAAATGCAGTTGAGCAGTAACAGGATAATGATGTCCTATTTCAGAGATAAGCACAGCCCCTACTCCGACTCCTTTTGCGTTCGCCGCTCCGTCGAAGAAAAGCTTCCACCCTAGATCCTCGGTTAATTCTAACCCATCAATTTGCAATACTTCTTCGTCTGGAAAATACGTCCTCAAAGGTTCGTATCCATCATCGACAGAATTCTCAACTAAGTGATCGGCTAGGGCTTGAGCATTCATAGCCGTCCTCGTCACATAGATGATGTTGAATTCTGTAAGTAATATTTTCCATTTTGCTAACCTCCCTGTAGGCATAGGCTTCTGGAAAATATACTTCAATGGATCCAAACGTGAAATGAGGTAACTAGTGTAAGAAGACAAATAATGTTTCAGCTTTTGGGATACCCAAGTTAAGGCACAACAGGTCTTCTCCAAATGAGTGTATTTAACCTCGTAGACCGTGAATTTCTTACTGAGGTAGTAAATGGCCCGTTCCTTTCTGCCACTAAGATCATGCTGCCCTAGTACGCAGCCGAACGAATTCTCCAAGACCGTTAGATAAAGAATCAGGGGTCTACCAGGTTCAGGCGGAACTAGTACGTGTGGGTTTGACAGATATCCTTTGATTTGGTCGAATGCTTCCTGACATTCTGTCATCCATTCTATCGCAGCGTCTTTCTTCAACAGATGGAATATGGGTTTGCAGGTTGCTGTAAGTTGAGCAATAAACCTACAGATATAATTTAATCTTCCAAACAAACTCATTACCTCTGTTTTGTTCTTTGGCGGGGGTAACTACTGGATGGACTTGATTTTTGATGGGTCCAACTCAATGCCTAGTTGGCTGACGATGAATCCTAGCAACTTTCCTGACGGAACCCCGAACGCACATTTGGCCGGATTGAGCTTAATATCATATCTTCGAAGTCTTTGGAAAAACTTCCCTGAGGTCGGCTATGTGGTCTTCTTGACGTCTAGATTTTATGATCACATCATCCACGTACACTTCAATTTCTTTGTGTATCATGTCATGGAACACCGTAGTCATCGCCCTCATGTATGTTTCCCCTGCGTTCTTCAAGCCGAACGACATTACCCGGTAGCAAGTAAGTTCCCCATGGTGTGATAAAAGCCGTTTTTTCCGCGTCCTCTTCATCCATTAAAATTTGATGATATCCCGCATAGCAGTCCACAAAGGATCCGATCTCATGCCCGGCGCAATTATCAATTAAGATATGGATATTGGGAAGCGGAAAATTATCATTAGGGCTTGCCTTGTTGAGATTGCGGTAGTCAACACATACTCTGATCTTCCCGTCTTTCTTTGGCACCGGTACTATGTTAGCCAACCAATTGGGGTATCGAGTGACACGAATGACTTTCGCTTGTAGTTGATTGGTCACTTCCTCCTTGATCTTTACACTCATCTACGTCTTAAACTTCCGCAGTTTTTGCTTGACAGGAGGGCATGCCGGATCAGTGGGTAATTTGTGAACCACCAGATTAGTGCTGAGTCCCGGCATGTCGTCGTACGACCATGCGAAAACATCTTTGAATTCCACAAGTTTCTTGATTAATTATTCTCTGTGGTTTGGTTCGAGATGGACACTTATTTTGGTTTCTTTAACATCATCCGTATCCCCAAGATTAACAGCCTCTGTATCATTTAGATTGGGTTTGGGCTTTTCCTCAAATTGACTCAATTCCTCGCCGATTTCTTCTAAGGCTTCATCTTCGTCGTATTCTGATTCACTCTCATAATTTTTTATTATTATTTCTTAACCAGATTGACTTTCTAGACTGGGTTGATTATTCTTTAGGCACGCCACATCATTAAGATCAGTTGAAAGAAAGCTGGAAATAAAAATAAAAGAAAAAATAAACAAAATTAGAAGAAAAAGGAACAAAATTTCATTAATCGGAAAGTACAAGATAACAGGGTTTTCACACTCTAACCCAAACGGGGAAGTAAAAATGAAATGGACTACAACCCTGGGATAGTCCCACACAAAACTTGAAAGACAAACACAAAGCAGACTACCAAGACTCGTGTCGGGTAGGAAGGGGAATAACATCCCAATTATTTAATTTTGTTTGTGACCCCACAAATTGTATTTTAGCATGGCTGGGCCCTTCACCATCTTCTAACATGCACACATCCGAGAACATATCCTCGAACTTTCTTAGAAACTCTTCATCTGGTTTGACCATAGGGCCGGAAGGCCTTGTTGTCGGACGCCTTTTGGTTCCGGACTTGACAAAGGATTGGGAGAGTCGTGGAATGGTCTTTGGTAGTACCCATGTCTTATGTTTGATTTTCTTAGATCGCTCAATGTCTTCTGGTGTCGGTTCAAATCCCAAACCGAACGTCCCTACATTTTCAGGCAATGAGACCGGTTGTACAATACCTTGCAGAGATGCACCCAAACCTTTGCCGGGCACGAAACCATTTCCCAGCATTTCATAAGCCACCATGATGTCTGCAGAGATTACTTTGTCGTCAGGAATGTACTCCCCCTCTGGAACTCTGTTAATGGACACCGTATCGCAAATCTGATACACCTATGGCCCGACGTCCTCTTCTATCTCATTAAAGGGAACGATGGTGCCGGGCTGTAGATCATTTTCTCCATGGACCACAATCTCTTGTCGATCCCACTCGAACTTGACAAGCTGGTGTAGACTAGACGGAACCGCTTTTGCAGCATGGATCCACGGCCGTCCTATCAAAAGGTTATACGAGACCACCATGTTCAACACTTGAAATTCCATGTTGAATTCCACAGGTCCGATTGTCAGTACCAACACTATATCCCCGACTGATTCCTTGCCTCCTCCGTCGAATCCCCGTACACAAATGCGATTCTTGCGCACCCTGCTGATATCCACTATCAACTTGTTCAATGTAGAGAGGGGACAGATGTTCGCACTGGACCCATTATCAACTAGAACCCTAGTAACCACAGACTCTTCACACTTTACCGTAAGATATAAGGCCTTGTTGTGCTTGGTGCCTTCCTCAGGCAACTCATCATCGGTGAAGGTGACCCGACTTGCTTCGAAGATCCTATTGGTGATCTTTTCCAAGTGACTGACAGAGATTTTGTCCGGTACATGGGCCTCATTCAAAACATTTCATCAAGGCTTGCCGATGCTCTTCAGAATGTATCAATAAGGACAGCAATGTGATTTGAGCAGGTGTTTTCTTGAGTTGTTCCAAGATAGAATAATCATGCAACTTCATCTTTTTCAGGAACTCCTCTGCTTCTTCGTCGGTTATCGGCTTTTTTAGTGTCGCCGGATTCGTCTTTCTTAATTCTGCGGGAACAAAACATCTCCCTGAACGAGTCAAACCTTGCGCCTCACAGACTTCCTCCCTGACTTCTTTTCCTCTGTAAGTCACCGTGACCCGGTCGTAGTTCCATGGAATGGCTTTGCTGTCAGCTATCGGCAACTGTATTGCTGGTTTGATGATGAAAGGATCTATTCGAACACCCGCTACAGTTAGGACAAGTTTGGCTGCTACCCCTTGTACGACTATCTTCACCTCCTCTGGCTTCACAGGCACTTTGTTCGCACTCCCCTTTTCTGCTTCCGACCTATCTCGTGCTTCCTTCTCACGGATGAGTGACTTGTCATGGCTTGGCCCCTTTTTCATTCCGACCTCACTGGATCTGATCATCATCATGGTCTGACAGGTTTTCTCATGTCCCTCGTCTACCCGTACCAACTCGATCATGTTGGTCTCATGATGGGTTGGGAAGGATTCCGGTTAATGTTGGGTTCCGATGGAGTCTGGACCTCAATTCGATGAGTGACGATAAGTTCCTAGATAGCCGTTTTCAATCTCCAACATTTTTCTGTGTCATGCCCTGGGCATCCTGAGCAATACGCACAATTTATAGAGTGATCCAGATTTCTTGGAGGAGGGTTTGGTAGCTTAGCCTCGACCGGATTCAGCAATCCTACTTGCTTTAATCGGTGGAACAAATTGGTGTAAGACTCTCCCAAGCGAGTAAAAGTCTTTGTCCTTGGTGCTCTGTCATTCTTGAAGGCTTGGTTCGGACAAAAACCCACACCCTTGGGGTTCCTGTATGCTCTTGGGGTTGGGTAATTATTTTGTGGAGTTAGTGCACGCCATGGTGCCTGGACGGGAGGTGGGGCATATGACTGGGCATGATGGACGGTAAAGTGAGTATCTGGTGTTGGGTAGTAGTGTTGCGGGTGGTTATATGGACTGTGGAAGTAATTTTGTTGGTGGGGTTGTGGTGGATTGTACTGGGGTGCGGGGCCTCTGGCTCGGAACAAGGCTCCTGAATCAACTGTTGCAACTTCTTATTTCCTCTTCTTCCCAAGCACTCCTCCAGTGCCACTTTGAATGGCTTGAGTGGTTGCCTTTAGAGCAGAATAACTCATTATTTTGTTAGCTTTCAAGCCCTCCTCGATCATGGCTCCCATCTTTATTACTTCGGTAAATGACTTTCCTACGGACGTTACCAAATGCCCGAAGTAGGTTGGCTCCAATGTCTGCAGGAAGTAATCTACCATCTCATTTTCCCTTATTGGTGGATCTACCCTTGCTGCCTGCTCTCTCCAGCGGAACCCAAATTCTCTGAAACTTTCGGCGGGCTTCTTCTCTAACTTTAGCAATGATAAGCGATCATGGATTGTTTCAAGATTATACTGAAACTGGTCGATGAATGCTTGGGCCAGGTCATCCCATGTAAACCATCTGCCGGGATCCTGCCTGGTGTACCACTCTAGTGCAGACCCTCCCAAGCTCTGACCGAAGTAAGCTATCATAATTTCATCTCGCCCTCCGTCACCTCGCATTTTGCTGCAGAAACCTCGGAGATGGGCTACTGGGTCACCATGCCCCTCGTATAGATCAAACTTGGGCATTTTGAACCCATCGGGCAACTGGACATCTGGAAATGGGCACAGATCTTTGTAAGCAACACTGACTTGGTTGCCTAAACCATGCATATTCCTAAAGGATTGCTCCAGGCTCTTAACTTTCCGAATAACTTCCTCCTGCTCCAAACTTTTGAGATGCCTTTCCAGTTCTGTCGGGTTTTCCCAGTGAAGGGTGTGTGAATGCGGTTCAGGAGCCTTAAAGGTAGGCTCGGGAGAATAACAATGATTGTCATGGATCTGAAAAAGCGGCTCACTGGACAACTTCTGTAAAGTAGCAGGTGGAGGCGCCACAAAAATAGGGGTAACCGGGGGAGGAGGATTTTGTTTGGCTGGTGGAACCTGGGATGTATAAGGGTTTTCCCCTTGATAATATGGATAGATCGGGGCACTTGTCGAGGGGTCAATGGGCGGACGCTCCAGAGCTGGTGTAAGAGTAGGAAGGTTTGGTGATGACTGTCCCCTAGCCCAGGCTAGGTGCATCTCTGTTATCTGCTGTCTCAACCGGTCCACCTCCTCTTTCATGATCTGTATCTCCGATTTCTCTCCATCGAGACTTTTGCCGGAAATAGACATGCTTGCTGGAATCGGACCTTTTGATCTAGTATGGTAATGGTGATTGGCCAGTATATTCTGTCAAGTCAACTGCTAAACTTCTCTAGAAATGCAACAAACTTGTTAGCTCACGGAGTTTAACAGATATGTTATCGCACGTTGGATGCAATGCACCTAGTCATTTAACCATTTCTATATGTATTTACCGCATACGTCATTCCAGTTTTTCCTTTTCAATTATCCTCGAAAACTTCCTTTGTTATTAACCTCCCTTTTTCTTTTTCTTTTCTTTTTCTTTTCTTTTTTCTTTTCTTTTTTCTTCCTTTTTCTTTTTAGTAGTGGTCGAATCTTATGTGGATTGCCTACGTATCACGTCCCCGCGTAAATCAGACCGAGCATAGTTCTGAAACAAGAAACATAAGATACGAATGAAATATTTTTTGAATTTTATTTCACAAACTTCAACTTGAAACACTTTGCAAAAGACGACAATGGAGGAAAACTTTAAAAGGACAAACAGACTCTAAAAAAAATGAAAAAATAATAGACTCTTCTAAGCATGTTCCAACGCTTTGAATCTTTGTGCCCGTGAGGCGTTGTTTGGCCTTGCTGCGGTTCTTGGTGTGAGATCTTTCTGTGGACTCCCCAACTCTGCCATGACTTGGTGGACACATTCCATGATTGAAGATAAGAGGGTAGGCCGGGGTACTTGTTCGCAGGTCAGGCATCTTATAGTGATATAGAGCCCGACTTCATTGTTCCTGGCCCTGATCATATCTTTTTCTCTAAGAAGCTGCCCTATGTGTCGGTTCTTTGTCCTCAATACTTGAGCGTTACTGGAGACTTGATCCAAAAGTCTATCTATTTGTCTTTCCATCCGTGCCATTAAGTCGTGGCAACGGTCTCTATCTGCTTTGGCATCCCGGGCTTGCCTGAGAATTTGCTCTCCAAAAGCGGCATTTGCTTCTCTTAAATTAGCGATGATCGCCCCATAATCTTTCTCTATCTGTTGTAGACAGAGTGCTTCTTGGTGGGCTGCTCTTCTCCATTTTGCCCGAATTGCAACTAAAGCTGCTTCCGCCTTTTCCAAGTTTTCCTGGTGCTCAAAGGCTTTCCTTTCCAAGTTGCTTATAAGCATCTCATCATTCTGAATTCTCTTCGAGCTTTCTACGGTCAATTGCATCTCCTGAATTTGAGTTCGGAGTGTTTCTCTTTCCTGCTCCCAACCGGCCTTTTCCTAATCGAAATCAGCCTGTTGTATGTCCATGGCAGCTTCCAGAATTCCCTTGTCCTCTTTTAAGGTGTTAATGCAAGTTTGGAAAGTTTGCGCCGTTTCACGTCTAGCCTCCTTAACTCTGGTTTCTATCTCTTTCTCCCAATCGATGGCATATTTTACCGACTTTTCTGCTCTTTTCTCGGGCATTGATTGGTTGTGGAACCATTCAAGATATGCGAGGCTCACTTTTCTTTGTTCTCGATCGGCAACCATTTCGTCGATGTCGGAGAATCGACTACTGAACCACACCTTTTGTGCATAGGTTTCTCTTGGGAGCTCCTCCGTCGTGAATTCCCATGTAAATGATCGCATATCCTCAATCGGGGGCTTTTTCTGTTCTCTACCCAACTGCCGCATGACACGTAGCAGAGCATATGGTTGGAAACCCCTGAAACCCATTAGTATGTAGAATGGGCGATATGTTGACATGTGCATGATTTTAGCGGAAGGGAACCAATAATAATTCCAGGTGAGTTGGTCTGCTCTCAAAGAGTTGAGAAGTTCTTGCCAAGTCCTTCAGCCATTTGGAAGGTTACAACGGGCAGCTCTGTTCATATGACAGCGAATGTAATTCAGCCAGTCTACGTTGAAGTCTATCACAATTGGGTGATGATAGAGATGCTCTACAAACCACATTTGTAAAAAAATGTTACAACCTTCAAAATAATCTTGTCCTTCTTGGCACCGAGTTAAGGCCCAAAAGATGTCTCCTAAGATCATAGGAAGAATAGTGTTTTCTTCGTTACTCTGCAAATATGAGACCACTGTAGCTAAACGGATTCTGATGCGTCCGCCACATTCGGGAAAAAACATGGTTCTTAGAAAAGCGATCATGAAGGCGTAGATTCTTAGATCTCCCCAGGCGTCATAGTTCAACTGGTTAACAAATTCAGTGTTTGAGAATTTCTCGAACCCTTTCTTATCACCAAATCTGTTATAGAGATACTCCAGCGGCACCCAAACATTATCTAAACAACCCATTGGAACTCGTCGGAGACATAACTTCTTCAAGAAATTATTTATACCCATTTGCCTAGGAGCTGAGGTCTCTTCTTGTGCAAATCTTTCCCAAGCCCTATGAGTCCGCCCAACACCTCCAAAGTGGGCATCATTTCGCAATCTCGGAATCTGAAAACATTACTTGTTGAGTCCCAAAAACTCACTAAAGCTCTGATCAGATTTTTGTCCGGTTTTATCATCATAATGTCCGAAAGAAACTTGAGGTGCTTGTGGACTTGATTTATTTCCCAAGCCGAAAAGCTAGCCCGCCATTTACAAAGCTGATCCGGGGTTTTGTCTTGAACCATAAACATGGGTGGCATTTCATCTCTCGCCCTTTTCTTGCCGATTCTTTGCGATGAAGTCATGCTGATCCTAGAAAAGATAAAAATAAAACTTAAGATTTTTCCAAAATTTCTTTTTTTTTATTTAAAAAAATGAATCTTGTTAATACGGCCTTTCAGCACTTGAATAAGATTTAAGGGCTGTATAACAGGATACCAGTGTGACGTCTATGTTCCGTTTTTTACGAAATTAGTCCTTCGGTGCCCCTTTTGAAGCGTTTGGCTATTTTTGCAAAATTTCCTAACTCTTGACTAAGGACAAAAACTCCTAATTTTAATATTATTATAACTTTTTTTTTGAAAAAGCAGTATTAGTTGAGCCCGATATGGGTTGCCTACGTATCTCATGCTCGGTGAGAATCAAACTTGCGTAGTTCGAAAATAAAAGAACTAAATCATTTTAAGAAAAGAAAACAAACTATTTTTAACAGCATTTCTAAAACAAATTATTTTCAGAGAAACTAACTTATCTTTCATAAAATCAACAAAATTTATCGGGAATTTTTTGCATTTTTCAAAAATTATTTTTCATAGAAACTAATTATTTAAAATTTACAAAATTTATTCGAAGATTTTTTTTTCATTTCTTTCAAAAGGAATTATTTTCTAGGAAAAACAGACTATTTTAATAAAATTATTTTGATTTTATCATCCTGACATTTTCCACTTTTTATCCTCTCTCTTTCTAATGACAAACCGGTCGGCATGTAAGATCGAAATAAATGCACAAACAAAGATGCATCAAGTTGGTCTTTTTGTTTCAGGTACACCTATCCTAGACAGGCCCAACCCCTGTGTTGAGCCTCCTAAGTCAATATGCACATGATGCAAATAGACGTTCCTTATCGGGGATTTGGCAGAAGGTTTTGTTATTCTAAGTCATCATCCTGTTGGAAAAGGTGTCTAGACTGGCTTTAAATCGAGCGGACAACTCGAGCCGAGGAGTGTCAGTGCACCGGTAGCATGGCTTTTCGGCTTAATTGACAATACTCCCCGCCTAAACATGTGTGACTACAAATCCTTCACCGGGTGCCAAGCACCACAACTATCTTGAGAAAAACGGGCTATGTCCAGCAAATGCCCAATATTATATTTCAAAGAGACTCAGAAGAGGAAAATGGGTATCGGCACAATTTATATACAATTCACAAAATATCAAAGCGGTAGAAACAATATTTAGCACATTAATACAAACATATAATAAAATCAGATAATAAATAAGCCAAATACAATAATTATTCAAAGCTCGAATTCTTAAACCCTGAACCAGTGGTTCTAGGTTTGTGTTCCCCGGCAGAGTCGCCAGAGCTGTCACACCTCCTTTTTACGCCTCATGACCTGCGAGGGCGCGAGATATATAAAAGGGAGTTTTTCCAATTAAAGGACAACCAAAATGGGATTCATTTATTGAGAGATTCAGAGTCGCCACTTGGGAGATTTATGGTGTCCCAAGTCACCGGTTCGAATCCCGAATTGGGGAAATGTTTGACTCTTTTTAATAGTCCGCGAACCAAAAATCCGGATAAGGAATTCTGTTAATTCGGGAGAAGGTGTTAGGTATTCCCGAATTCCGTGGTTCTAGCACGGTCGCTTAAATATCATATTTCGGCTTAATTATCTGATTTTAACAATTATGATCGTACGTGCCAATTACTACTTTGAACCGCTTTCTATATAACAGCTTGTTTGAGGGTCGTGCCTTTCTCCCTTTCACTCGGTGAAACTTACTTCACTTTGCCTTATTAAATTATACCTTTTATTAATCTCTAGACGTGTAAAAAGGAAAAAAGGGTCCTAATCAATTTATCACTGCTTTAAGTATTACCCATTTGGATCCACCAATATAATCCCTCAATTACATTAGACCTTAAGATGAATTATTGAGGATGTTAAATTACAATAAATTACTTGGACCATTTGTGATGACAATTCAGGCCCAATTTAAAATTTGTGTGCTAGTCCAAATAATTCCTAACCTTTCAAGCACCTCGCAATGTGGAATAATATCTAACTGTCCCTAACTAATAAACTTAAGTTCATTTATTTCGTGTTGCAACCCTCTATTCTCACTGGATTATTAATTAGATCCCGGCATTTGAAAGATGACAACAAGCTGTGATAATGATTATGTACCCAACTATCTATCTTTAAATTCTAGCTAGAATCATTATATTATACCTTACATTATTAACAAGTTCAACCACGAGAGGCTATGAGTATAAATAAAGTGTTAAAAAAACTAATCTTTAACTTACATGTCTATCCTCTAACAAAATCCGGACCACTTTTGTTTCAGTGTATACTTTAAATTCTAGTTGATTCATACAACATTATATTCAAACTGAATGAGACCAATTAACAATCCTACTTTTACAATTAACAATTCATTAGTTTAGTTACAATGTATGACTAATCTAATCCTATTAAACTACTTAAACATGGCAACAGTATAGAACAAAATTTCCATTTTTTCATTCACTTTTTACTTCAAAGTCAAGCATTACAATGAGGTAGGCTTGAAAAGTGTACCTGGTATGTGAAATCAAAGAAGAGGAAGATCAGCGCAACAGTGGTACCAGCAACCAAATAGCAGGTTCAACAGCAAATTCTCACAGCACCCAAAACAATTCAATCAATAGAACAAGTTTGGAAAGAAGAACCAAAATGAAACCACTAGAATAAATTCCATCAATAACCAGTCAGCAACAATGCTCCAAAACTACCTCAATCCAAACCAATTTGCAACACGAGAATACCAAAATGCAAATCACAAATAGAAACAGAAAGAACCAACAGTAACACAACAATGGTTCTGTTTTTCCAAACACTCCACGAAAAGAAAACTGAAGCTTCAACGAAACAGTCCTCCATCACAAAAAAACGACCTCACTTCCCAGGCCTTGAAAACCTCATTCTATGTTGCCTCGATTTACGTCCGTGATTCGGGCATGTAGTCGGAAAAATTTGTGATAGAAAATATGAATTCTATGAAAAATTTGGAGAAAAATGATATTAATATTGATATAGTTGACTTCGGTCAACATATTTGGTAAACGGACCCGGACCCGAGATTTGACGGTCTCGAAAAGTCCGTAGGAAAATATGGGACTTGGACATGCGTCCGGAGTCAAATTCTGAGGCCTGGAGCTCAAGTTATGAATTTTTCTGTGAAATTATTTTTGCTATAATTATTAAAGGAAAATAAATTAAATGGCCATGGTATCGGGCTCGTATTTTGGGTCCGACGCCCAGTACAAGTCTTAAATATTATATATGTGCTTTCTGCAAAGTTTGGTGACATTCGAATATCGTTTGATATGTTTTGGACCTTGAGTTCCAAGTTTGTAAGTTTTGAAAACCAAAAGTATGAAAATCATGAACTTGAGGCTTGATTCGACGAGAACGATGTTATATTGGCGATGTGATCGCACGAACAAGTTCGAAATGTGTTTTGATGTTGTGTACATGTTTGGTTGGGATCCCGGGGGGCTCGGGTAAAGATTCGATAGGCCGTTTGATCAATTTCTGAATTTTTGCACTGCTGGTTTTTTTTCACCCAGCTGTTGGCTTCGCATTTGCGAACAAATCCTCGCAAATGCAAAGAAAACAGGTCAAGGCTGGGTTCGCAAATGCGAACCCATGATTGCAAACGCGATGTCTACCAGAAACAAGCCAAGTTCGCAAATGCGAACAAAGTGTCGCAAATGCAAAAAGGCCTCAGATGGCCAGTGTTCGAAAATACGAACAAAGAGTCGCAAATGCGATCCTGGGCAAGTAGGCTTCACCTTCGCAAATGCGAAGGAAATCTCGCAAATGCGAGACTAGCAGACATGGGCTAGAGTTCACAAATGCGAACTTTCTCTCGCAAATGCGAGGACAGTAGGCCCCAGACCTATAGCGTTCGCAATTGCGAACAATTGTTCGCAATTGCGATATCCGCAGCTGTGTAATTCTATACTTAAACGAAATTTTCAGTTCATTCTTCACTCTTTCAAAAACCATCACACCACACACGAGCTCTTAAGGCCAAATTCACTCCAAGACAATTGTAAGTCACTTTTTACTTAATTCTTTCAATTCCTACCAACATTAATCATGTTTTTCAATAAGAATCAAAGGCTTTCATGGTAGAAATCCATGTTTTTGGGTAGAACCTAGGTTTTTCATGAGTTGGGCAATTGGACCTCGAATTGAGGTCTGATTTTGAAACAAATCATATAATTGAACTCTTGGGGGAATGGGTAATCGAATTTTGGTCCGAACCCCGAGTTCCGACCACGTGGGGCCAGGGGCATTTTGGGAAATTTTGGGGCAAACTATGAGAAACCCATCTTTAAGCATTCAAACCAAGTTAATTAGTGATTATTAATATAATGGAATCAATTGTGATTAGATTCGAGCTAGTTGAAAGCGGAATTTCGGGGGAAGAGCTATAATTGAACCATAATTTGGACTTCAAGGCTAGAGGTAAGTGTTTGTTCTATCCTAGCTTGAGGGAATAGGATTATGTGCTATGTGCTATGTGATCGAATGCGGTGTATGGGCTGTGGTGACGAGCATCCATACACCGACGTATAGCATGACCGTGAGTCGTTGTTGATACTTGTTGTGCGACATATTTGAAGATAAATTGTTGAACCCTTGTCGGGTTGTAGTATTGCCATTGTTCTCCCTTGCCGGGACTTGTTGTGAAGTGAGATATTGATTGCCCTTTCTGGGACTTTGTTATAATGATTATTGTGTTCCTTGCCGGGACGGTTCATGATTTGTTGTTTTCATTCTCTGCCATTAACTGTGATTGTTATTTGGGTGAGGATGAGTGATAATGCACGAAGGCTGATGCCGTGCCTTGATTTATTGTTTATGCACGAAGGTTAATGTCGTGCCTTGTTATTGATTATGCACGAAGGTTAATGCCATGCCATGTTATTAATTATGCACGAAGGATCATGTCGTTCCTTGTTACTGAACCATGTATGAAGGATCATGCCGTACCATGGATGTGAGGATGAGAGTAAAAGCACGAAGGGTCATGCCGTGCACTTTATTTGCTTATTTGGTGAGGATGTGAGTAAAAGCACGAAGGGTGATGTCGTGCACTTTGTTTGCTATTTCATTGACTTGACATTACTTGTTTCTCATTATACTATTTTCCTTGTTGACTTAATGACTGTTGTTCTTATTGCGTTGTTACTTGATTATTTCTCGTTATCTTGTGGTATACATATATATAGAACTACACAGGTTTACGTGGGTGTCTGGTCCTAGGCTTGTCACTACTTCGCCGGGATAGGCCAGGCACTTACCAGCACATGGGGTCGGTTGTGCTGATACTGCACTTCTGTGCATTTTTGTACAGGTCCAGGTTTCGATCAGGAGCAACAGCAGTAGATCTTTTGCGTGGGAGTTGATAATATTTGAGATCGAGGTAGCTTGCAGGCGTCCGCAGGCCCGGTGTCTCTTCCTTTTATTTATGTCTTTAGATGTAGTCTCCTTGTGTCACGACCCGGATTTTTTCCCCAACATCGGGATCGTGATGGCGCCTACTCGTGGTAGCTAGGCAAGCCACTGTATTCATACTATCCTCTTTTTAACACAATTTTAATTAAATAAATGCGGAATACTTTATCGAAATGGAAATAACAAATCATAAGGTGAAAATCATACTGAATCCTCTACCCAAGACGTGGAGTCACCAACTCACAAACTACTATGAAATACTACACATAAAAGTCTGAAGGAAATATAACATAATTCTGTTTATCTCGGAACAATGAGACTACAGCTATTAACATAAATAAAGAAAGAGACGTCGGGCCTGCGGACGTCTGCAAGCTACCTCGGTCTCAAATATGATCAACTCCCACGCAATATATTTACTGCTGCTGCTGCTCCTGATCGTAACCTGGACCTGTGCAAAAACGCACAGAAGTGTAGCATCAGCACAACCGACCCCATGTGCTGGTAAGTGTCCGGCCTATCCCGGCGAAGTAGTGACAAGCCTAGGACCAGACACTCACATAAACCTGTGCAATTCAATATATATATGTGTACCACAAAATAACAAGAAATAATCAAGTAATAACACAATAAGGAATATCTTAAAGAATTCAACAATTAACCACAATTAATAATTTCACAAGGAAAAACAAAGTGTAATGTAAACACAAGTAATATCGATTCAAGAAATAGCAAACAGTTGCACGGCATCACCCTTCGTGCTTTTACTCTCATCCTCACATTCATAGTACGGCATGATCCTTCGTACATGGTTCAATAATAGGGCACGGCATGATCCTTCGTGCATAAATAAATAAAACATGGCACGGCATCACCCTTCGTGCATTATCACTCTTCCTCACCCAAATAACAATCAAATAAGTTCACAAGGAAAACAAGGTATAATGGAAACACAAGTAACATCAAGTCAAGGAATGGCAAATAGTTGCACGGCATTACCCAAATAAGATATAATGGAAAAACAAGTAATATCAAGTCAAGGAATAGCAAACAATTGCACGGCATCACCCTTCGTGCTTTTACTCTCATCCTCACATCCATAGTACGGCATGATCCTTCGTACATGGTTCAATAACAGGGCACGGCATGATCCTTCGTGCATAATCAATAAATAAACGTGGCACGGCATTAACCTTCGTGCATAAATAAATAAACATGGCACGGCATCACCCTTCGTGCATTATCACTCTTCCTCACCCAAATAACAATCACAGTTAAGGGTAAAGAAAGAAACAGTAATTTATAATCCGTCCCATCAAGGGCAATCAACAATAATCTTCACAACAAGTCCCAACAAGGGAGAACAATGACGATTCATCTGTAATATATATCTCAAAATAATTATTTTTTTCAACGACTCACGGTCATACTAGACGCCAGTGTATGGATGCTCGCCACCACAGCTCATACACCGCACTCGATCACATAACACATAACACATAATCCTATTCCCTCAACCTAGGATAGAACAAACACTTACCTCGAATGCTTATGAACAATCCAATCCGTGGAAATGTCTTTTCTTTCAATTTGGCTCCAATCCCACCGTATCTATACACAATTGATTTAATATCATCAATTCTACTCCACCAACTAATTCTTAATACCAAATAACACTTTTACAACATTCCTGCCCGGAGTAGTGAATTTCAACCCCGGGCCCACATGGTCGGAATTCGGGGTTAGGACCAAAATCCGGTTACCCATCCCCCCACGAGTTCATGTATATAATTTGTTTCAAAATCGGACCTCAATTCGAGGTCCAATTCCTCAATTTATGAAAAACCCTATTTTCTAACAAAAACAAGAATTTTACCATGAAAATCATTGATTTCTTATGAAAAACATGTTTAATGATGTTAGGAATTGAAAGAATTAAGTAAAAAGTGACTTACAATCGTTTTGATGAAGAAGAAATCCTTGAAGAGTCGCAAATGGGTGTTTTGGTTTTGTGAAAAATGAAGAAATGACTGAAATTCGTGTTTTTCAGGTCTCTGTGTTCGCATTTGCGAACATGGGTTCGCAATTGCGAACCCCGACCAATTTCTGGAGTTTGAAAAATAAGCTAAGGGTGGAAAGTTCGCATTTGCGAACAGTTCGCATTTGCGAACTAATGTTCGCATTTGCGAACACATGCTGTATAAGGCATTGTTCGCATTTGCGAACAATGGTTCGCATTTGCGAACCAAGGCAGTATGGGGAATGTTCGCATTTGCGAACTTTTGTTCGCATTTGCGAACATAGGCAAGCACTGGGGACCTTCGCAAATGCGAACAATTGTTCGCATTTGCGAACAAGGCTGGCTTCGCATTTGCGATCAAGGTTCGCATTTGCGAGCCTTGCCTTACACTGTCCCCTTCGCAATTGCGAGAAATTCTTCGCAATTGCGAAGCCAACAACTGGGTGAAAAAACCAGCAGTTCAAAATTCAGAATTTCATCCAACGGCCTATCAAATCTTTACCCGAGCCCCCGGGCTCCAAACCAAACATGTACACAACCTCAAAAACACATTATGGACTTGTTCGTGCGATCATATCGCCAATATCACCTCGTTTTAATCAAATCGAGCCTCAAACTCATGATTTTCATACTTTTGATTTTCAAAACTTCTTAACTTGGAACTCAAGGTCCAAAACATCTCAAACGACATCCAAATGTCACCAAACTTTACAGAAATCACATATATAATATTTAAGACTTGTACCGGGCGTCGGAACCAAAATACGAGCCCGATACCAAGGTCTATTAATTTATTTCCTTTAATAATTGCATCAAAAACAATTTCACATAAAAATTCATAGCTTGGGCTCTAGGCCTCAGAATTCCACTCCGGACACATGTCCAAGTCCCATATTTTCCTACGGACCTCTCGGGACCATCCAATCTCGGGTCCGGATCCGTTTACCAAAAATGTTGACCGAAGTCAACCATATCAATATTAATATCATTTTTATCCAAATTTCTCATAGAATTCATATTTTCTATCACAAAATCTTTCCGGCTACATGCTCGGATCGTGCACGTAAATCGAGGCAACATAGAATGAGGTTTTCAAGGCCTCGAAGCTCGAAATTATTAATAAAATAAGTGATGACCCTTTGGGTCGTCACACCTTGTTCCGAGACAAACAGATTATGTTATATTTCTTTTAGACCTTTATGTGTAGTATTCATGTAGTAGTTCGTGAGTTGGTGACTCCACGTCTTGGGTAGAGGTTTTCAGTATTATTTTACCTTGAAACTGCTTATTACTATTTTAATAAAGTCTTCCGCACTTGTTTAATTAAGGTTATGGTTTTGGTTGTTAAATTGAATATGAAATATTGTTAAAAACAGGATAGTGTGAATAAAGAAGCTTGCCTAGCTACCACGAGTAGGCGCCATCACGATCCCGATGTTGGGGGAAAAATCCGGGTCGTGGCAAGTTGGTATCAGAGCTCTAGGTTACATAGGTCTCACCACTCACGAACAAGCTTAGTAGAGTTTGAGAGGTAGGTACGGAGACGTATGTACTTGTCCTCCAGAGTCTATTGAGTTAGGAAAGAGTCTTTCATTTGTTCCTTCTTGTCGTGCGATTTGTCCTTCAAAATACTGATTGAACTTCTACTCTGTCCTTTCGCAGATGGTGAGGACACGCGCTTCTTCGTCCGCTGACCAGCAGCCCGAGCCCCAGGCAGCTCCCGTGAGGGGCAGGGGCCGAGGCCGTATTGGAGGCCGTGGTAGGGGTAGAGCTCAGCCCCCGGCAGCTATTCCAGAGGTGGAGCCTCATATTGAGACTGGCGAGGAGGTTCCAGTCCCAGCAGCTCCAGTGGGCCCAGCTCAGGTCCCAGGAGAGGCTTTATTTACCCCGGATCTTCGGGAGGCTTTGGTCAGGATAGCGGGATTTATGGACAGCGTTGCCAGAGCAGGTTTATTACCAGTTGCACCAGCCGCTTCTCAGGCTGGAGGAGGGGCCCAGACTCCTATTGCTCGTACTCCGGAGCCAGTAGCTCCTCAGCCTCAGGCACCAGTGGTTCAGCCAGCTGTGGCCACTCAGTCAGGTACCACAGCTCAAGCCGAAGATGGAGCGGCCATGACTTCGGATTCTTTATGGAGACTTGATCGGTTCTCCAAGTTGTTTACCACTACCTTCAGCGGTGCCACATCAGAGGATCCTCAGGATTTCTTATTCAGTTGCCATGAGATTCTCAAGACTATGGGGATAGTGGAGTCCAATGGAGTTGACTTATGTACATTCAGGCTTTCGAGATCCGCCAAGACTTGGTGGAGGGATTATTGTTTGACTCGACCAGCAGGGTCCCCGGCTTTATCATGGGATCAGTTTGCAGAGTTATTTCTGGAGAAGTTTCTCCCTGTTACTCAGCGGGATGCACTTCGGAGGCAGTTTGAGCGCCTCCAGCAGGGCACTATGACTGTCACTCAGTATGTGACGAGATTTGTTTATTTGGCACGCCATGCAGTGGTGATACTTCCCAGAGAGCGGGAGAGGGTCTGCGAGTTCATAGATGGGCTTAATCAGCCAATTAGACTTCAGATGGCTATGGGAGTGGGGAGTGATATATCATTTCAGGAGGCAGCTAATGCAGCACGTAGAGTTGAGATGGCTCTTGCTCGGGGAGGTGGTTATTCTTCGGACAAGAGGCCTCGTCATTGCGACAGATTTAGTGGTTTTTCTTCTGGAGGCAGGGAATCTTTTCATAGGGGCCAGTCTTTCAGACCTTTTCAGTCAGCCCTCCAGGCTTCACATGGTGGACCAGCTAATCGTGGGTTTCGTGAGCGGTATTCGGATAAGCCTCCCATCAGTGCTCAGCCTCTTCAGAGTGTTTGTGGAGGCCATTCAGGTTGTCAGGGCCAGCAGCCCTATTAGCCTAAGAGTTGCTACGGTTGTGGTGACCCGGGTCATCTTGTCAGGTTCTGCCCTCGAGCGACGGGCAACACTCAGCAGCGGGGCCCTCATACCATGATTCAGGCCCCAAATGACCCTTCGCCTACCCAGCCAGCCAGAAGTGGGGGTAAGATCATAGAGGTGGAGGTCGAGACCGTAGAGGTGGAGACCGTCCAGCCAGAGGCAGAGGTCAGCCAGTTGATGACCGTCCTAGGGATGTAGCTCAGAGGGGAGGTGCTGATCCCCGATTCTATGCTTTGCCAGCCAGGCCAGAGGCAGAGGCATCAGATGCTGTGATCACAGGTATCATTATTGTTTGTGGCAGAGGTGCTTCCGTATTATTTGACCCTGGGTCTACATATTCATATGTGTCTTCCTACTTTGCACCGTATTTGGCCATACCTAGTTGTGCTCTGGATATTCCAGTTTATGTGTCTACACCAGTGGGCGACTCCATTGTAGTCGATCGAGTGCATCGTTCGTGTGTAGTTATATTTGGGGGTCTTGAGAACCGTGTTGATCTGTTACTTTTGGACATGGTGGATTTTGATGTCATATTTGGTGATGGACTGGTTGTCCCCATACCATGCTATTCTAGATTGTCATGCTAAGATCGTGACCTTGGCTTTGCCAGAATCACCCCGACTATAGTGGAAGGGTACCTCAAGCCACTCCGTTCGCACTTTTATTTCCTATGCTAAGGCTCGACGCATGGTCGAGAAGGGGTGTCTAGCTTATCTGGCTTATGTTCGTGATTCCAGCGCAGAGGTTCCTTCTATTGATTCAGTCCCTATTGTACGGGAGTTTCCTGAGGTTTTCCTTTCAGACCTGTCGGGCATGCCACCCGACAGGGATATTGATTTCTGCATTGATCCGGCACCGGGCACTCAGCCCATCTCTATTCCACCCTATCGTATGGCCCCGCCGGAGTTAAAAGAGTTAAAAGATCAGTTGCAAGACCTTCTTGAGAAGGGCTTTATCAGGCCCAGTGTTTCCCCCTAGGGAGCACCTGTGTTGTTTGTGAAGAAGAAAGATGGCTCGATGCGGATGTGTATTGATTACGGCAATTGAACAAAGTGACAATAAAGAATAAGTATCCGCTACCGAGGATTGATGATTTGTTTGGCCAGCCCCAGGGAGCGAGGGTATTCTCAAAGATAGACTTGAGGTCAGGCTACCATCGGCTGAAGATCAGGGCGGCTGACATTCCTAAGACAGACTTTCGCACTAGATATGGGCATTATGAGTTCTTGGTCATGTCCTTCGGGTTGACCAATGCCCCAGCATCATTCATGGAGTTGATGAATCGGGTATTCAAGCCTTACTTAGATCTGTTCGTGATAGTCTTTATAGATGACATCCTGGTATACTCCCGCGGCCAGGAAGAGCACGAGCAGCACCTCGGAGTGGTTCTTCAGACTTTGAAGAATAATGAGCTATATGCCAAATTTTCGAAATATGAGTTCTGGTTGAGTTCGGTGGCATTTCTGGGTCATATTGTATCAGTGGAAGGTATTTAGGTGGACCCAAAGAAGATTGAGGCAGTCCAGAATTGGCCTTGACCAGCTTCAATGACTGAGATCCGGTAGCAGGTTACTACCGGCGATTTGTAGAGGGGTTTTCTTCTATTACGGCCCCGATGACCAGGTTGACCCAGAAGGGTGCCCAGTTCCAGTGGTCAGATGAGTGTGAGGTGAGCTTTCAGAAGCTCAAGACAGCCTTGACTACGGCACCGGTGTTGATACTACCTACGAGTGCAGGGCCTTACACAGTTTACTGTGATGCGTCCCGTACAAGACTTCGAGCGGTATTGATGCAGGATGGTAAGGTTATCGCTTATGCTTTGAGATAGCTAAAAATACATGAGAAGAATTATCCAGTTCATGATCTTGAGTTAGCAGCAGTGGTGCATGCCTTGAAGATCCGGAGGCATTATCTATATGGTGTGACGTGTGAGGTATACACTGATCACAAGAGCCTACAGTACTTGTTCAAGCAAAAGGAGTTGAATCTACGACAGCGGAGATGGTTAGAGTTGCTGAAAGACTATGATGTTACTATTCTATACCACCTAGGTAAGGCCAATGTGGTGGCCGATGCATTGAGTAGAAAGTCTGCCAGCATGGGTAGTCTTGCATTCATTCCGGTCAGTCAGAGACCATTTGCTCTACATGTCCATGCCTTAGCCAACTGGTTCGTGAGATTAGACATTTCTGAGCCTAGCAGGGTGTTAGCCTACACGGTCGCTCGTTCTTCTCTATTACAGCATATCCGTGAGAGGCCATTTGATGATCCTCATTTGCGTGATTTGAGAGATACAGTACAGTGGGGAGGTGCCACAAAGGTAAATCTAGATGATGATGGGGTATTGAGATTGCAGGGCCGAGTTTATATGCCCAATGTCGAAGGGATTCGAGAGTTGATCTTAGCGGAGGCCCACAGTTCGCGGTATTCTATTCACCCGGGCACCGCGAAGATGTACCAGGACTTACGGCAGCACTATTGGTGGCGCAGAATGAAGAAAGATATCGTTGCGTATGTCGCTCGGTGTCTAAATTGTCGGCAGGTGAAATATGAGCACCAGAGGCCTGGTGGTGTATTCCAGAGGATTGAGATTCCCGAGTGGAAATGGGAGCGGATCACTATGGACTTCGTTACGGGACTTCCTTTGACTCGGAGGAAATTTGATACTATTTGGGTCATTGTTGATAGGCTGACCAAGTCAGCACACTTCATTCTAGTATCTGTCTCCTACTCATCGGAGAGGTTAGCAGAGATTTACATCAGAGAGATTGTTCGACTTCACGGGGTGCCGGTATCTATTATCTCCGATCGGGGTACACAGGTTACCTCGCGGTTCTGGAGAGTGGTCCAGCAGAAGTTAGGCACCCAGGTTCAGCTGAGTACATCTTTTCACCCCCAGACAGATGGTCAGTCCGAGAGGACTATTCAGATTCTAGAGGACATGCTTCGAGCCTGTGTCATTGATTTCGGAGGCTCCTGGGACCAGTTTCTGCCATTAGCAGAGTTCGCCTACAATAACAGCTACCCGTCCAGTATCCAGATGGCCCCGTATGAGGTGTTGTATGGTAGGCGGTGTCGATCTCCAGTCGGATGGTTTGAGCTGGGGGAGGCTCGGTTGTTGGGTACAAATTCAATTCAGGAGGCCTTGGATAAGGTCAAAATTATCCAGGAGAGATTGCGTGCCACTCAGTCCAGAGAGAAGACTTATGCGGATCGTAAGGTTCGAGATGTAGATTTCATGGTCGGTGAGCAAGTATTGCTCCGAGTGTCGCCTATGAAGGGCGTGATGAGGTTCGGGAAGAAGGGCAAGCTCAGCCCTAGGTATATTGGCCCATTTGAGATTCTAGACCGAGTGGGAGGGGTGGCTTACAGACTAGCTTTGCCGCCTAGCTTATCAGCCGTGCATCCAGTTTTTCATGTATCTATGCTTCGGAGATACCACGGCGATCCCACACATGTGTTAGACTTCAGTACTGTCCAATTGGACAATGATCTATCCTACGAGGAGGAGCGGTGGCTATTCTAGACCGGCAGGTTCGACAGCTGAGGTCGAAGAGTTATCCTTCTGTGCGTGTTCAGTGGAGAGGTTAGCCTCTCCTAATGCATCGACCTGGGAGTCCGAGTCTGATATGCGGAGCCGCTACCCACATTTGTTCCCCGACTCGGGTACTTCCTTCTCTTGTCCGTTCGAGGACGAACGGTTGTTTTAGAGGTGGAGGATGTGACGACCCAATGGGGTCATCACTTGTTTTCCTCATTTGTTCTACACTTCCGAGGCCTTGAAAACCTCATTCTATGTTGCCTCGATTTACGTGCGCGATCTGGACATATAGCCGGAAAAATTTGTGGTAGAAAATATGAATTCTATGAAAAATTTGGAGAAAAATGATATTAATATTAATATAGTTGATTTCGATCAACATTTTTGGTAAACGGACCCGGACCCGAGATTGGATGGTCCCGGAAGGTCCGTAGGAAAATATGAGACTTGGACATGCGTTCGGAGTCGAATTCTGAGTCCTAGAGCCCAAGTTATGAATTTCTCTATGAAATTATTTTTGCTGTAATTATTAAAGGAAAATGAATTAAATGACCATGGTATCGGGCTCGTATTTTGGCTCCGACGCCCGGTACAAGTCTTAAATATTATATATGTGTTTTCTATAAAGTTTGGTGACATTCGGATGTCGTTTGATATGTTTTGGACCTTGAGTTCCAAGTTTGAAAGTTTTGAAAACCAAAAGTATGAAAATCATGAACTTGAGGTTTGATTTGATGAAAACGATGTTATATTGGCGATGTGATCGCACGATCAAGTTTGTAATGTGTTTTTGATGTTGTGTACATGTTTGGTTGGGAGCCCGGGGGGCTCGGGTAAAGATTCGATAGGCCGTTTGATCAATTTTTGAATTTTTGCACTGCTGGTTTTTGTTCACCCAGTTGTTGGCTTCGCATTTGCGAACAAATCCTTGCAAATGTGAAGAAGACAGGTCAAGGCTGGGTTCGCAAATGCGAACCCATGATCGCAAATGCGATGTCTGCCAGAAACAAGCCAAGTTCGCAAATGCGAACAAAGTGTCGCAAATGCGAAAAGGCCTCAGATGGCCAGTGTTCACAAATGCGATCCTGGGCAAGTAGGCTTCACCTTCGCAAATGCGAAGGAAATTTCGCAAATGCGAGACTAGCAGACCAGGGCTAGAGTTCACAAATGCGAACTTTCTCTCGCAAATGCGAGGACAGCAGGCCCCAGACCTGTAGCATTCGCAATTGCGATATCCGCAGCTGTGTAATTCTATACTTAAACGAAATTTTCAGTTCATTCTTCACTTTTTCAAAAACCCTCACACAACAGACGAGCTCTTAAGGCCAAATTCACTCCAAGGCAATTGTAAGTCACTTTTTACTTAATTCTTTCAATTCCTAACAACATTAATCATGTTTTTCAATAAGAATCAAAGGCTTTCATGGTAGAAATCCATGTGTTTGGGTAGAACCTAGGTTTTTCATGAATTGGGCAATTGGACCTCGAATTGAGGTCCGATTTTGAAACAAATCATATAATTGAACTCTTGGGGGAATGGGTAACCGAATTTTGGTCCGAACCCCAAGTTCCGACCACGTGGGGCCAGGGGCAATTTAAGTAATTTTGGGGCAAACTTTGAGAAAACCATCTTTAAGCATTCAAACCAAGTTAATTAGTGATTATTAATATAATGGAATCAATTGTGATTAGATTCGAGCTAGTTGAAAGCGGAATTTCGGGGAAAGAGCTATAATTGAAGCATAATTTGGACTTCAAGGCTAGAGGTAAGTGTTTGTTCTATCCTAGCTTGAGGGAATAGGATTATGTGCTATGTGCTATGTGATCGAGTGCGGTGTATGGGCTGTGGTGACGAGCATCCATACACTGGCGTCTAGCATGACCGTGAGTCGTTGTTGATACTTGTTGTGAGACATATTTGAAGATAAATTGTTGAACCCTTGCCGTGTTGTAGAATTGCTATTGTTCTCCCTTGCCGGGACTTGTTTTGAAGTGAGATATTGATTGCCCTTTCCGGGACTTTGTTGTAATAATTATTGTGTCCCTTGCCGAGACGGTTCATGATTTGTTGTTTTCATTCTCTGCTCTTAACTATGATTGTTATTTGGGTGAGGAAGAGTGATAATGCACGAAGGGTGATGTCGTGCCTTGATTTATTGTTTATGCACGAAGGTTAATGTCGTGCCTTGTTATTGATTATGCACGAAGGTTAATGCCGTGCCATGTTATTGATTATGCACGAAGGATCATGCCGTGCCTTGTTATTGAACCATGTACGAAGGATCATGCCGTACCATGGATGTGAGGATGAGAGTAAAAGCACGAAGGGTGATGCCGTGCACTTTATTTGCTTATTTGGTGAGGATGAGAGTAAAAGCACGAAGGGTGATGCCGTGCACTTTGTTTGCTATTTCATTGACTTGACATTACTTGTTTCTCATTATACTGTTTTCCTTGTTGACTTAATGACTGTTGTTCTTATTACGTTGTACTTGATTATTTCTCGTTATCTTGTGGTATACATATATATATATATAGAACTGCACAGGTTTATGGGGGTGTACGGTCCTAGGCTTGTCACTACTTCGCCGGGATAGGCCAGGCACTTACCAGCACATGGGGTCGGTTGTGCTGATACTGCACTTCTGTGCATTTTTGCACAGGTCCAGGTTTCAATCAGGAGCAGCAGCAGTAGATCTTTTTCTTAGGAGTTGATCATATTTGAGACCGAGGTAGCTTGCAGGCGTCCGCAGGCCTGGCGTCTCTTCCTTTTATTTATGTCATTAACTGTAGTCTCCTTGTTCCGAGACAAACATATTATGTTACATTCCTTTCAGACCTTTATGTGTAGTATTCATGTAGTAGTTCGTGAGTTGGTGACTCCACGTCTTGGGTAGAGGATTTCAGTACCATTTTACTTTGAAACTACTTATTACTATTTTTATAAAGTCTTCCGCACTTGTTTAATTAAGGTTATGGTTTTGGTTGTTAAATTGAATATGAAATATTGTTAAAAACATGATAGTGTGAATAAAGAGGCTTGCCTAGCTACCACGAGTAGGTTCCATCACGATCCCGATGTTGGGGGGAAAATCCGGGTCGTGACATAAACTCTCACTGTTTTTTTTTCTCTTTTTTTTTTCTGCCTATGTCTCCTTCAGTTCTGTTTTTCAGAATTCTCTATGCTTAAAAATTTCCATTTTTTTTCTTTCTCTCCAGTGTCTCCCCTCTTCAGTGTATGAAGTATCCGTTTATAGATCAAAACCAGAACCAGCAGCCCATTTTTTATTTCCTTCCAGCTCTTAAGAGCACTTCCTGAATTAAGAAATCAATCCCCCATGTGCACCCCCTTAAACCCTTCTCTGTTTGTGATTTTCCTTTTCCAGCTCTTGGGAGCATTGTTACTAATTAAGAAACCCATCCCCTAAACACCACTACTGTCCTTTTTTTTTATTAAACAAAGTGGGTATGGAGCAGCCTGAATATTAAATTCAGGCTTGTTTTGACGATCACATGGCCTCCCACTTAAATCTCAAACTTTTAAATTCAGAAATTAAGGGATGCCAAACATGACAAATGGATTCATGAAATTTAAACTGAAACAGCTTATCTAATTACTGCCTATAATCACAACACTAAACTTTGAAACAGCTATATCCAATTTATCCCTAATTAGCATCACAAACAATTCAAAATTGTTGAATCCGACAGTGGCTCGGATGAGCTCAGGCAATATTGATGAGATTTTTCTCGTATTGTTTGTTGATCCTACGACGATATTTGTTTAAACAACCACGACCTATATAATCGATAACAACTAATCGACATTCAAACTATATCGTACGGGCAGGCTCAAAGGGGCAACAAACCTAATCAACAATTCGACGACCTTAAATGAAATAAACATACAATGCTATTCTAGCGAATGAACAGAAGGAACCGACCAAATAAAAGGTCAAAAGAGTAGAGCAGAAAGTTTTTAATAAAATCGAAAAAATAGAAAATATCACATAAACAAAATCAAACATATAACTAGGTGGAGCTAGAAGAAAGGAAGAAAATACCTTGATAGAACAAGAGAATATCATAACTTGAACGAACCCCCTGGACCCGTCTTGGATTCGGCTCGAACTTGGGTTTTTTGAAGTCGAACGGAACTTAATCGAAGTATTTCAACCGAAAATACTCCGATTAAGGTCTATTAGACCCAAAATCGTTAATTAATCGGACGAAAATCCCTATTTTAGAACTTAGGGTTCTTGACCAATTTTTCGATCTGAGATTCGAAAAGCTCGGCTAAGTTTCAAGGGATGAGGACTAGGGATTTGGAATGGGGAGAGGGAGGAGGTCCTGGGGTGTTGGTTTGGGTGGCCGGCGACGGCTGGCCGCCGGGTTTCGAGCAAAAGAGTAAGGTGGCGGCTAGGGTTTCAGGGGAAGGATTTGGGGGAGAGGAGATTGGTCTGAGGAGAAATGAGGTGGGTTAGGCGGGTTTGGGGGTTATTTGTGTATTAAAATCAAACTTTAATCTTAGCCATTGGATTATAACAACCAACGGCTTAGATCAAAGGAGATAAATTAAAACGTGGTCGTTTGGAGAGGTAACGGGTGGTGGATCGGGTCGGTTGGTTTCAACAGGTATGGTAAAAGGGGTTATTTGGCTTGGGCTGCTGCTGGGTATTTGTGTTTGGGCCTGGTTTTAATTTCAAAAATGGCCCAGTCCGATTTTCTTTCTTTTCACTTTGTTTCCTCTCTTTTTTCGTTTCTTTAATTTTCTTAAATCATTTCAAACTAAATTTTAAAATCCTAAATTACATTATAAAACAAAATTAACTTATCAAAAGTATTAATTAACCGCCAATAACAATTAAACACACATAATTAAATACCAAAAAATAAAGTAAAATCACACAATTGGACAATAAATGGTAAAATGCAAAAATACATTATTTTGTGATTTTTTTTTTCATTTTCATAAAATAAAATTAACCCGATTCAATTGCAATATATTTTATATTTTTATTTATTTGAACAAATAGACATGGACATACGAACGCAAACAATAAGAAAAAAAACATAAAATCCACAAATATTGCAAACAACACGAAACTCTTTTATTTTGAATTTTTGGGAGTAATTCTCATATAGGGCAACAATCACGTGCTCACACACACACACACACACACACACACACACATATACATATATATATATATATATATATATATATATATATATATATATATATATATATATATATATATATATATATATATATATATATATATATATATATATATATATATATATATATTGCACAAATAGTCTATTTATTTATTTTATTTTTGTCAATTTACAAAACTAACCTTCTCTAACACTATAAACTTGCCCCCTCCCCTCCCTTATTCATTTAAATGCTCAATACGCATTTCTCAATCTAATTTTCTCTCATTCTCTCGATCTCCAATTTTCAAGGCTTCAAGTCTCAATATCAAATTTCAAGTTAAATGATGCCTTGTTCGGAAAGAGTGCGCTCATTTGTTTCGCAACACTTTGAAGTGCTTGAAGAAAATGAAGAAGGCCAAATATTTAAATGCAAGAACTGTGTTACAATCTTAAGTTTTCGTTCAGGGTCTGACACATGTATTTTAATGAGGCATATAAAGTATTGTCTTGGTCGTCATCCGAAAATTTATATTTAAGATTTTTCGATAATTTGTGTTATTTTAAAATTATTAGACGTATTTATGCGTAATGTTTTACTTTGTTATTAATTTATTATGCATGATAATTTAGTTTTACTATTGTTTTGTTATTTTACTTTTTCTTCAAGCACTTTAATAATTAACTTTCTATATTATATACACCACATATATTTATATAGCTATGTATAAGCAATTTATATTAGTATATACATATATGGTATACAAGAAATTGCCTTAAATAAAAAAATATAAAAAAAATAGCCCGAAAAGAAAATCCCGTTAGGCTCGTATGGGCCCGTGAGCCCGGCCCATTTAGCTTAGGACCATGTTGGCTTAGGCCTGTCGTGGACTGGTTCCACCCATGAGCTGGTGAAGCCCGAAATTGTTAGGCCCAAGACCGCCAAAGCCCAGTGTGCTTGAGCCCGGGCCCATTTAGCCCGGCCCGTTTGACCATTTAGGCTCGGGATCGACCTAGAATACAGCATTACATGGTTTTTTTTTATTTCAGTATTTTAATACTTAAGAGAGAATAGCGGTTACTTTATTAAAATTAATATAAAATACGTTTTCGTTGTTTCTTCCGTAGTGTTGTGTAAATATTAAGGATATAAGGTCCTTAATATTTACACTGCACATATGAAGTTAAGGACATGATGTCCTAAAGTTTAACAATGGAAGGTGCAAATATGTGACAATTTGTCCTTAATATTTTACACAACATTCATGAAGTTAAGGACACGCATTCATTAATATTTATACAACACTTATAAAGTTAAGAACGACATATCCTTAACATTTTACACTACACGTATGAAGTTTAGGACATGAGGTCCTAAAGTTTTACAAGTTAAGGATGTTTGGCTTAAAATGTTAACGAGCATTTATGAATTCAAAACAATCAATATAAATGAAGGGCCAATCATAGAAAGTCGTAACATATCCAAAATTTAATAAGGGAAGAGATAATGAAAATACTTGGATTGGTAACAGAAAATATCAGTGATTTTTATTCATGATAATAGAGTAGTGTGCCTCTCCATGAAGAGGTTCAGATCTTTACAATCATGTTTCATTCGATCTATGATGAGTTGGTATTTTACCGACTCATCTTGTCTTTAAATCTATACTTTTGCTATATTTGAGCAATAAAATCATGTATTTGATGCCATTTACTTCTATTTTACAGGTGGTATGTGATTTAGAAGTAATGGTGAAGAAACCAAGTGAAAACAAGACAAAAATGAGCTAAAATGGACAAATAATCTGCCCAGTGAAACACCCTTCGCGAACACTATAGAGGGATCGCGAACGCGATGGTTCAGCAGCTAAAGCTACGCGAACGCGATGTACTAGACGCGAACGCGATGTAGGATGAAAGGAACCTTCGCGAATGCGAAGGCATTCACGCGAACGCGATGATCAACAACAAGAACCTTCGCGAACGCTAAGGCGTGTACGCGAACGCGTTGCTTAGAAACTGTTAGTCATCGCGAACGTGAAGATGGACATGCGGACGCGATGAACAAATCTAGCGTAAAGACTGGGCAGATTTGTAATTTTACATTTTCTACCCCAAATCAATTATATACTCGTCCAAACAGACATTTTAGGAATCTTTGGCATATCTTTGGCTTATTTTCAGTAGAGAGAAGATTTTTGGAAGCTAAGGTTTTGCACACACACTTGGGTCTTGAAGATTAAAGCTTTTGGTTAAGAATTTCTTACCCATTTATGTTTATTTCTTCATCTCCTTGCTTTGTATTGATTATTTAAGTGTGTAGTATTTATTTCTAACACTTGAATCTTGTTTATGAGAATATTCATGTTTATAGTGTGGATTAAATAACTTGTTGTGCTTATGTATTTGTTAGATGATCTTGTTATTTGAATATTAGATTGAATATATTGAATTTATTATTGTGGGTTGTTTATTTGATTTTGATCTTAATTATTTTACTGATCGGCCAACAGTGAAATATTTGTCCATTTTAGATCATTAGCTCATTCCTAATACATTGTTTTAAGTGTTCATATGAGCTTTTAACATTGTTGGTTGATTTTGTAGGTATTTTGGATTTAAAATGGAACCAGGACATCAAGAAATGACACGGGAACATGTTTTCGGACCTGGACAGGAGGAAGCTTACGACCATGACCGATTTCTATCTGCGGCATGTGAGCAAAAATATGATGAACTGCTGTCCAAAACAATTGTGCGGGAAAGAGGAATAAATTTGGAAAAGGTTGAGGAGAAAATGCTCGAGTTCTATAAACGCTTCATGGAGAGCGGCTGGATGTGTTTTGCTGAGCCGCCAATCAATGCCAACCACACAGTTGTTTTGGAGTTCTATGCAAATGTCATACGAACTGATTTCTAGGGTGTGTTGGTGACTACTGTGCGGGGTGTACAGGTTCCTTTCAACTCTCAAGTTATCAATGCTGTTTATGGCCTACCCAATGCTGACAACGAGGTTTACAAAGAGAGAGCAAGAGCAGGGGGCAACCAGTGGCTGATAGACAGGCTGCACGGCGGAGTCACTCCAAAGTGGCTAACACTATAAAAGAGGGTGGACTCTCATAATTTTACAGCGGAAGCAAAAACATGGCTTTCCATCATTTGTTCCAGAGTGTCACCTTCCACAAATGACACTTATGTAACAATGGATAGGGCTCTCATGATTGCCGCTCTCATTGAAGGATTGCCTGTTAATGTGGGGGAGCATATTGTTCGAGAAATTGAGGAAGCTGCTAATGGTAGGTCTAAGAGTCTGTTCTTTCCCCCTTTGATCACCAGGTTGTGCTATGATGCAAGGGTACTTAAACGCCCCAATGATGTTGAAAAAGGTCCTGGTAAGCCAGTGATCCATCCCTTACTGAAAAGGGGACCAAGCGACAAGCAGAAAAATAGGCGCATTGATGTAGCCTCCCCTTCATTCGGGCAGTTCACGGAGATCACCACTGACCCTGCCGGATCCTTTGACCCTATGGGACCCCTCCAGTCTGGACCGCACACTATGAGACATCTATCTAGCCAGATTTATGGGGTTGATGCACATGTTAGGCAGCTCATAGCTGGCCTTCCCATTGGCCCATCTGGGGCCAGCACATCTGCGGGAGCTAAAGCCCCACCATCCCTGGAAGATATGGCCAAGAATAAAAAAGAGATGACAACCCAGATAGAGGCCATGAACACCAGGCTGGAAAACATGATCCGCAGGCAAGGAAAGATAGAAAAGCGGCAAAGAAAGTTCAAGGAGCATGAGAAGAAGAAGAGCAAGCTGCTTTCTAAGATGATGCAAAAGTTGAGCACACTCTGTGGTTCACAAGACTCGGATGATGACGATGATCGTGCACACGTGGATCTTAAATTTCCCACCACATCTTGTTCTAACTGATGCAGTATTCAGGGAGCACTCTCCACCATTTTACTTTATCATTTTTTGTTGCATTGGGGACAATGCAATATCTTTAGTTGGGGGGTGGCTTCTTGTATAACTGTCCTTCTTGTATAACTGTTGTTTTGGCGGATTGGTATAGTAGTTATTTTCACGGTGTTTCTAGTATATTCTCATGTCATGTGTTATATTAGTTTGTTTATATGTGTTTGCTTTTCATGTTGTTATTAGTATATTTCATTTGACATGTTATATTAGTATGTTTAGTTACTTAATTTTTATTAGCTTCTTAATTTTTTGCTAAATGTTAAATGATAGTGGCAATATCCTTGGTTTTCTTTATACCACAGTTCTTTTTCCAAGGATGCCAATTTTCTTCTTGAACCGGGTAAATTTTTGTTGATTTTTCCCGATGATGGATAGATTGACAACTTTCTTAAGGGAATTAGTCTTGTAATTAGGAGTAGCGTTTGTTAAAATTAGAAAAATAAATGGTTTGGATTTAGGATTTGTGTCCATTGGCCAAGTTGTAGCTTGCTTGGTACCAACATAATTTAAACCTCGGCATGTGAACTTTTAGTTGTTGAAAAAGAAAAATGATTGAAGTAAAGATGTCATGAGTTTTAGACTCAATTTTTGGCTCTTTAACTCACTAAATAGTTTCCTTTGTGCTATATGTGACCTCTTTGAGTCATTTGTTTTAATTGGATTTTGGATTTGTATTCCACTTGAGTTTTCATGTGCCATGTGTGGTGAGAATTATTTGTGAGTTCTTTTGTATTACTTGTGGTCTAGAACTTGCCCGGAATGTGCTTCAAGGCGAAATCATAGACTAATTTGGTTTGAAAAATGATATTAGGCCTTCCTTGGACCGCTAGAATGCCTTAAAAATTCCTACCCTTAAATATTTTCCCTAGTCAACCCATTTTGAGCCTTTAACCTTATTCTTTGACAACCATATTACAAGCTTAAATACTTTGTTCTTAATTGATCTAGCTTTTGGCACCCTACCTCCCTAAGTACTTTGAAAGTATAAGCATAGGCTAAAAGCCTATGTTTGGGGGTGAAGGTTGGAAAAAATTATGATATGAAAGTTGTTTGAAAATGGGGGAAGGGTAAAGAAAAAAAAAAAAAAAAAATAATATATATATATATATATATATATATATATATATATATATATAGAATAAAGTGATAAGAAATTGTAAATGAAAAAGCGAAGAAAGGATGGAAAATACTTTTGAAGGAAAGGGACTTTAATTGTAAATAATGTAGTGCTTTGGGAGGTTTTGAGTCACTTTGACCGAAATTTTACCTTACCTTAATCAAAAACCTAAACTACAACCCCTAAGTCCTAATTGATTTTGAGGCAAGTTTTCTATATTAGTGGAGGAATACATGAAGGGCAAGCCTATGGTACTAATTGTATGCATTTGAACATCTTTTTGAGAGAGAGTGAATTCTTTCCATTTGATATCCCATTTTTGTTTGAAATAAAGATTCATGAGTGTGGGATTCTCTCTTAAATGTGAGGGCACATGAGATTTGAGTTGTGTATTTAATCCCATTTTCAATTGAAAAGAATGACCAAAGAAAGTTGATTGTGATAGAGAGACAAATTTTGAAGCTTTAGTGTCATGACTTGATAGCTACTTTGATTTGCATTAGTGTTTGAGCACTTTAAGTATGATGAAGTTTATGTGAAGTTCTTGATAATTCATATGCCTTGGAGTAATTGTTGGTACCAATCGAAGTCATGCATTTATGCTTAAAGTAGACTTTCTTTTTAGCTTGGAATTATGTAGATGCATTGTTGAGTTAACCACTTGGGAAGAGATTTTGTTGCTTATGTTGCATGAGGACAAGCAATAGTTCAAGTTTGGGGGTGTGATAAGTTGGTATTTTACCGACTCATCTTGTCTTTAAATCTATACTTTTGCTATATTTGAGCAATAAAATCATGTATTTGATGCCATTTACTTCTATTTTACAGGTGGTATGTGATTTAGAAGTAATGGTGAAAAAAAAAAGTGAAAACAAGACAAAAATGAGCTAAAATGGACAAATAATCTGCCCAGTGAAACACCCTTCGCGAACGCGATGGTATAGCAGCTAAAGCTACGCGAACGTGATGTACCAGATGCGAACGCGATGCAGGATGAAAGGAACCTTCGCGAACGCGAAGGCATTCACGCGAACGCGATGATCAACGACAAGAACCTTCGCGAACACGAAGGCGTGTACGCGAACGCGTTGCTTAGAAACTGTTAGTCATCGCGAACGCGAAGATGGACACGCGGACGCGATGAACAAATCTAGCGTGAAGACTGGGCAGTTCTATAATATTATATTTTCTACCCCAAATCAATTATATACTCGTCCAAACAGACATTTTAGGAATCTTTGGCATATCTTTGGCTTATTTTCAGTAGAGAGAACATTTTTGGAAGCTAGGGTTTTGCACACACACTTGGGTCTTGGAGATTGAAGATTTTGGTTAAGAATTTCTTACCCATTTATGTTTATTTCTTCATCTCCTTGCTTTGTATTAATTATTTAAGTGTGTAGTATTTATTTCCAACATTTGAATCTTGTTTATGAGAATATTCATGTTTAAAGTGTGGATTAAATAACTTGTTGTGCTTATGTATTTGTTAGATGATCTTGTTATTTGAATCTTAGATTGAATATATTGAATTTAGTGTTGTGGGTTGTTTATTTGATCTTGATCTTAATTATTTTACTGCTCGGCCAACAGTGAAATATTATTTACGAACCTTGAATTAAACTTGACAGAGAAAATTCTTGGTTGCATATAAAATCAAATAGAACAAGATTTGAATCCCGGGCATCGGGTGAAGGATTTGCAATTAAGATAGACATATACTTAGTTGCCTTGTTTGGTTGAATCATAAGGGTTGTAAATCATTCTTGTTAATATTAATACCATAGACATATAGGTATTGATTTAACTTGGATAGATTCATAAGAACTCGAAAGATTCTTATGAATATTATTAACCTTATAATTAACAATCCGAATAGTTCAATAAATCATTTATAAGTATGAAAAGAAGCATGATTACTAGCAATTTCATGACCACTTCAGTGTAATTCCCAAAGCAATCATACGTGTAGCCATTGATCATTTTACTCGCTTTCTAGTTTAGTTTATATTTTTGCATTTAAGTTTAAATACTTTTTCAACCACAATTCTTAGTATTTGGCTTTGCATAATTAGCAATAATTTTCTTGCATACCTAATTGCCTACACATTGTTCTCTGTGGGATTCGACCCCGACTCCTAGTTGGGTAAATTATATTGTTGCGACCGTATCTATTGCTTTTTAGCAGTCGATTTGGACGTCACCAATCTACCTTTATTCTGTTTTTTGTCTTGGGTTCTCACTCTGTATTTTTTAGAGTCCCCATGGGGAGAGAGTGAAACCCTTTTTCTGATTCCTCCTTTTGTATTTATAGACATTTCTCTAAGAATGACCTTTTGGGGATCGGGCCCACATTAGGAGGTTATTTCGAACATATTCGACGAATTGCGACCCCGGCGATCGTTTTAGGCGGATACGGATAGTATCCTCAATTGAAGTGGTCTCGACGCCTATTACGCATGTGTCAGTCGAAAGGAACAGTCGATCTTATTGATTATCGCAAAATCAAATTATGACCCATACAGTTAGTCCCTCCGCTTATCATGGTCACCTCAAGGTGGAACCTGATTTGCGGATGTTAATCAGTCAAAAGGAAAGAACCCTTTTTGGGCGAGAGTGATAATCGCTCATAATGAGATCAGGGCATCTTCTCACTACTTCCTCTCGTATAATGAGGGTCCGACCTCGTATACGAGTACTGCTAGCGAAGGGAAACGGTCGGTACGCTGTAATTGTAATTTTGTCCATATGGACTTTGAGGGTGTAGGGTCTAATAGCCCCGGGTGGTAAGTCATCCATTTTTCCGTAGTGATTGAGGCAGTGACCGTGACTTTGACGCATGCGCTATGGCCTTAATCGTGGTGGCGGCCGTTTCGGTAGAATTGAACCATTTTTTGACGGTTGGATTATGCATTTAATGGCTCCTGTATTTCCCCGAGAGTTGATTTTGTTACCTATAAGATGGTTTGGGATACTTGATTCTTAACATTCCCTGGTTCATTTGCTGCTCTTATTTTCTGTGAACGTCAAAGATTCTTTCTTCTCTGCGAAACATTCTTACTCGTTCTTAGTTGAATCCAACACCCTTCTTTTAATCTTCAATCTTTTATCAATGGCTGGTTCTTCCTCTCGTGGAGTTCTTCCGACGGTGGCACTGGTTAACCCTCCGGTGATTAAAGGCATGTCTCCGGTGCTCGGGGATGACGGGCACAATGAAATTGAGAGGGCTCCACCGGTAGATGAAATTCTTCCTACAGTCAGGAGCTTGGCGGTGGATTTCACCGTCGACGGTGGAGATGACCCAGTGGGTGAAGCCCGGTTAATGGGAGAACTGGGTATGACCCAGCTATGGGAACAAGGGCTCGTGCCTTCTTATGCTGACATCATGCTCGCCCGGTCGGAGGAGAGGGTCCACACCGACCATATTGGGTACTGTGTTTTTTATTCTTACCCTCTCAGATTGGGATTCAGGATCCCACTTCCCAATTTGGTAGTCGACCTTTGTCGATACTACAATGTGTGCCCGGGGCAGCTCACCCCGTCTCTATACAAAATTCTAGCGATGTTTCTAAAATTTGCGGAGTTAGCTGGCAGGACTGTCACGCTGCAGCACGTGCTTGCTCTATACGCCCCCCAGCGAGTGTGGGGGAGTATGCTCAGGATGATCCCGTGCGGTTTGCAGGGGTTGACGGCCACTCTGGACGACGAGGTCGAACCTCAACAGTTTAAACAATTTTTCTATATTCGGACTGGGCATTTTGTGGCACCCTCTCCAAGATTCCTAGAGACTTGGAATTACAGACGTAAGTTGTACTTTTTTTGAGCAATAGGATTGACTCTCTTTTTTTTATTATTTTCGGATAGTCACTGTTTTCATTATCATTTCTGTAGCTGAAAGGTCACCACCGTCTCTATTCACCAGTTTGCACGGGTGGCTCGAAGCCATTGTCCTGCACATAGAGGGGGTCCATTTGTGGCCGTCTTTTTGGAGGAAATATGGTCGGGGGCCAGCTGTAGGTAGGAGGTTTTCACTCTCTGTGTATGACTTATTCCAATTTTCAATATAACCTGGGACTGACCCAGTCCTTTGCTTGTAGGGAGGGTGTACCGAGGCAGAGCCCCTCAGTTGGCGTTTCGGCGGCCAGGTGCGAATGCCAGGTTTTTTGCTGCACCAGTGTCGACCCAGGTGCCCAGGGCCACATCGATTGAGTCTTCCGCGATGCCGTATCCTTCGCATCCCTTAATCTGTGGCGTAGGTCCATTGGGGACTATTTTCCCACGAGACAGCTCGTCTTCTTGTGATGAGGAGGATAGGCCTTTGGTCAGGCACAGGATTATGTTCCCTCTGGCCCCGTCAGCGGCTTGACCTGCTCCTGTCATTGTGATAAACGTGGATTCCTCGTCTTCGGGGGCGAGGGAGGATGCGGATGCGGCACATGCTCCACACGACGGACCATGAGGAGATGAGGCTCCGGCTCGAGAGGATTTAGAGGGAAGTGTCGGCCCTACTGCTCGATTTTCCACTCATATGGTCGAGGTGGGGAGCTTTCTCGGGTGGTTGTAGACATTGGCGGTTCGAGCATTCCTTTGACGAAAGTGGCGGCGGCGGGAGGGGGTTCTACGTTCGACTCTGATTTGGACTCTGAGGATGTCCGCATGTTTCGTGACGGGATCACGAATGCGGTGGTCCATCCGGATGGGAGGCCACGTGTAGTTGAATTCATGTGAACGAGAACTTGTTATTGCTGGACACTGCCTTGGTGTCGCAGCTTGGTCAGTTGTGTTCTGTGGTTGAGAACGAGTCGTTGAGGGGGGTACCAAATGTTGGTTTGATAAATGAAGTGGCTGTGATGGGAATAAGAGTATGTATTCCGAGGTGACTGCTTGCTTGTTTGCACTTTATTTCCTTTTTCTTACATGCTTTTGTATCCCTGTCTGACCCCTCATTTTTTGTTTTGCAGGCATTTTTGTTGCAGATGGAGAGCCTTCACCGGGCTAATGTTCAGTCCAGGGTGCTTCTACATGTACTTGATAAGTGTCGTCGGTACCGGAACATGTGTAGAGAGCTTAGCGAGCGCATAAGGACTGATCCCCGTAATCGAGCGCTAGTTGAATAGTTGGCGAGGAAGCAGTTATAGATGAACCAGGCGCTTGGTCGTATAGGAGCCCTAGATGATCAGTTGCGTCGGATGAGCGACGAACTTGAGGCTGGACGGAGGGCGTTGTTAGAGTGTGAGCGCTTATATTTGACCAAGGTGACGGAGGTTACCTCGGAATGGAGTGGGAAGGTCGCTACGCTGGAAGGAGAAGTGGCCGCTTTGAAGCATAGGTTGGCCTCAGCCTCAGCCCGAGCGGACGAACTGCAGGGGGTTATCCGTGCCAACGATTCCCAGTTGTCATTGGTGAGAGCTGCTGCTGCCTTTAGGGAGAGCAACATTGAGGAGTGGAATAGGGTCCTAGAACGGGGCGCTCAGGATGCAGCGGGGCAAATCGCGGTTCTGGAGGAAGAGAATAGGAGCATCCAAGAGCAATCCGCCTTTATAGGTGGCTCCCGTGAGGTTTGGGTTAATGCTGAGGCCCAATAAGATGTATACAAGCACATGTTCGAAGCCAGCATCATTTCTAAAGCAGTTTTCGAAGGGGTGCGCCAGAGTGCTCAGGAGGCTCGTGTGGAATGCGGTTATGATGCTGCGACGCCCGATATTGACGATGGCGCTGGTGGGAGTTTGGTGGGAGTTGTCAATGATATAGGAACTGCGGGTGATGGCGAAGGCACAAGAGGCGATGAGGCGGCGAGGGCAGGAGACAGTGTGACTGGCGCAGGCGACGGTGCCAACGGCCCCGAGTGAAAAAGAGTGATTGACTGATGATTTACTTGACAGTTGTTGCTTCATATTGTTGTTTCTCCCCTCTTTTTTGTTTTTTTGTTTTGTTTTGGACAATGTTTGGATCGGGGTGGACGGGCGTGGCCCGTAATTATCCCATTGAATTAATGGGGAATTTCCCTTTTCATGTTGCTTGATTACTGCTTGTTTCATTTGTGTCTCCCCTCAGTTCAATTGTCGTTGAGGATTCGTTGATTATCTTTAATCGAGGGCTCGTAGCCCGAATACTGATTCAACTGTGGTTGAATTAACTCGGCGATAGCTCACGGCCTGAGTCCCAGTTCAACTGTTGTTGAACATTCGTTGTGTAATTTGAGTCGAGGGCTCGTAGCTTGAGTACTTATTCAACTGTGGTTGAATTAGTTCGGTGAAGGCTCACGGCCTGAGTCCCAGTTCAACTGTCGTTGAACATTCATTGAATAATTTGAGTCGGAGGCTCGTAGCCCGAGTACTGATTCAACTGTGGTTGAATTAATTCAGTGAAACCTCATGGCCTGAGTCCCAATTCAACCGTTGTTGAACATTCATTGAGTAATTTGAGCCGAGGGCTCATAGTCCGAGTATTGATTCAACTATGGTTGAATTAATTCGGTGAAGGCTCATGGCCTGAGTCTCAGTTCAACTGTCGTTGAACATTCGTTGAGTAATTTGAGTCGAGGGCTCGTAGCCCGAGTACTGATTCAACTGTGGTTGAATTAATTCGGCAAAGGCTCACGACGTGAGTCCCAGTTCAACTGTCGTTGAATATACGTTGAGTAATTTGAGGCGAGGGCTCGTAGCCCGAGTACTGATTCAACTGTGGTTGAATTAATTTGGTTAAGGTTCACAGCCTGAGTCCCGGTTGAATAGTCATTGAGCATTCGTTGAGTAATTTGAGTCAATGGCTCGTAGCCCGACTGTTGATTCAACTGTGATTGAATTAATTCGGTGAAGGCTCATGGCATGAGTCCAAGTTCAACTGTCGTTGAACATTTGTTGAGCAATTTGCGTCGAGGGCTCGTAGCCCGAGTATTGATTCAACTGTGGGTGAATTAATTCGGCGAAGGCTCATGACCTGAGTCTCAATTCAACTATCCTAGAACATTCATAGAGTAATTTGAGTCGAGGGCTCGTAGCCCGAGTACTGATTTAACTGTGCTTGAATTAATTCAGCGAACGCTCATGGCCTAAGTCCCAGTTCAACAGTCGTTGAACATTCGTTGAGTACTTTCAGTCAAGGGCTCGTAGCCCGAGTAATGATTCAATTGTGGTTGAATTAATTCGGCGAAGGCTTATTGCCTGAGTCCCAGTTCAACTATCGCTGAACATTTTTTGAGCGATTTGAGTTGAGGGCTCGTAGCTCGAGTACCGATTCAACCGTGGTTGAATTAATTCGGCGAAGGCTCATGCCCTGAGTCCCAGTTCAACTTGTCGTTGAACATTCATTGAGTAATTTGAGTCGAGGGCTCGTAGCCCGAGTACTAATTCCACTGTGGTTGAATTAATTCGGTGAAGGCTCATGGCCTGAGTCCCAGTTCAACTGTCGTTGAACATTCGTTGAGTAATTTGAGTCGATGGCACGTAGCCCGAGTACTGATTCAACTATGGTTGAATTAATTCAACGAAGGCTCATGGCATGAGTCCCAGTCAACTGTCGTTGAACAATCATTGAGTAATTTGAGTCGAGGGCTCGTAGCCCGAGTACTAATTCAACTATGGTTGAATTAATTCGGCAAAGGCTCACGGCCTGAGTCCCATTTAAACTGTCATTGAACATTCGTTGAGTAACTTGAGTCGAGTGCTCGTAGCCCGAGTACTGATTCAACTGTGGTTGAACAAATTCGGAAAAGGCTCATGGCCTGAGTCTCGGTTGAACTGTTATTGAACATTCGTTGAGTACTTTGAGTCGAGGTCTTGTAGCCCAAGTACTGAATCAAACGTGGTTGAATTAATAAGTCGAAGGCTCATGACCTGAGTCCCAGTTTAACTGTCGTTGAACATTTGTTGTGTAATTTGAGTCGAGGGCTCGTAGTCCGAGTACTGATTCAACTGTGGTTGAATTAATTTGGCGAAGGCTCATGGCCTGAGACCCAGTTCAACCGTCGTTGAACATTCGTTGAGTAATTTGAGTTGAGGGCTCGTAGCCAGAGTACTGATTCAACTATGGTTGAATTAATTCGGCGAAGGCTCATGGACTGAGTCCCAGTCAACTGTCGTTGAACATTCGTTGACTAATTTGAGTCGAGGGCTTGTAGCCCAAGTACTGATTCAACTATGGTTGAATTAATTCGGCGAAGGCTCACGGCCTGAGTCCCATTTTAACTGTCGTTGAACATTCGTTGAGTAACTTGAGTCGAGTGCTCGTAGCCCAAGTACTAATTCAACTGTGGTTGAATTAATTCGACAAAGGCTCATGGCCTGAGTCTCGGTTCAACTGTCATTGAACATTTGTTGAGTACTTTGAGTCGAGGTCTCGTAGCCCGATTACTGATTCAAACGTGGTTGAATTAATTCGGCGAAGGCTAATGACATGAGTCCCAGTTCAACTGTCGTTGAACATTCGTTGAGTAATTTGAGTCGAGGGCTCGTAGCCCGAGTACTGATTCAACTGTGGTTGAATTAATTCGGCGAAGGCTCATGGCCTGAGTCTCAATTCAACTGTCATTGAACATTCTTTGAGTAGTTAGAGTTGAGGGCTCGTAGCCAGAGTATTTATTCAACTATGGTTGAATTAATTCGGCGAAGGCTCATGGCCTGAGTCCCAGTTCAACTGTCGTTGAACATTCGTTGAGTAATTTGAGTCGAAGGCTCATAGCCCGAGTACTGATTCAACTGTGGTTGAAGTAATTCGACGAAGGCTCATGGCCTGAGTCCCAGTTCAACTATCATTGAACATTCGTTGAGTAATTTTAGTCGAGGGCTCGTAGCCCAAGTTCTGGCGTGTGGACGAGATAAATCAGGCTTGCTCTGATTGGGTTATTTTCCCTTTTCTCGATGTTTTCACTTTGCTTTTGATTTCAGGAAGAGCTACATGATCTTTCTAGGAAATCTTCACATACGGCGCCAAATTGTTTGGCTCAAAATATTAAGGAGCATTTATGAATTCAAAACAATCAATGTAAGTGAAGGGCCAATCATAGCAAGTCGTAACATATCCAAAATTTAATAAGGCAAGAGATAATAAAAATACTTGTATTGGTAAAAGAAAATATCGGTGATTTTTATACATGATAATAGAGTAGTCTGCCTCTCCATGAGGAGGTTCAGATCTTTACAATCATGTTTCATTCGATCTACCTTCATTCTATTTTTTGTCTTGGGTTCTTACTCTGTATTTTGCTCTGTATTTTTTAGAATCCCCATGGGGAGATAGTGGAACTCTTTTTCTGATTCCTCCTTTTGTATTTATAGACATTGATGTAAGAGTTGACCTTTTGGGGATCGGGCCCACATTAGGAGGTTATTTCGGACATATCCCATGAATTGCGACCCCGAAGATCATTGTAGGCAGATACGGATAGCATCCTCAATTGAAGTGGTCTTGACGCCTATTACACTTGTGTCAGTTGAAAGGAACGGTCGATCTTATTGATTATCGAGGAATCGAATTATGACCCATAGAAAGGACATTATATCCTTAATATTTACACTTAACACATAAAGTGAAGAATGTCATGTTCTTAACATTTACACTGCACATATGAAGTTAAAGATACCATGTTTTTAATATTTGCATATCATTCATGATGTTAAGGATACCATGTTCTTAATATTTGCACAACACCCATGTCTAGCACAGTGATATTTTCGTCCGGGTAGGTAAAAATTTATTAATTGTTGGCTAAAGAATAAATACATTTTAAATATTGTCTAAAGAGCATTGATACAACTGTGGTTGAATTAATTCGGCAAAGGCTCATGGCCTCAGTCTCGGTTCAACTGTCATTGAACATTCGTTGAGTACTTTGAGTCGAGGTCTCGTAGCCCGAGTACTGATTCAAACGTGGTTGAATTAATTTGTCGAAGGATCATGACCTGAGTCTATGTTTAACTGTCGTTGAACATTTGTTGAGTAATTTGAGTCGAGGGCTCGTAGCCCGAGTACTAATTCCACTGTGGTTGAATTAATTCGGCGAAGGCTCACGACCTGAGTCCCAGTTCAACTGTCGTTGAACATTCGTTGAGAAATTTGAGTCGAGGGCTCGTAGCCCGAGTACTGATTCAAATATGGTTGAATTAATTCGGCGAAGGCTCATGGCCTGAGTCCAGTTCAACTGTCGTTGAACATTCGTTGAGTAATTTGAGTCGAGGGCTCGTAGCTCGAGTACTGATTCAACTATGGTTGAATTAATTCGGCGAAGGCTCATGGCCTAAGTCCCATTTCAACTGTCGTTGAACATTCGTTGAGTAACTTAAGTCGAGTGCTCGTAGCCCAAGTACTGATTCAACTGTGATTGAATTAATTCGGCAAAGGCGCATGGCCTAAGTCTCGGTTCAACTGTCATTGAACATTCGTTGAGTACTTTGAGTTGAGGTCTCGTAGCCCGAGTACTGATTCAAACGTGGTTGAATTAATTCGGCGAAGGCTCATGACCTGAGTCCCAGTTCAACTGTCGTTGAACATTCGTTGAGTAATTTGAGTCGAGGGCTCGTAGCCCGAGTACTGATTCAACTGTGGTTGAATTAATTCGGCGAAGGCTCATGGCCTGAGTCCCAGTTCAACTATCGTTGAACATTCGTTGAGTAATTTAAGTCGAGGGCTCGTAGCCTGAGTACTGATTCAACTATGGTTGAATTAATTCGGCAAAGGCTCACGGCCTGAGTCCCAATTCATATATCATTGAACATTCATTGAGTAATTTGATTCGAAGGCTCGTAGCCCGAGTACTAATTCCACTGTGGTTGAATTAATTCGGCGAAGGCTCACGACCTGAGTCTCAGTTCAACTATCGTTGAACATTCGTTGAGTAATTTGAGTCGAGGGCACGTAGCCCGAGTACTGATTAAACTGTGGTTGAATTAATTTAGCGAAGGCTCATGGCCTGAGTCCCAGTCAACTGTCGTTGAACATTCGTTGAGTAATTTGAGTCGAGGGCTCGTAGCCCGAGTACTAATTCCACTATGGTTGAATTAATTCGGCGAAGGCTCACGGCCTGAGTCCCATTTCAACTGTCGTTAAACATTCGTTGAGTAACTTGAGTCGAGTTCTCGTAGCCCGAGTACTGATTCAACTGCGGGTCAATTAATTCGGCGAAGGCTCATGGCCTCAGTCTCAGTTCAACTGTCATGGAACATTCGTTGAGTACGTTGAGTCGAGGTCTCACAGCCCGAGTACTGATTCAAACGTGGTTGAATTAATTCGTCGAAGGCTCATGACCTGAGTCCCAGTTTAACTGTCGTTGAACAGTTGTTGAGTAATTTGAGTCGAGGACTCGTAGCCCGAGTACTAATTCCACTGTGGTTGAATTAATTCGGCGAAGGCTCACGGCCTGAGTCCCAGTTCAACTATCGTTGAACATTCGTTGAGTAATTTGAGTCAAGGGCACATAGCCCGAGTAGTGATTCAACTGTGGTTGAATTAATTCAGCGAAGGCTCATGGCCTGAGTCCCAGTAAACAGTCATTGAACATTCGTTGAGTAATTTGAGTCGAGGGCTTGTAGCCCGAGTACTGATTCAACTATGGTTGAATTAATTCGGCGAAGGCTCACGGCCTGAGTCCCATTTCAACTGTCGTTGAACATTCGTTGAGTAACTTGAGTCGAGTGCTCGTAGCCCAAGTACTGATTCAACTGTGGTTGAATTAATTCGGCAAAGGCTCATGGCCTGAGTCTCGGTTCAACTGTCATTGAACATTCGTTGAGTACTTTGAGTCGAGGTCTCGTAGCCCGAGTACTGATTCAAACGTGGTTGAATTAATTCGGCGAAGGCTCATGACCTGAGTCCCAGTTCAACTGTCGTTGAACATTCGTTGAGTAATTTGAGTCGAGGGCTCGTAGCCCGAGTACTGATTCAACTGTGGTTGAATTAATTCGGCGAAGGCTCATGGCCTGAGTCTCAATTCAACTGTCATTGAACATTCTTTGAGTAGTTAGAGTTGAGGGCTCGTAGCCCGAGTACTGATTCAACTGTGGTTGAATTAATTCGGTGAAGGCTCATGGCCTGAGTCCCAGTTCAACTGTCGTTGAACATTCGTTGAGTAATTTGAGTCGAAGGCTCATAGCCCGAGTGCTGATTCAACTGTGGTTCAATTAATTCGACGAAGGCTCATGGCCTGAGTCCCAGTTCAACTGTCGTTGAACATTCGTTGAGTAATTTTAGTCAAGGGCTCGTAGCCCGAGTTTTGGCGTGTGGACGAGATGAATCAGGCTTGCTCTGATTGGGTTATTTTCCCTTTTCTCGATGTTTTCCCTTTGCTTTTGATTTCAGGAAGAGCTACGCGATCTTTCTAGGAAATCTTCACAGATGGCGCCAAATTGTTTGGCTCAAAATATTAAGGAGCATTTATGAATTCAAAACAATCAATGTAAGTGAAGTGCCAATCATAGCAAGTCATAACATATCCAAAATTTAATAAGGGAAGAGATAATAAAAATACTTGTAGTGGTAACAGAAAATATCAGTGATTTTTATTCATGATAATAGAGTAGTCTGCCTCTCCATGAAGAGGTTCAGATCTTTACAATCATGTTTCATTCGATCTACCTTCATTCTGTTTTTTGTCTTGGGTTCTCACTCTGTATTTTGCTCTGTATTTTTTAGAATTCCCATGGGGAGATAGTGGAACTCTTTTTCTGATTCCTCCTTTTGTATTTATAGACATTGCTGTAAGAGTTGACCTTTTGGGGATCGGGCCCACGTTAGGAGGTTATTTCGGACATATCCCATGAATTGCGACGCCGACGATCATTGTAGGCAGATATGGATAGCATCCTCAATTGAAGTGGTCTCGACGCCTATTACGCTTGTGTCAGTCGAAATGAACGGTCGATCTTATTGATTATCGCGGAATCGAATTATGACCCATAGAAAGGACATTATATCCTTAATATTTACACTTAACACATAAAGTGAAGAATGTCATGTTCTTAACATTTACACTGCACATATGAAGTTAAAGTTACCATATTTTTAATATTTGCATATCATTCATGATGTTAAGGATACCATGTTCTTAATATTTGCATAATACCCATGTCTAGCACAGTGATATTTTCGTCCGGGTAGGTAAAAATTTATTAAGTGTTGGCTAAAGAATAAATATATTTTAAATATTGGCTAAAGAGTAAAGACATCTCTAATTAGTGATTAATTGTGCACTTCCCTGCCATATTATTAGTAAGAAATACACACTTAACGCGATCTTAAGGGAATTGTTACGTGCTTGATTGAGAAAATCACACCTAGTATATATATAATATACTTAAGAAACAAATTTAATCATATATATAGTTCAAGTTGGAATATGCATGCACCATTGCCTGTAAGCGGAGGTGGATCGAGGATTTAATTCAACCTTTAGAATTTTAATATTGCACTCATTGTAAATTTAAAATTATGCGTTCATATTTTCTATTTATTGTAATTTTGTTGAAGTTTTACATATAAATTTATAGTTTTTGTTTTTAATTTTAATTAATGAATCTTTTAGGCTTCGAACAACCATCATATGTCATCTTTATTATAACGTGCCTACCAAAACCTTAAGCCAAATATTTTTAAAAGTAAATTTGGAAATGACTTTCTTAAAGATTTTTAAAGTATGATTGATTGGCAGAGAGATATTTATGATACCCAGAATGAAAATATTTGTATGCAACGATGAAAAAGTAGATTGCACAAAATTAGCATGTGTGAGTGTTTAATTTACAATTGCAACTTCTACAAATATGAAAATTTCATTTTCTCATGCTTTTCTAAGTTGAAATATATATGTGAACTTCAGTTGTCTAATCAAATATTCTTTACTCGTGCTTTTCTAAGTTGAATATATTATCAGGTTGATTTTTTTTTTTAATAGTTCTCCCAATAATCACAGCAGTGTAGTTAGGAAACAAAATGGTCTTAGAAAAGGATTAACCTACTCTAAATGCTAATTATCTAATGGTATCGATAAGATAACTATATATAATCCTACATAAATACAAATATTAGTAACACGAAGTGGCGGAACCAAAAATCTTGTCAAGGATTGTCACGATCCGAATTTTTCACAATCGGGATCGTGATGGCACTTAACTCTTGAATGCTAGGCAAGCCAATAGATACAGTTTAAAACACTACTACACGACTACCCAAAAGATCTGGTGTAACAATCCGCGAACGTTTAAGAATTTCTACAAATACTGGATTAAAGAAAAATACATATGTTTTTCGGAATGAAAGAAAACAGGAACTAAGATAGAGGGAAGGAGACTCCAGGGTCCGTGAACGCCGGCATATCTACCTTGGGTCTCATGTGGACTGAAGGCAACAACCTCAACTCTGATCAGTATGGTCCAGTACTGGGATCTGCACAGAAAGTGCAGGATGCAGTATCACTACAACCGACTCCATATATGGTAAGTTCCGAGCCTAACCTCGGCAAAGTAGTGACGAGGCTAGGATATGACAAACAATATGAACTTGTGCAGTTAAACAATATACTAACAGAATAACAAGTAATAAAACTAAGTAGAAATGAACGGGAAGGGGCAACATATGGGGGTTCCAACATAAAAAAAATAAAATAAAGGAATCTAAACAACTAGTACACTTAAACCGATAACAACAAATAAATACATCAAACAGAATATGCACGGCATCATCCTTCATGCTTTATCACTCTTGTTCACCATATGAATAAAAGAAAGGTGCACAACATCACCCTTCGTGTTTTATCACTCTTCCTCACCATATGAATAATAGAAATAAGCACGGTATCACCCTTCGTGCTTTATCATTCTTCCTCATCATATGAATAATATAAATATACACGGCATCACCCTTCGTGTTTTATCACTCTTCCTCGCCATATGAATAATATAAATTTGCACAGCATCACCCCTCATGCTTTATAACTCTTCCTTACCATATGAATAATATAAATGTGCATTGTATCACCCTTCTTACTTTATCACTCTTCCTCGCCATAAGAAACATCATAAATAACAACAACCCAGGAAGGGCATCACAATCAAACAACTTTGTTTCATCATTTAATTTCACAGCAGAAATTTTAACTAGAGCCAATACTCAACCAATATCCAAAACCATGGAAAACATAATAAGACTTGTTTAACATGAGTATTAACTAGTTTAAGCAGGAACAAGACGTATCAAGAAACATAACGGTCACAAGTATAAGACTCACTCGCATGCTATGACCTGACAACAACGTATAGATACTCGTTACCACACATATATGTTGTATTTAACAACTAAACAAGTAGCACATAAGGAAACAACACCTAATCTCTCAAGTTACGGTTAGCCACAACACTTACCTCGATTCCACGGCCAAACTCAAGCCTCAAATACCGCTTTACCTCTTGATTCCACCTCCAATTTACTTATATTTATCATAATTAACTTAATGACATCAATAATTGCTAAAGAACCCAATTCTAATGCTTAATTATAAGTTTTCCCAACATTTTCTCTAAAAAAAATAAAAACCGACCCCGAGCCCGCTTGGTCGAAACTTGAAGTTCTGACCAACACCCAATTACCCATTCACCCCTAAGCCCAGATATGCAATTAATTTCGGAATCCGACCCAAAATCGAGGTATAAATTCCCAAATTTGTAAAATCCTCAGTTCTCCTAAAATCCCTAATTTCTACCCTAAAAGAACAAGGTTTAGGCCTAGAAATCTAATGGGTGTTGATGGAAATTGAAAAGAATAAGTATTAGAAAACGAAACTATGATTTGGTATTGAATACTTACTTCAAAAATCGCCCAAAGTCGAGTTATATGGAAGAAAATATGTAATTTTGGTCCAATCCCGACATTGGTTCTATTTTTAAAACACTAGATAGGCCTTGTTCGCATTTGCGATAGCCTTCCCGCTTTTGCGAAGCACTGGCCCCTTCGCATTTGCGAAAGTATACCCCCCCCAATCTTCGCGTTATAGTAGAGTAATTTCTTCCTATCTCCCAAGTCCCTGTCAAAATGGCCTTCGCGTTCGCGATGTCCAAGTCACGTTTGTGAAGGGTAATGCCCCCAACACTTCGCGTTCGCGATCTGTGCCTCGCGTTCGCGTAGAAGTAGTTCTCCTTCAAACAAATTTACTCTTCACATTCATGGGAGTTCCTTCGCGAACGCAAAGAAGGATATACAAGATGACAGTAGAAGCCGAAAACACCATAAATTTCAACTCTAAAACATCCCGTAGCCTATCTGAAACTCACCAAAGCCCTCATGACTCCAAACCAGACATCCATACAAGTCTAAAGATATCATATGGACTTTTTCGTGTGATCAAATCTCTAAAAGAACACCTAAAACTACGGATTTAGCATCAAAATCAATGAAATTCTCAAGAACACTTAAAGTTTTTATTTTCACAAACGAGGTTCTGAATCACGTCATATAAACTATGTTACTCACTAAAGTTAATAGGCATGACTTATATACCATATTAAATCTATATCATGCTCTAAAACTATCACGACACAGAATCCACTAAGGGTCGTGGTGGCGTCGGACACCACTGTCAGGCAAGCTAGCTGAAATACTAAATTAAATTCTTGTTTTAGTAATTTGAAAACACTTCTTTTATTCGTTCAAACAATACTCAATATATTCTTGCGAATGAATAATGAAATATTTAAATAATTTTTAAAATTTCTGAATAAACCCAAGTACATCCTAGAAACCGGTGTCACAAGTACATAAGCAATTACTAAGGAATTGAATAAAGTACGGTAATTGACCGGAATACAAGTGGATAGAGATGGAAATACAATAGAGTACTTTGAAGGAGACTCTACTGACTGCGATCATCTCAATTAATGCAACTCACCTAAATCATTGTATCAACCATGCCGTAATGCCACTAAGCCACTAGCCATACATAAACTTGTGCAACAAAAATACACAACAAGTATTGTATGTGTATGAAAAACAATGTGTACTCAGCAAGTATCCCGTCTAATCTCGAAGAAGTAGAGACGAGAAGTCGACTTTAACACTTTCTAGTGGTCAAATCATAATATACTAAAATGTGAGAAAATTATGGATTTATATAGCAGTTCTAACTCACAAAGAGGAAAAAGAAATAAATACCTTTAACAAATAATAAAGGATCATCAAGATTTACTTTGCGTTGTCTTTATCAATTTAGGTCGGGCCATGAAAGGCAACATCAAGATTTAAAGTTCCCCGGCAAACAATGTAAGAATGCGCATATTATGCCGAGGTCGACGGCCCGCTCCAATAGAAATGTAAAATGTGCACTGCCGAGGGTCGAACGGCTCAAACCATAGATGCATCTATTACTCCGCTCGCGAACTATCATGCGACGTGGTCAACATAAAGTTAACAAATACCCTGCTTGCAAATCATAGTGTGACACAGATACACATAGGAATACGTGCTCAAACAGCCAATTAAGAATTTATTGGGGCATTTATCCTAATAAAATCCAATCCTCTTTTCAAAATTTAAGAGAATGAAGTTTAATCCTTTTAGAAATTCATTTACTAGTTCAATTTGATATAAGTTGTCCAAATGCCAATAAGATTACAAGTATTCCAAGTATAGCATGCTTTTGGGTCCTAGACTACCCGAACAATAGCATAATAGTAGCTACGCACAGACTCTCATCACATCATGCGTATGTAGCCCCCACAAATAGGAGCACATAACCAATTAACTCACCTATGGGGACAATTCCTTCTTACAAGGTTAGAAAGGAGATTCACCTCGCTCCGAAGATCCATAACCGGCATTCCACGCTCTTCCGAAGACTCGAATCAATGCACAACGCTCCAAATATAGCTAATAATTATGTAAATCCTTCAATATATGCTAAGGTACTCATTATAATCCAATTTCTAACAATTCCTAACCTCGATCAAAAAGTTAACAAAAATGCCCTAGGGCCCACGTGCCTGGAATTCGAATTTTTTTGAAGAAAAAGTTTACCCACAGCCTCACGAACTCAATATATAGTTTTCTCTAAATTCCATACTCAAAGTCGTTGTCAGAATCCAAGAATACCAATTTTCTAGGTGTCCCTCAAACCCTCAAATTTCTACCCATTTACACGCTAAAATCGATACAAAATCGATATATTTAACTTAATATAGGTGGGGTTGGCTTACCTTAACTTTGATGATGAAAATCCCCTCTTGAATCTCTCCAAAATCGCCCATACCAAATGAAAAATGGAAGAGAAATGACCATCTCCCGATTTTTAAAAGAACTCACTACCCTAGCGATTTCTGCACCTGCGACCCCTTGACCGCTTCTGCGGTTCCGAAGGTGCGGTCCAAATGCCGCTTCTATGGACACGGGGCTCCCATCCCATTTTTGATTATGCAGATAGGCCCACCGTTGTGGTTCCGCTTCTACGGATATTGGGTTTCTTCTGCGGTCTTGGGCTGCCTGGCCCCGGGCCACTTCTACGAGGCTGCGACCATTTCTGCGGTTATGCTTTTGTTTATTTTTGGGCCGCTTATGCGATCTTTTCTCTTCTAGTACAAACCACATATTTGGTTAAATCTCCTGCTTCTGCGGTCCACCTTCCGCATATGCGGTAATACCAGCAACCAGACCCCTTCAGCTATTCAAAATTTCAATTTTTGATCCGTTAACCCTGAATCCACCTGAGGCCCCCGGGACCTCAACCGAACCTACCAACCAATCCCAAAATAGGTTACGGACTTGCTAGAGGCCTCAAATCACATCAAACAACACTAAAATCATGAACCGGCCTCCAACCCAAACTAAATGAACTTTAGAATTTCAAACTTCTATTTTCGATGTTTAAACCTATCAAATCACATCTCATTAACCTCAAATTTAACACAGAAGTCATATTCGACATTACGGACCTACTCCAACTTTCGAAATCCGATTCCGACCCCGATATCAAAAAGTCCACTTCCGGTCAAACTTCTCAAAAAACCTTCAATTTTCTATATTTAGCCAAATGACTTCAAAATGACCTACGGACCTCCGAATTCACTCCTGTAAACCTTCAATTCTCTATATTTTGCCAAATGACTTCAAAATCATCTACGGACCTCCGAATTCACTTCTGATTGCGCTCCCAACTCCAGAATTACCATTTCTGGCTATTCCCAGACTTTAAATCCCAAATGGACATCGATAACACTGAAATGTACTTCAAGCCAAACTTATGAAATGTCACGACCCGGATTTCCCACCATCAGGGTAGTGATGGCGCCTACTCGTGGTAGCTAGGCAAGCCAGCTGTCACAACCCCAAATCCGGTCGTGATGGTGCCCAGCACATTGCTAGGCCAGCCTGACCAATTAATAACAACGACGGAGCAAGAAGCTCGCTTTATCCCATTTAAGCATATCAAAACATGAAGCAACAGTGATACATATATCGAAAACGGGGAACCAAGTCCCAAAATATACCAACTCCCATAGACCGCAGGGTCAAGAGTCATGAGCCTTTAATGATAACATAAGTGTATATGGTTTACAAGATACCAAGTGCCGAAAGAAATAGCAATACAGAATCAAAAGACAGTAAGAAGGAACATCGGGTCCTGCGGACTCTGCAGCTACCTCGAATATCCTATAGATGTCGCCTCAAACAGCTACTGGATCACTGCTGAGAGGACACAAGGTGCAGGGAGTAAAATGAGTACTTCCAGACTCAGTGGTAATAAACAAGGGTAAGACAGCACGCAGATAAGAAATCCGCAATAAAGCACTATGTAAAGCTGTAATCAAATACCCTGTCACGGAATCAATATCAACCGTACATGTACCAGCAAGTACCGGCAAAACAGTATAACAGCTAGCAGATGTAGCTAAATACAATGCAATGCATGATATGACCGCTACGGCGCGTAGCCCGATCCAATTTGGGTACCCGTGCTCACTGTGGGGGGTTCAGACTCGGGAGGGGCTCCTACAGCCCAAGCACAATATTACTGCGGCGTGCAGTCCGATCCAACATATATACCGCTGCGGCGCGCAGCCCGATCCACTACCAGTCAGCTAATATGCAAATACAGCCTCGCAGGCTTAAAAGTAGTTTTGAAAACATCTTTTATCATTTTTCAGTTGAAACAGTAATATCAAGTTCCAAAGATTGGAAATAACATGATAACAGAAATAGCTGCGGACTGGTAGTAAACTAGCATGTCAATATCACAAGACTATGATAATGATCCTCGCGGGATCCAATAACTGGCTCACAGCCCACAAGTATACTCAACCGTCCAAGAAGGAGGTTTAACGGCTCAAGAGTAGCCAATATCACAATATAGTATGCAACCATCCGAGAAGGAGGTTCGACGGCTCAAGAATAGCCTACTATCATAACACAGTTTCAACAAGTCGGACTAAGCCATAGTTCCCAATCACAATCGACCCCGCACTCACAAGAGAGTACGTGTCTCGCCGCTATACAGTGTCACAAAGTGGTATACCGGGGTTTCAAACCCGCTGGTCATCACCCACATCTATTACTCACCTCAATACCACGCGACGACTACTCCGCAATGCCCTTGCCACGAGAATCAAGATCCGCACGCGTAGAATCTGATCAAATACAGTAAATACACATCAAATTAGACCAATAGAACGATACCCAGTCAAAATAACTCAATTTACACCAAAAATGGCAAAGTTGCCAAAACCCGACTTTCGGTATACTTCTCAAAAAATTACAAAAGTCACATATTCGGAATCCTCATCTCGATACGAGTCTAGGCATATAAAATTTACCAAAATCGGACTCCATTTGCCCACTCAAATCAGTGTTTTCTTCAATTTTAGGCCTAGGGCTCAAACCCACCTTTAATCTTCTATTTACAGAAAATTAACCAAGGATTTCATGTTAAAATGATGTAATTAAGCCACAAAACTTACCTCCGATGATTTCCCAGCAATCTCCCGTCAATACCCTCTCTTGGAACTCAAAAATGGAGGTTTTGGGTATTAAACCCGCGACTGGTTCTGTTCTGGTTTTAATTTCACTGCCAGACCATTCCTTCTATGCGATCGCAATGGCCCTATGCGATCGCATAGAGTTAAATTTTTCCTGCCAATTTCCCCCTTCTATGCGATCGCAATGCACCTCCGCGATCGCATAACACAATCTTCCAGGCCTTATCTTTTCTTCTCTGCGATCGCAACACTGGTTATGCGATCGCAATGTGCAGTCTGATAAGCCTATGCGATCGCACCCCTAGCTATGCGATCGCATAGCACATTTTTCTCATCCCTCCAAGCTTTTCTATGCGATCGCAATGACCTTATGCGATTGCATAGAGCAATCACTGTCTGTAATTTTTCTGCAGCAACTTTATGATCAAAATTTGCCCGTTAGGCATCCAAAATGATCCCGAGACCCCCGGGACCTCCACCAAAGCCACCAATACATCACATTACCTCATTCAAACTTGCTCGTAACATAAAAACACCATCATAAACATCAAAATCACCCATTACACACGGATTCAAGCCTAAGCTTCTTCAAATCTTCTGAAACTAACATTCGATCAAAAACCCGACCAAACGACATCCGAATGACCTGAAATTTTGCGGACATATCCAAAATCACCTAGCAAAGCTATAGAAATTGTCGGAATTCCATTCCGACCCACGTATCAAAATCTCACCAGCCGTTCGGATTTCGCCAAAATTCAACCATAGCCAATTCAAGCCTATTTCTACACCAGACCTCCAAATTCAATTCCGATTGCTCCCCTAAGTTAAAAATCACCTCCCAGAACTAACCGAATCATCAGAATCAGATTCCGAGCCCTCTAACCAAATAGTCAACTCCGGGTTGACTTTCCTTATTCAAGTTTCCTTCAAAAAGGCTATATGCCTCATTTTCAATCCAATTCACTCCTAACTCACCCGATAGACTCTAACACTGATATAAAAGCATAAAACATGTAATTACAACATAACGGGGTGGTAATTCCCGTGATGACGGGCCGGGTCGTCACAGAATCAAATGATCCTATCACCGTTCGTCCTCGAGCGGGTCGAGAAACATACCTGAAGTCTCAAACAAGTGAGGATATCTGCTCCGTATCTCCCGCTCGATCTCCCAAGTGGCCTCCTCCACGGGTCGACCTCTCCACTGAACCTTAACTGATGCAATCTCCTTAGACCTCAATTTTCTCACCTGACGACCCAAAATAGCAATAGGCTTTACATCATAGGATAGATCACCATCAAGCTGAATGGTACTGAAGTCTAATACATGAGACGGATCTCCAATGTACTTCCGGAGCATAGACACATGGAATACTGGATGAATGCTGGATAAGCTGGGCGGCAAGGCCAACTCATATGCCACCTCTCCAACTCTCCTAAGTATCTCAAAAGGACCAATGTACCTGGGACTCAACTTCCCTTTCTTCCCGAACCTCATGACACCGTTCATGGGTGAAACCTTCAACAATACTCTTTCACCAACCATGAAAGACAACTCTCGAACTCTACGGTCCGCATAACTCTTCTGGCGAGACTGTGCTGTACGAAGCCTCTCCTGGATCAACTTTGCTCTATCCAGAGCATCCTGAACTAACTTAGTCCCTATCAATCTATCCTCACCAGGCTCAAACCATCCCACGGGAGATCTACACCATCTGCCATACAATGCCTCACACGGGGCCATCTGAATACTCGACTGATAACTATTGTTGTAGGCAAACTTAGCAAGTGGTAAGAACTCATCCCACGAACCACCAAAGTCAATCACACATGCTCGCAATATATCCTCCAAGATCTGAATAGTGCGCTCAGACTACCCGTCTGTCTGGGGGTGAAATGCGGTGCTCAACTCAACCCGCGTACCCATCTCTCGCTGAAATGCTCTCCAATACTGAGATGTGAACTGGGTAACCATGTCGGATATGATAGACACTAGGACCCTATGCAACCGGAAAATCTCTCGATCTTTTCTCGAATAAAGATCGCTGCCAACCACTCCGATGAGTAGGTAGTACTAACTTGAATGAAGTGAGCTGACTTGGTCAGCCTATCCACAATCACCCATATAGAATCAAACTTCCTCGCTGTCCGAGGGAGTCCAGTAACAAAGTCCATAGTGATCCTCTCCCATTTCCACTCAGGAATATCAATGCGCTGAAATACGCCACCGGGCCTCCGATGCTCGTACTTAACCTGCTGATAGTTGAGGCACCGTGCTACATGTCTGACAATGTCCATTTTCATCTTTCTCCACCAATAGTGTTGTTTCAAATCTTGATACATCTTCGCGGCTCCCGGATGGATAGAATACCGCGAGCTATGGGCCTCCTCCAGAATCAACTCACGAAGGCCATCAACATTGGGCACACATATCCGGCCTTGCATCCTCAATACGCCGTCACTATCAATGGTGACATCTCTAGCATCATCATGCTGAACACTATCCCTAAGGACAACCAAATGTGGATCATCATACTGACGCTCACGAATACGATCATATAGAGATGACCGAGATACAACACAAGCCAATACCCGGCTGGGCTCCGAAATATCTAACCTCACTAGCCGATTGGCTAGCACTTGAACATCATAAGCAAATGGCCTCTCCTAGGCTGGAATATATGCCAAGCTCCCCATACTGACCGCTTTCCGACTCAAAGCATCGGCCACCACATTGGCCTTTCCCGGATGATATAATATAGTGATGTCATAATCCTTAAGCAACTCAAGCCATCTCCGCTGTCTCAAATTAAGATCTTTCTGTTTGAACAAGTGCTGGAGACTACGATGGTCGGTATACACCTGACAAGACACGCCGTACAAATAGTGCCTCCAAATTTTCAAGGCATGAACAATGGCGGCTAGCTCCAAATCATGAACAGGATAGTTCTTCTCGTGTGGCTTCAACTGCCGAGAAGCATAAGCAATCACCTTACCTTCCTGCATCAACACACAACCTATCCACACTCTCGAGGCATCACAATAAATAGTATATGAACCCGAAGCTGATGGCAATACTAATACTGGAGCTGTGGTCAAAGCTGTCTTGAGCTTCTGAAAGCTCTCCTCGCACTCATCCGACCACACGAATGGTGCACCCTTCTGGGTCAATATAGTCAATGAAGAAGCAATGGATGAAAATCCCTGAACAAACCGGCGATAATATCCCGCCAAGCCAAGATAGCTCCTAATCTCTGTAGATGAGGACGGTCTAGGCCAACTCTGCACCGCCTCTATCTTCTTCGGATCAACCTGAATACCATCACGAGACACCACATGTCCCGGAAATGCTACGGACTCGAGCCAAAACTCGCACTTGGAGAATTTAGCATATAGCTTCTCCTCCCTCAATCTCTGCAACACAATACTCAAATGCTGAGCATGCTCCTCCCGACTACGGGAGTAGACTAGAATGTCATCAATGAACACAATCACAAATGAATCCAAATAGGGCCTGAACACACTGTTCATCAGATGCATAAATGCTACTGGGGCGTTGGTCAGCCCAAACGACATAATAAGAAACTCATAATGACCATGTCGGGTCCTGAATGCAGTCTTCATAATATCTGAGTCCCTGATCTTCAGTTGATGATAGACTAAATGAAGATCAATCTTAGAAAACACCCTCGCATCGTGTAACTGATCAAACAAATCATCTATGCACGGTAGAGGGTACTTGTTCTTCACTGTCACTTTGTTCAATTGCCTATAATCAATACACATTCGCATGGAACCATCTTTCTTTTTAGCAAATAACACCGGCGCACCCCACGGGGACACACTAGGACGGATGAAACCCTTATCCAGAAGCTCCTGAAGCTGCTCTTTCAGTTCTTTCAACTCAGCTGGTGCCATCCGATAAGGAGGAATGGATATGGGCTGAGTGCCCGACACCAAGTCAATGCCAAAATTAATATCCCTGTCTGGCGGCATGCCCGGCAGGTCTGAGGGGAATTCATCTGGAAAGTCCCTCACCACAGGTACAGTATCAATGCTAGGAAACTTAGCTCCCACATCTCTCACAAAGGCTAAGTATGATAAACACCCTTTTTCAACCATCTTCTAAGCTTTTAAGAACGAAATGACACGGCTAGGGACGAAATCAGTCGAACCACGCCACTCGATCCGAGAAATACCAGGAATGGCCAACGTAACAGTCTTAGCATGACAGTCCAATATAGCGTGGTACGGAGACAACCAGTCCATACCCAATATAACATCAAAGTCCACCATCCCCAACAATAACAAATCTGCCTGGGTCTCCAGACCCCAATAGATATAACACAGGATCTATAGACATGATCCACAACAATCGTATCACCCACGGGGGTGGATACATGAACAGGTAAATCAAGACTACCACGAGTCGCACCCAAATGATGTGCAAAATAAGAGGACACGTAAGAGTATGTGGACCCTGGATCAAATAGAACAGAGGCATCTCTATGACAGACAGAAATGATACCTGTAATCACTGCATCGGAGGCAACTACATCACGCCTGTCAGGAAGTGCATAGAACCGTGTCTGGCCTCCACCAGATCTCTCCTCGCCTCTGGGGCGACCACGAGAAGACTAACCTCCACCTCTACTAGACTGAGATGGTGCTGAAGATGAGGGCTGGTCCCTCTGCCGAGTCATGTCCCTACGGAGTCGAGGGCACTGTCTCCTCATGTGGCCAAAATCACCACACTTATAACATGCACCGGTGCTGGAGAAGGGGACCGAAGGGAACCCCTCGCCGCGATGAACCCTAGGCTGAAGAAGTAGGTGCTGCACTCTGGGATGGGAGGGCACTAAGTGAAGACTGACCCTGCTGAAATCCCTGTCGACCATGACCATAAGAACCTCCGCTCTGCTCAGGGCGGCCTGAATGAGAAGGTCTAGATGAGCGACCTCTGCCCTGCTGGAAAGGTCCTCTAGATGGAGCACCACTGAAACTACCAGAACCACGATGCCTCTTGGCCTCCCGCTCCTCCCTCTCTCGGCGACGATCCGCCTCAATGGAGCGTGCCATATCTACAACCTGCTAGAAAGATGATGACAGAACGCTCTCTCTGGTCATAAGAATGCGGATAGAGTAGTTGAGGCCATCAATGAACCTCCCGATCCTCTCCCTATCAGTAAGGATCATCCACGTGGCATGCCTAGCCAACTGTATGAATCTAAGCTCATACTGGGTCACTGACATGTCGCCCTGAAGCAACCACTCAAACTGGCGACGAAGCTCCTCGCGACGGGACTGTGGTACATACTTCTCTAGGAAGAGAGTAGAGAACTGCTGCCATGTGAGAGGTGACGCTCCTGCAAGCCTACGCCTCTCAAACTCCTCCCACCAATCAAATGCGGGACCAGTAAACTGAAAGGTAGTAAATGAAACTCCGCTGGACTCAAGAATACCAGCTGTACGTAGCATCCTCTGACACTTATCTAAGAAACCCTGGGCATCCTCGCCCTCAGCGCCACTGAAATGGGGTGGCTGGAGTCTACCAAATCTCTCTAGACGACGCTGCTCGTCGTCGGGCATAGCCTGAACCATATGCTTTGGAGCTAGTGCAGCTGGAGGAATAACTGGTGCAACCACCTGAGCGGGGACCGCCTCCGGCATCTGAAGTCCCTGAACAACCTGCTCAGGTGTGCGAGCTGTAGGGGTCAGCTGACCACCTCCTGTCTGAGATGTCGCTACAGTAGCGGTAGCTGATACTACTTGAGCCAAACCGGAACACACCGATAATATCTGGGCAAGAGTCTCCTGAAGACCAGGAATAGCAATAGATACAGTCTGTGCCTGAACTAGGGCTGCTGGAGCATCAGCCACTGGGGCCTGCTCCTGAACAGGTACAACGGGCGGGTCAGCTGGCACTGCCTCAGCTGCCCTACCTCTACCTCTAGCACGACTGCGCCCACGGCCTCTAACTGGTGGCAATGGAGGTCGTCCACCTCGTCTTGATTCTCGCGTTCTCGCCATCTGCGAGAGAATAGATTATAGAAGTTCAGTTCTCAGAACAACAAGATCGCACAACAGAGTTCAAGAAAAGTGAAGTGTTTCCTAAAGGTTCGCAGCCTCCCGAGGATAAGTACAGGCGTCCCCGTACCGATCCACAAGACTTTACTAACCGGCTCAAGACTCATGAGGCCTAGTAAACATAGTTTCTGATACCAACTTGTCACGACCCCAAATCCGGTTGTGATGGCGCCCGGCACATTGCTAGGCCAGCCTGACCAATTAATAACAACGACGGAGCTAGAAGCTCGCTTTATCCCATTTAAGCATATCAAAACATGAAGCAACAGTGATACATATATCGAAAACCGGGAACCAAGTCCCAAAATATACCAACTCCCATAGACCGCAGGACCAAGAGTCATGAGCCTCTAATGAACATAAGTATATATGGTTTACAAGATACCAAGTGCGGAAAGAAATAGCAATACAGAATCAAAAGACAGTGAGAAGGAATATCGGGTCGTGCGGACTCTGCAGCTACCTCGAATATCCTATAGATGTCGCCTCGAACAGCTACCGGATCACTGCTGAGAGGTACCTGGATCTGCACACAAGGTGCAGGGAGTAAAATGAGTACTACCTGACTCAGTGGTAATAAACAAGGGTAAGACAGCGCAGATAAGAAATCCGCAACAAAGCACTATGTGTTGTAATGAAATGCCCTGTCACAGAATCAATATCAACTATACATGTACCAACAAGTACAGTAAAATAGTATAACAGCTAGCAGATGTAGCTAAATGCAATGCAATGCATGATGTGACCACTACGGCGCGTAGCCCGATCCAATTTGGGTACCCATGCTCACTGTGGGGGTTCAGACTCCGGAGGGGCTCCTACAGCCCAAGCACAATATTACCGTGGCGTGCAGTCCGATCCAACATATATACCACTGCAGCGTGCAGCCCGATCCACTACCAGTCATCTAATATGCAAATACAGCCTCGCAGGCTTAAAAGTAGTTTTGAAAACATCTTTTATCATTTTTCAGTTGAAAACAGTAATATCAAGTTCCAGAGATTGGAAATAGCATGATAACAGAAATAGCTGCGGACTGGTAGTAAACTAGCATGTCAATATTACAAGACTATGATAACGATCCTCGCGGGATCCAATAACTGGCTCACAGCCCACAAGTATACTCGACCGTCCAAGAAGGAGGTTTAATGGCTCAAGAGTAGCCAATATCACAATATAGTATGCAACCATCCGAGAAGGAGGTTCGACGGCTCAAGAATAGCCTAATATCATAACACACTATCAACAAGTCGGACTAAGCCATAGTCCCCAATCACAATCGAACCTGCACTCACAAGAGAGTACGTGTCTCGCCGCTATACAACGTCATAGAGTGGTATACAGGGGTTTCGAACCCGCTGGTCATCACCCACATCTATTACTTAACTAAATACCGCGCGACGACTACTCTGCAATGCCCTTGCCACGAGAATCAAGCTCTGCACGCGTAGAATCTGATCAAATACAGCAAATACACATCAAATTAGACCAATGGAACGATATCTAGTCAAAACAACTCAATTTACTCCGAAAATGGCAAAGTTGCCAAAACCCGACTTTCGGTACGATTCTCGAAAAATTGCAAAAGTCACATATTCGGAATCCTCATCTCGATACGAGTCTAGGCATATAAAATTTACCAAAATCAGACTCCATTTGCCCACTCAAATCAGTGTTTTCTTCAATTTTAGGCCTAGGGCTCAAACCCACCTTTAATCTTCTATTTACAGAAAATTAACCAAGGATTTCATGTTAAAATGATGTAATTAAGCCACAAAACTTACCTCCGATGAAACCCCGATGATTTCCCAGCAATCTCCCGTCAATACCCTCTCTTGGAACTCAAAAATGGAGGTTTTAGGTATTAAACCCGCGACTAGTTCTGTTCTGGTTTTAATTTCACTGCCAGACCATTCCTTCTATGCGATCGCAATGGCCCTATGCGATCGAATAGAGTTAAATTTTTCCTGCCAATTCCCCGTTCTATGTGATCGCAATGCACCTCCGTGATTGCATAGCACAATCTTCCAGGCCTTATCTTTTCTTCTCTGCAATCGCAGCACTGGTTATGCGATCGCAATGTGCAGTCTGATAAGCCTATTCGATCGCACCCCTTGCTATGCGATCGCATAGCACATTTTTCTCATCCCTCCGAGCTCTTCTATGCGATCGCAATGACCCTATGCGATCACATAGAGCAATCACTGTCTGCAATTTTTCTGCAGAAACTTCATGATCAAAATTTGCCCGTTAGGCATCCAAAATGATCCCGAGACCCCCGGGACCTCCACCAAAGCCACCAATACATCACATTACCTCATTCAAACTTTCTCGTAACATAAAAACACCATCGTAAACATCAAAATCACCCATTACACACGGATTCAAGCCTAAGCTTCTTCAAATCTTCCGAAACTAACATTCGATCAAAAATCCGACCAAACGACGTCCGAATGACCTGAAATTTTGCGGACATATCCAAAATCACCTAACGAAGCTACAGAAATTGTCGGAATTCCATTCCGACCCCCGGATCAAAATCTCACCTTCCGTTCGGATTTCGCCAAAATTCAACCATAGCCAATTCAAGCCTATTTCTACACCGGACCTCCAAATTCAATTCCGTTTGCTCCCCTAAGTCACAAATCACCTCTTTGAACTAACCGAATCATCAGAATCAGATTCCGAGCCCTCTAACCAAATAGTCAACTCCGGGTTGACTTTCCTTATTCAAGTTTCCTTCAAAAAGGCTATATGCCTCATTTTCAATCCAATTCACTCCTAACTCACCTGATAGACTCTAACACTGATATAAAAGCATAAAACATGTAATTACAACCTAAGGGGGTGGTAATTCCCGTGACAACGGGCCGGGTCGTCATACCAACTTACCTACCATTTCATTAATAAAATCATTCTATTGACAATTTACAATATCAGTAATAATAACAACAATAACTGTGAAAGTCTAATTTATAAGTCTGAATACATATGGAATACTCAACAATATCATCTACCCAAGATTTGGTGTCACATACTCACAAACCACTAAGAATAAACTAAATACAAGGGTCTGAAATAAATATAACAACTGTCTGTCTCGAAAACAATGAGACAACAGTAAAAATAAAAATATAAGAAGAGATGTCGGGCCTGCGGACGCCTGCAAGGCTATCTCAGTCTCGTGATAATAAAATCCTGCTCCGGAACTACTACGGATGCAGCTGCTCAAAACCTGGACCTATGCAAAAATGCACAAAAGTGTAGTATCAGCACAACCGACCCCATATGCTGGTAAGTATCTAGCCTAACCACGACGAAGTAGTAACGAGGCTAGACTGGACACCACATAAACCTGTACAGATATAAATATACAGCAGAAATCGAATACCAAGAAGTTAACTACGTGGGAGGTATGAGTGAATTTATTTAGGTTCGAACCTCGGGTTTTGACCAAGCGGGCCCGGGGTCAGTTTTGCAAATTTTGGACAGAATGTTAGAAAGATTTTATTCAGGCATTTGGGTTGGATTGTTGAGTATTATTGATGATATTAAATCAATTGTGTATAGATACTATTGAATTGGAGTTAAATTTGAAAGGAAAGGTTGCTTGAGGATTGAGTTGACCGTAAGCCTTCGAGGTAAGTGTTTGATCTAACTTTGGCTTGAGGGAATATGATTAGAGTATCATAATGCTATTTGCTAAATGATCGAGTGCGGTGTATAGGCATGGTGACGAGTGTCTATACACTAGAGTCTAGCATGACCGTATGTCTTTGTTTGTACTTATTTTTGAGATGATTTGGAACTCTCCTAAGCTAAATTATGATTTGCTACAAATGTAAATAGTTTGAAGATAAATTGTGAAATATTAATGTTTTGGAGCGTTGGCTCAAATATAAATACTATTGAGTAAAAAATGAAAGTATTGAAAGGAGTTGTGATTAGTCCCTTGCCGGGATGGTTGAATATGTTGAGTATTGCCCTTGCCGGGTTGTGAAAGTTATTGTTATTGTTCCCTTGCTAGGATTCAATTTTTATTTGTGTTACTCCTTTGCCGGGATAGTGTTTACTATTTTTTTATTTTTCTTGCTCATTTGGTTATGACTGCTGTTTGTGTGAGGAAGAGTGATATTCCGCGAAGGGGCATTCCGTGCTATTTCTGATTATAATCGCACGAAGGGTCATTCCATGCTATGTTTTGACTAAATACGCACGAAGGTACATTCCATGATCTGATTTGATTATATTTGTAGGAAGTGTCATTCCATGCCATTAACTGAGAGTTATGTGAGGGAAAGCATGAAGGGTGATGTCGTGCATTTTGTTCGCTTGCTTTGGGTGAGAATGAGAGTAAAAGCACGAAGGTTGATGCCGCGCAACTACTGAATTTCTTATTCTGTGATAATTATTGTTGTGGATTATTTCTTAATTATGTTGATGAACTATATATTCAATTATACTCTCCATAGCATGCTCCCCCTTTTTTATTGTTTAGTTTCAGTGTTTCTGTTGTTTTAGTGTATATATGTATATAGAATTGCACAAGTTAATTTGGTAGTCCTGTCTAGCCTCGTCACTACTTCGCCGGGGTTAGGCCAGGCACTTACCAGCACATGGGGTCGGATGTGCTGATGCTACACTATATGTATTTTTTGTGCACAGATCCAGGAGTAGCTTTTGGACAGCAGCAGTAGGATCAGTTCAGGGACTCTCAAGGTAGCCTAGCTGGCGTTCGCAGGCCGAAGTCCCTTCTCTTTACTTTAGCTTGTTTTCATTGTTCCAAAAAGACTTATGTATTTTTCTTTCATTCAAACTTGGTTTTAGTATTCTATAGTAGTCTGTGAGCTAGTGACACTAGGTTTTGGGACAATGATGTGTTTAAAACTTCCACATTTTTATATTATTTTCTTAAACTTAAAAGTCTTCCGCACTTATTAATTTTTTGATAGTATATTTTATTGGTGATGTTGATACAGAATGTATAATGTTTGGTTGGCCTAGCTCCATTAGTAGGCGCCATCACGACGCTCGATGGTGGGATAAATCTGGGTTATGACAAGTTGGTATCAGAGCACTAGGTTACATGGGTCTTACAACTCACGAACAAACTTAGTAGTGTCTGTGGGGTAGGTAGACGTCTGTACTTGATCCCCGGATTCTATTAAGTTAGGAAAAATCTCTCATTTGTTCTTTCTCGTCGTGCAATTTGGTTCCTCAAATGCTGATTGAATTTCTACTCTACTCTTTCGTAGATGGAGAGAACACACGCTTCCTCATCCGTTGATCAGCAGTCCGAGCCCCAGGCAGCTCTCGCTAGGGGCAGAGGACATGGCCAGGCTAGGGGCCAAGGTAGGGGCAGAACCCACCCACCAGTAGCAACACCAGTGGCAGATACTCAGGTTAACTTTGGAGAGGAGGTTCCGACCCCAGCCCAGACAGTTCCAGTGAGCCCATCTCAGGTCCCAAAGAGGTTTTTTGCTACCCCCGTTCTTCAGGAGGCCTTGATCCGATTGGTTGGCATTATGGAGAGTGTTACCCGAGCAGGATTGCTTCCTGTAGCACTAGCCACTCTCCAGACTGGAGGTGGAGCCCAGACTCTTGCTGCACGTACTCCGGAGCAGGTAGCTCCCCAAACTTGGGTTCCACTGGTTCAGACAGCTACGACAGTTTAGCCGGGGGTAGTTGAACTGACCGGTGATGGAGTTTTGAGGTTGCAAGTATGAGTATATGTTCCCAATATTGATGGTATTCGAGAGTTGATCTTAGCGGAGGCCCATAGTTCTCAGTATTCTATTCACCCGGGCGCCGCGAAGATGTATCAGGACTTGCAACAACATTTCTAGTGGCGTAGGATAAAGAAGGACATTGTTGCATATGTGGCTAAGTGTTTGAATTGTCAGCAGGTCAAATATGAGCATCAGAGGCCTGGTGATGTATTTTAGAGGATTGAGCTTCCCGAGTGGAAGTGGTGTCAGATTTAAGAACAGATTATATATTTGAACTCGTGGGAGTATGGGTGAATTTATTTAGGTTCGAACCTCGAGTTTAACCAAGCGAGCCCGGGGTCAGTTTTGCAAATTTTGGACAGAATGTTAGAAAGATTTTATTTAGGCATTTGGATTGGATTGTTGAGTATTATTGATGATATTAAATCAATTGTGTATATATACTGTTGAATTGGAGTTAAATTCGAAAGGAAATGCATTGCTTGAGGATTGAGTTGACCGTAAGCCTTCGAGGTAAGTGTTTGATCTAACTTTGGCTTGAGGGAATAGGATTAGAGTATCATAAATTCTATTTGCTAAATGATCGAGTGTGGTGTATAGGCGTGGTGACTAGTGTCTATACATCAGAGTCTAGCATGACCGTGGGTCTTTGTTTATACTTGTTTTTTAGATGATTTGGAACTCTCCTAAGCAAAATTATGATTTGCTACAAATATAAAGAATTTGAGGATAAATTGTGAAATATTAATGTTTTGGAGCGTTGGCTCAAATGATAAATACTATTGAGTAAAAGATGAAAGGATTGAAATGAGTTGTGATTAATGCCTTACCGTGATGCTTGAATATGTTGAGTATTGTCCTTGTCAGGTTGAAAAAGTTACTGTTATTGTACCCTTGTCGGGATTCATTTGTTATTTTTGTTACTCCCTTGTCGGGATAGTGTTTACTATTTATTTATTTTTCTTGCCCGTTTGGTTGTGACTACTGTTTGGGTGAGGAAGAGTGATATTGCAAAAAGGGTCATTCCGTGCTATTTCTGATTTTTATTGCACGAAGGTTCATTCCGTGCTATGTTTTGACTAAATACGCACGAAGGTACATTCCGTGCTTTGATTTGATTATATTTGCACGAAGGGTCATTCCGTCCCATGAACTGAGAGTTATGTGAGGGAAAGCATGAAGAGTGATGTCGTGCATTTTGTTCGCTTGCTTTGGGAGAGAATGAGAGTAAAAGCACGAAGGTTGATGTCGTGCAACTATTGAATTTCTTATTCTGTGATAATTATTGTTGTGCCTTCTTTCTTAATTACATGGATGAACTATATATTTAATTGTACTCCCCACAGCATGCTCCCCCTTTTATTGTTTAGTTTCAGTGTTTTTGTTGTTTTAGTGTATATATGTATATAGAATTGTACAGGTTGATTTGGTAGTCCTATCTAGCCTCGTCACTACTTCGCCCGTGTTAGGCCGGGCACTTACCAGCATATGGGGTCGATTGTGCTGATGCTACAGTCTGTGCATTTTTTTGTGCACGGATCCAGGAGCAGCTTTGGACAGCAGCAGTATTTATTCCAGGAGCTATCATCAGTTCAGGGACTCTCAAGGTAGTCTAGCTGGAGTTCGCAGGCCGAAGTCCCTTCTCTTTACTTCGGTTTGTTTTCATTGTTCCGAAACAGACTTATGTATTTTTCATTCATTCAAACTTAGTTGTAGTATTCTATAGTAGTCCGTCAGCTAGTGACACCACGTTTTGGGGTAGTGATGAATTTCAAACTTCCGTATTTTCATATTATTTTGTTAAACTTAAAAGTCTTCTGCACTTATTAATTTGTTGATAGTATATTTTGTTGGTAATGTTGATAGAGAATGTGTAACATTTGACTGGCCTAGCTCCGTTAGTAGGCGCCACCACGACAACCGATGGTGGGATAAATTCGGGTCGTAACATGAAATTTTTCCAAAATGCTAACCTTCACAATAAGCGCCAAAATGCTCCCGGGTCATCCAAAACCCGATGCGGGCATACACCCAAGTCTGAAATCATCACACGAACTTGCTGGAACCTTCAGATCATTTTCAATCCTAGTTAATTCTTTCGACCTTAAAATTCCGAAATGAGATTTCTCTTTCTAAATCAACTCTGAACTTCCCAAAATTCAATTCCGACCACGCATACAAGTCATAATACCTGAAATGAAGCTGCTCAAGGCCTCAGACTGCTGAACGGAGTGTTAGAACTCAAAACAACCAGTCGAGTCGTTACAGGAACTAACATACGGGTCCAATACCAACAAAATGAAACATTGTTCCATTTCTAAAAACCATTATATTTCCAGTAAAACAATATTCTTCAAAAACTCATTTCTTGGCCTAAGGACGTCGGAATTTGATTTCGGGCATACGCTCAAGTCACATATTTCAATACGAACCCTCAGGACCGTTAAATCATAGCTTCGGGTCCAGGTCCGTTTACCCAAAATATTGTCCGAAGTCAACTTAATTAAAATTTATAGGAAAAAATTTAGCATTTTCTCAAATTTTCACATGAAGGCTTTTCGGAAGCGCTCCCGGATTGCGCATACAAATCGAAAAAAAATAAAATAAGGTCTTGAAAGCCTCGGAACCCCGAATTAGGTTCTAAAATACGAGATGACCTTGTGGATCGTTACAAGGATGAAGTTGAATTTGTTCTTTTTTTTTTTGGATGAATGAGTGCACCAAAATTCTTTAAATAAAACTACGTAACATTTAACTAAACAACTAGAGCACGCGTAGTAAAACTATAATTTTATAAATTAAAACAAACATAAACAAGCCAGCAAAAAAAATTACTAATAAATGTAAGCATAAAATTAAAGAAAAGAGAGAATCGAGAGGGTTTATGGTATGTAGAGATTTTTTATTGAAAAAATTTTTGTAGAGATTAACATATAAATTATAATATAAAAAATTAGAAATACCTTCAATTTTAAGTTTTAGTAATTATTTTATTAGTTTTTTTTTTTAGATTGTAAGAGAGTCAAATAAACCACATATGTTGGTCTTCCTTCTGCTTTAGCAAACAAAATGAGAAGACAAAAAATGTTTAGATATGGATTCCATTTCGTGAACAATATCTCATTTTGAACATTTTGAATAGTTAGTTTACTTCAGTCAATTATGTTAAGGGTATTCAAAATATAATATATAATCATATAAAGTAATATTTGATCTATATATATATATAGTACTATAATTTTCCGACAAAGATATTCATCTAACCACCCTTATATAATGTGGCTACGCCACTAGTAACATGGAAAATAATGAACTACATGCTATAACAAGTTAATATGCATTAATAATATAAAGAAATGACCAAGAAAATGTTGCGGGAAAAAAAGATAGACATACTCATGAACCGAGTAAAGACTAAAAGAATTTGACATTGATATCGCATTGACTTATTTTCCCAAGTTTTGTTTACTCCTAACATAGTTTTCTAACAAACACTTAACAAGGGAGAAAATGAAACTGTAGAACCGCCGTCAAAATAATAATTAATTAAAAAAAAAAAAATATATATATATATATAAATTATAAATTTTATACATATATATATATATATATATATATATAAATTATAAATTTTATACACTTTTTCAACTAAAAATGAAGAAAAAAAAGCCCTTAACAATACAAGTTAGAGAAAATCTTTTTTTCCTCACCCGGTGTTTGTTATTTATTTTAATTTGGGGCATATTATTTAGGACTTGCAACGAAAGTTCTATTTAATTTGGAGACAAAGTATCGTACCAAAACTAATTTCATTCTATCTGATTAAATATAAAATTATATTTTATTTATCATTCCATCGCAAGTTTTGTGGCTATACCACAAAATTTAATTGAATAGTTTGGTGAAACCAAGATAATGTCAAACACTTCACATGCATGTTTAACGACCCGGCCGGTCGTTTTTGAAATTTACGCCCCGATCCGCAATTTAACTGCTCCCCTAAGTTCATTGCTGCTAATGTAGTTTGTCGGGAGGTTCGGTTCTGGAATTTGAAGCGTTTTGGCACACTTAGTCCCTAAATGAGAGCCTTATAGTTGAAAAATGACCCGTATTCGGAACAGTGTTAAGACGATCTCGGAACGGAGATCCGATGGTTCCATTAGCTCCATTAGGTGATTTTGGGGTTGGGAGCGCATTCGGAATATATTTTGGAGGTCTGTAGCTCAATTAGGCTTGAAGTACTACCAATATATTTTATTGCTCCTTGACCTTAGTTTTCCTCATTTGCTTAATGTCACGACCCAAACCCGGTCGTGATGGCGCCCAACCCTAAAGCTAGGCAAGCCAGACCAACAACTGTTTCCACAGTTAAAGACCAGTCCCAAAAGGACAAATTTCAAGAAGAATATAAGAGTCAATTATAATACTCCAGTATTAATAGTATAATTAAATACTGAGAAGTGCGAACATCGAAATAACACTCCCAAAAGATCTGGGGTCACGAGTCTAAAGCCTCTAAGCAAAAACTGAATAGTAATAGGAATACTGAATAAAATACTCAAGTCTGGGAATATATATAGAAATAACTTAAATAAAGAGAGAAGCTAGGTTTTGCGAATGCCGGCAGCTACCTCAAGAACTGGAATATACTCGGTAGTAAGCTGGAATGCCCGTCTAACCCTCCTGTGTACATGGATCTGCACACAAAGGTGCAGGGAGTAGGGGTGAGTACTAAGTACTCAGAGAGTAAGAAGTATATAAAATAGCTGAAAGCAGGAAATCCACAGAATACCACAGAGCAAATCTAAACTACAGTCTGATACCTACCACGAACTAAAAACAACAACAAATTCACAATTAGCAGAGATAATTTACAAAGAAAAATGCAATGCAATGCACATGACCGCTACGGCGTGTAGCCCGATCCATTTAACGTCGACGGCGCTCACTGGGGGTGTGTACAGACTCCGGAGGGGCTCCTACAGCTGAAGCGCAATACCGCTGCGGCATGTAGCCCGATCCTCATATCAACCGTTGCGGCATGCAGCCCGATCCATCCTCAGTTCACAACATGCATATGAACCATACACAGTTCAATTTATTTAATTCCAGGTTCTAGTTCATTTAATTATGAAAATATTTTAATTCTTATTTAATTTTCCAAAATAGGTGACTTAGCATTTCAATACGGTGATTTCAAACCAGGACTGAGATAAGTGATTAAGCATACAGAATTATCACATATATAACCATCCCCTAGGGATACTACAGGTCGGCACAAGGCCCCAAACATGGCTTACAGCCACAATTATATCAAATACCGTGTTTTTCAACCATAATTATCATATTATACTCATTCGGGATGGACTAAGTCTCAATCCCCAGTCACAATCAATCTCGCACCTGCCACGGGGTGCGAGCCACGCCCTACTAGCGTCACAATGTGCTAAGCCGGGGTTTCGAACCCTCAGGCTACCATATACACAAACTACTCACCTCTAGTCGGTCGAAGACTCGTCCGCGATGCCTTTTCCTTTTGAAATCACAGCCTCGTGCGTAGAATCTAGTCAAACCACAGCAATTATGTCAATTACGGGTCAAAGAAACATAACCCAATTCAATTTATACGAAATACGCATAATTGCACTAAGTTGGTAAAATCCGAGCCCCAGGCCCACTTCTCAAAAAAATTCAGAAAATCATACCAACGGATTCCTCGTCTCGCTGCGAGTCCGTGCATATAAAATTTATCGAAATCGGAGTTCGAATGGCCTTTCAAAACCCAAAAATTTATTTTCAAAATTTAGGCCCTAGTTCTTCTCAAATTCTACCCAATTTCAGGAATTTTGGTGTTAATTCTTGCATATAATCATGTTTTTAAGTCAAGAAGCTTACCTCCAATGTTTCTCCAACAAAATCCTCTTACTTCTCGTCCAAAATCTCTCCAAAACGCTCAGGTTTTTATGAAAAACAGGTTTTGCTATGTAAACTTGAATCAAACGGATCGAACCCCAACGGGCGATGCACTAACTGTACCTCACTGGTGAAACCTGAATCTCGCCGACGAACTCGAGCTTACTCGGCCAGTGAACAGCGAAATTCAAAGAGTCGACCGAAAACTTAGCTTCATCCGGAATCTCAGAAAACCAAGTCACGTCTTGTTAAAGTCATAAGTCATTTAGTCTCAAAGTTGTTCTTGAATCCAAAATAGCCAACAACAACGAGTTTTCAATATAAAAAGAATCCAAATCGTTGAAATTGTTTTTCTAAGACTTTTCTCACTTTTGGAGGATTGAGATTCATAAGTAAAACAAAAGGAGAATTCTGATACAAATGTGCCATAGTAGAAAGTAGAGTCTAATCGTTTAGGGTGGAGATAGGTCTAATTTGCGGCTCTGCCTCAGTGTAGATTTTCCAGACGTTGGTATGGTTCCAGAGGAATAATGGGTCTGGACCATTTTTTTTAAAACCTTTAGGAATTAACCAAAATCTCTTATAAAGCCAATCAATTGTGAAAATTATAAATTTGACCTCTAACTCAATAGTCAATACCCGGTTGACTTTTCCAACTTAAACCTTCTTAAAAGAGACAAAGTGACTCATTTCTTATCATAATAAATCTGATTAAACTCTAACACACCACATGCCGATAGCGAAACTTAAGGAAGAAATAAACAGGGAAAACGGAGCAGTAACACATAAGACGATGGGTCGGGTCGTCACATCCTCCCCAACTTAAACAAACGCTCGTCCTCGAGCGTATCGAGAGTTGTACTAGAAGCCAACCAGTAGCTGAATGATCTTACCACGGGGTGATCCCTCGTCACCCTATCTTGCATAGACCCGATAAAACAATACAACCGAAATTTCACCTTCCAATTAATCCATAAACCAAACCATAGATCCACGTCGCACTATCTGAAAATCATACACAAGATCAGAAATTCACATATTTACTCAGAGTAAGCCCGAACCAGCTGTAATAACCCCTACTTGCACCCTCGAGTGGAAACATATGATATACCGCCTAAACCAAAAACTTGAATCATAACTTCTATTCACAATAGTTGTCCCCAGCAACCAATTACTGGCAGAGCACCTCTTATTAGCTAAAGCCTTATTCCCACACTTTCTTGTACTTCCAACAATGAATGAAACAGGCTATAAATCGTAATCATCTCTCAGATCAACCATTCCGGAAACCATTTCCCTTGACTGATGTCACAATAGATTTCTGGGTCAAACCCCGATATTATCTTCCTAACAAGTTGAGATCAAATCTGTCCGTATTCATTAATGAACCCAACGATTACCTAGAATCCAACACCACTCTGATGATATGATACCTTAATACAAGTCTAAACCACACCTTGCATAATACACGCACCAGTAAAAAAAATGATCTTAACTCACTCAAATCGTAACAAATGACTCAATCAAAAGAGTTGTACCTCATGCTCATCAATGCCATTACAATACAAGGCTGAGACCCCGTCTCACATCATAGAAATAGAACTCCTAAATCAACCTCGAAAGGTCATAATTCCCATAGCCTCGCTATAATGCACGATCGTATCCCACCACTATTACACCTGAAACACCTCAAGTCGCTATGCTCAAAATCAACAACCACGCACATTTGTTGTCTGAAACCAATGCAATTCATTACACCCATGGTGAAATAGAGAACATGCAACACACCACTCGATAGACCATAACCAATGCTCCATACACCGAGCAACACTTAATTACTCTTCCCACTCGACTTTCTCTATGAATTCTCAATGGAACCGCACAACATGTGCCATAACTAACAAATCACAATGTCTTACAACATCGAAAAAACAACTCAAGGTTAACCAAGCTAACTCAAGCTAAATGTGTAGCCATATCGCCTGCCAACGAACTCAGTACCAAGAAGCCTGCAAATGTTTCTTCCACTTCTATGACTCTTGCCGAAGGAACCAAATAAATACTGAAATCCATAATCTCAATCGGTTACATGCCCGGCCACACGAAACATATCCAAAAAGCTCCTTAATAACGGAACATGATCAATAATAGCAACCTCCGCACATATATCTATTACAAATGCCCAATTAAGAATGTACTACTTCCTAGTTGTCCGCTGGTTCTTTAAATATAAATCACTCTGCTAAATATATTCTAACGCACTTCACCACTTAGCCCATGGCATTGCGGGCGTAGCCCCTAAGGTAAGAGTTCAAAATCACCGAACACCACGATAACCAGTCCGAATTCCAACGTCACATCCACAATATAACATACCAGCTAATAAAGGTTCACCGCGATAACGTAGCCTGTACATCAGAACTCCATATGACACACACATCATCATACCTGATCCCAGTTTCCACCGTGCGAATACATCCACCCATTTGATACCTAATCATTCCATGACAGATACTCAATGTTTACCTGTGCTACCATGCAAACCCGAATACCACTAGTGGACCCAACAAGAGCATGCCACAATACTACCGAAATTTAATCAGTTTAATCATATTACCTTTTTCTAAAACACATACTCGCGTCAACTCGCATCAACTCGCGTCAACTCGCTATGATTAGCAACACTATTTACTTGGACATATGAGGGCCATTCACCCTAATCATATGAAGCTCTCTTATCTAATCGTTTGGAAGGAATCACTACACATTCCATGCTCTGCATGACATACACATTCCTTGTGCAAATTCTTACAATGCTGACATGACGGATGAGATCCGTATACATTCTTAGCCACCGTCGAGACAACAATTCATTAGTTTTATACTCTTGGCAAGGACTATCACCTTATTCTGAACCAAACAATGGTCTTAGCTCTTTACCTAACTTCATATACTCAGATTGCACTGATCTCGAATTCAATGATCTCGTTTCACTCAGTAGGAACTGCTCGGGCAATAAGCCACTCCAAACATAAGTAAACGTCTCATATGATGCCCCAATGTGCGAATGGGTTACCGATTCGAATGCGGTACTAAAGAAAAGCTTTGAAAAGAAATTATCAAATCCTACATACTAACACAGACTTTCCTTGGAAAATATGAAGCAAGACATACCACTATGGCATATAGAGAACTATACTCGATACCACACTGTTGCGGCATGCAACCTGCGCTAGATAGCATACCCATGGCGGCGTGCCACCCGATCCACACATAACTATCACATAAGAACATGCTCATCGAGCCAAATTTGCTCATTACAACATAATACCAAGTATCGATCGTACGCATGCTAAGTGCATTATATCATCCCCGAGGGATATTTAACATTATAAATAACAAAACTCAAGCACAGCTGAGGTACGATGTACAATTGGAATTTCAAAAGCCAAGATGCTCGTATAACGTCATTCCTACACGGATTCTTAACATATAGAAATTTCTCAAGCCATTTCACACTTTTCCAGCGCAATGCATCACTACGCGAAACATCCAACAAAGAAAAATCAACTAACTACTCCTCCACGAGGACCGCGTTACAAAAATGTATACATCTGGCCTGGTATAGGGCCATTATTCACATTAAATCTATCCACCGACTTCAAGCCGATCCTCATCACACTGAACTGGCCTAATAACCTTTCAAAGGTCCATGATAACTTCCATTTTCTTCATAGAACACAAGAACAACTATCATAATCGGAGCAATCCTCCCAGTTTACAACCCAATATGCCACGTGCCCTCGAGGCATGAATTCCTCAATTTAACGACACTATCATAACCTTCATACTTGGTTTACATCTTTAACTAGTCAAGTGACTGCCTGCCAAACTTATATAATCTTCTAGTATAACACACTCCCAGAACCTACCACAACAATATATGGGGCACACCTCCAAACCACTGGTCGCACTAACGCTGAAGAGCGATCAAGAATCATCAACCAGGACACAACACCGCTCTCAGGTGATGCTGAAGATGATACTAATTTATCTTAACCATCGAAACTTCCTTCCTGCTCGTCCGATCTCTTGACATCTTGTCAAAACCTTTCCTTCACTCGTGCCATTCTCGGCTCAATTTCTGCAATCAAAACTGGTTCACAGTATACTTTAAGACAGAACCAACATAGCACATAATCGTGCAATTAGCTACTCAATGCAGTCTCCCCAACTTAGCTCGAAGCCATATATCACAACTCACTATACTCATAACGCGTATGCTTCATTGCTATCATAATACCATAATGAGATTAAACTTGCTCTTTCATAAGCTTGTGGAAACACAAATCATTTGGAATTTTAACTCTTCTGCATTTTTTCTTGCATTCACCCACATAACGGTTAAACCTATTCTCTAGGTGTCTAAATTTTTACTAAGTCCCAAATCTTTCAAAAATTTTGGCAGAGTTTCCTTTGTAATTGGGCCTATCCACCTGCTAGAGAATCACCAAAATCATCCTAACAACACAGCTACAACTCGACAAAATATCAAAATGTATATCAACAACATTAATCTCAATACTACCTGTATTATATTATCACAATCGATGCGTTGCACTTATTTGAATCATAACACATATAAAATACCGACAATTTATTTTTCTAAGTCTGAACTCATACTGCCACACGTATTGCACTTAACTTTCCAACTATGAGATACGACAATATTCTTCACGCGCCCGCAACTTGGGGTTGCACAACAGATCGCAATAGGAACGAATCGCTTAACAGTTCATCTATTATCCCACAAACTTCTTTGTCACTACCAAGATCACATAGATACACCTCACAGCGCTAACTTACTCATCACGTGGATATCCGACCGCCATCCCCGCTAATAAGGACATTACCGAACACATAAGTTAAAAGTACTTGCTCGCATAATCAGCACTTCGGTGCTCAAGCCGTAGGCAAAGATTCAGCCTCGAGCCCTCCTGACTGGCCCAACACGTACTTACGGAGATTAACTCTCGTCCCTCGATCGGGGAATCACAATCCATCGATGCAGATGTATTACTGAATGCTCGCATGTGCATATAGACGTGTGGAAGAAATTTCAAGAGTTATTTCTCAAGCTGAAACAAATACGTACGATAAGAATTCCAAGAAAGTGAAGTGTTTCCTAAAATTCTGTAGCCTCCCGAGGATAGATACGAATGTCTACGTACCGATCCGCGAAAGCCTACTAAACCGGCTCATGACTCGCGAGTCCTAGTAACCTAGGCTCTGATACCAACTTGTCACGACCCAAACCCGGTCGTGATGGCGCCCAACCTTAAAGCTAGGCAAGCCAGACCAACAACTGTTTCCACAGTTAAAGACCAGTCCCAAAAGGACAAATTTCAAGAAGAATATAAGAGTCAATTATAATACTCCAGTATTAATAGTATAATTAAATACTGAGAAGTGCGAACATCGAAATAACACTCCCAAAAGATCTGGGGTCACGAGTATAGAGCCTCTATGCAAAAACTGAATAGTAATAGGAATACTGAATAAAATACTCAAGTCTGGGAATATATAAAGAAATAACTAAAATAAAGAGAGAAACTAGGTTCTGCAAACGCCGGCAGCTACCTCAACAACTCGAATATACTCGGTAGTAAGCTGGAATGCCCGTCTAACCCTCCTGTCTACCTGGATCTGCACACAAAGGTGCAGGGAGTAGGGGTGAGTACTAAGTACTCAGTGAGTAAGAAGTATATAAAATAGCTGAAAGCAAAATCCACAAAATACCACAGAGCAAAGCTAAACTACAGTCTGATACCTACCACGAACTAAAAACAACAATAAATTCACAATTAGCACAGATAATTTACAAACAAAAATGCAATGCAATGCACATGACCGCTACGGCGTGTAGCCCGATCCATTTAACGTCGAGGGCGCTCACTAGGGGTGTGTACAGACTCCGGAGGGCCTCCTACAGCCCAAGCGCAATACCGCTGCGGCGTGCAGCCCGATCCTCATATCAACCGCTGCGGCATGCAGCCCGATCCATCCTCAGTTCACAACATGCATATGAATCATACACAGTTCAATTTATTTAATTCCACGTTCCAGTTCATTTAATTATGAAAATACTTTAATTCTTATTTAAATTTCCAAAACAGGTGACTTAGCATTTCAATACGGTGATTTCAAACCAGGACTGAGATAAGTGATTAAGCATACAGAGTTATCACATATATAACCATCCCCTGGGGATACTGCAGGTCGGCACAAGGCCCCAAACATGGCTTACAGCCACAATTATATCAAATACCGTGTTTTTCAACCACAATTATCATATTATACTCATTCGGGATGGACTAAGTCTCAATCCCCAGTCACAATCAATCCCGCACCTGCCACGGGGTGCGAGCCACGCCCTACTAGCGTCACAATGTGCTACGCCGGGATTTTGAACCCTCAGGCTACCATACACACAAACTACTCACCTCTAGCCGGTCGTAGACTCGTCCGTGATGCCTTTTCCTTTTGAAATCGCCACCTCGTGCGTATAATCTAGTCAAACCACAGCAATTATGTCAATTACGGGTCAAAGAAACATAACCCAATTCAATTTATAAGAAATACGCATAATTGCACTAAGTTGGTAAAACCCGAGCCCCGGGCCCACTTCTCAAAAAAATTCAGAAAATCATACCAACGGATTCCTCATCTCGCTGCGAGTCCGTGCATATTAAATTTATCAAAATCGTAGTTCGAATGGCTTTTCAAAACCCAAAAATTTGTTTTCATGATTTAGACCCTAGTTCTTCACAAATTCTACCCAATATCTGGAGTTTTGGTGTTACTTCTTGCATATAATCGTGTTTTTGAGTCAAGAAGCTTACCTCCAATGTTTCTCCGACAAAATCCTCTTACTTCTCGTCTAAAAGCTCTCCAAAACGCTCAATTTTTATGAAAAACAGGTTTTTCTATGTAAACTTGAATCAAACGGATCGAACCCCGACGGGCGATGGACTAACTGTACCTCGCCGGTGAAACCTGAATCTCGCCGACGAACTCGAACTTACTCGGCCAGTGAACAGCGAACTTTAAAGAGTCGACCGAAAACTTAGCTTCATCCGGAATCTCAGATAACCAAGTCACGTCTTGCTAAAGTCATAAGTCATTTAGTCTCAAAGTTTTTCTTGAATCCAAAATAGCCAACAACAATGAGTTTCAATATAAAATGAATCCAAATCGTTGAAATTGTTTTTCTAAGACTTTTCTCACTTTTGGAGGATTGAGATTCATAAGTAAAACAAAAGGAGAATTCTGATACAAATGTGCCATAGTAGAAAGTAGAGTCTGATCGCTTAGGGTGGAGATAGGTCTAAATTGCGGCTCTGCCTCAGTGTAGATTTTCCAGGCATTGGTATGGCTTCTAGAGGAATAATGGGTCTGGACCATTTTTTTAAAAACCTTTAGGAATTAACCAAAATCTCTTATAAAGCCAATCAATTGTGAAAATTATAAATTTGACCTCTAACTCAATAGTCAATACCCGGTTGACTTTTCCAACTTAAACCTTCTTAAAAGAGACAAAGTGACTTATTTCTTATCATAATAAATCTAATTCAACTCTAACACACCACATGCCAATAGCGAAATGTAAGGAAGAAATAAATAGGGAAAACGGAGCAGTAACACATAAGACGATGGGTCGGGTCATCACACTTAAGCACTAAAATCGAAAATGAGTTTCAAATGGCAAGCAATTCCATTTAAGCTTGATTCTGCAAGAGATTTTAAAATGGAACATTTAATGGGCATATAATTGATCAGTAGATGTGGCAGTCGCTAGAGATTTTAAAATTCAATAATTGATTGTTGTTATGATTCTTAGCATTATGACGTCTTAATCCGTGTATTAACCTGAAACTCATTCTCCTTAACATGTATTCCTCTTATTCGGATAAAGTATTTGTAATCCAAGTTGAAAATCAAATTATAGTACCCCAATTCACGTTGCCCGCCTTAGCCGCCTGTAGGATTTCTTTTCTATATGGATTAGGAATCTTATTGATGTTGAACTCTAACATATATTTATCCCACATCGGTTGATACCTTTAACGAGGTGCGTTGAGAAATCTATATAAACAACATATTCCATGTCTAATGTACATCAATCAATCAATTTATGTCATCTTCCCGTGGCTCTTGAGTTCGTGTTTTGACGATTCAAAAGTGCTAATATTTGAGATTCGGGCCACTCGGAGTCGGATACTCGTGGCAAGAGAGTTGTCTCTTAGCGGTTTCGTACCGGAGTCGAGGTAAGTGGCTTGTCTAACTTCGTGTGGGGGAACCTTCCCCCCTAGGATATTATGTGTTAATTTAAATGCCTTGTACGCGAGGTGACGCACGTGTACATGCGCAGATTGTTGGAATCCACCTTACTTGAATTGTTCAATTCGTGATATTTCTTTTCTTAGCTAATTAGATCATGACATCTACCTGATATTCGTTAGAAAAGCATGGTTAGATTTGATTTATCTATCTTAGTGCCTAATTGTCTTACTTGAACTTCTTGATATTGTTGGTACTGGTTTTGGTGGAATTTTTAGTTATGCATATCATACTTCTCTGTGCTTTCCTTTTTATTGCTTGTGTTAGTGGACTGCAGGTTCAATTCCCGGAGATCCAAGGGTTGCGGGTTCGATTCCCGGAGATCCAAGGGCTACGGGTTCGATTCCCGGAGACCGGGAGTTGTAGTTTTTGTGGACTTCGGGTTCGATTCCCTGAGATCCAAGGGCTGCGGGTTCGATTCCCGGAGACCCGAAGTTTAATGAGATATTGAGATACGGACTGCGGGTTCGATTCCCAGAGATCCTGAGATAATGAGGTACGGACTACGGGTTCAATTCCCGAAGATCCTAGGGCTGCGGGTTCGATTCTCGGAGACCTAAAGATACTGATGTAGGGACTGCAGGTTAAATTCCCGGAGCTCCTGTGTTGTTGAATATAGAAAGGGACTGTGGGTTCAATTCCCATACGTCCTGGACTTGTTGATTTGAGTTTATGTTGTGTTGGTTACTTGTTGTCATCTTAATCGTAGACGGTTTGCAGTAATTACTTTATTGTTGCTATTTCCGACTCAATCTTATTTTAAAAACTGCTTATTATTGTTATTATCATTATGTTATTATATCTCGGTAGGGCCCTGGCCAAGCGGCACTTATTACATTTCTTTTATATTATTCCGCTATTATTTTTATCTCTTGTTTCATGAAATTGTACATTCCGCATCGTGTTAGGCTTACCTAGTCGCGAAGACTGGGTGCCATCATGACAGGTTCACGATTGGTGAACTAGGGTCGTGACAACTTGGTATCAGAGCTCTATGTTCATAGGAGTCACGGGACACAGAACGGTTACTTAGAGTCTCGCTGATCGATACGGAGACGTCTATATTTATCTACGAGAGGCTATGTAACTATTTAGGAAACTCTTCATTTCTTTTGGATTCCTTGTCGTGCGACATTTTTGGCACCAAATCTAAACTTTTGGTTTCTATTCTCTCACAGATGGTGAGGACACGTGCTACTCACGAGGATTAGGCACACGCGCCCCGTGCTGCCACCGCCAGAGGCCGGGGCCGTGGTAGAGGACAAGGACGCGCCCGAGGTACTGTCACAGCACCCGCGCGTGCTGCCGCTGAGGTACCACCGGTGGATTAGGTTGGAGCACAGGCACCTGGTACACCGACTACAGCTGCTGCTACTCCAACACTCCAGGAGACCCTGGCCCAGTTCATGAGCATGTTACTACTTTAGCTCAGGCAGGGTTACTTCCTCTCACTGCAGCTACATCTCAGGGCGGGGGAGGGGCCCAGACTCCCGCAGCCGCTACACCTGAGCAGCGAGTGCCCGTGGAGCAGGTTCCAGAGAATATTGTTATGCCTTCTGCTACCCCAGTATAGCCTGGAGGTGGGCCAGCTGCCTCCGAGGACGAGCAGCGTAGATTAGAAAGGTTCAAGAAATATGATCCTCCAGTGTTCAGTGGTTTGGCTACAGATGATGCATTGGGTTTTCTGGAGGAGTGTCATCGTATCCTTCGTACCATGGGGATAGTGGAGACCAGCGGGGTTTCCTTCACTGCTTTTCAACTTCGTGGGGCCGCTTATGATTGGTGGAGCACGTATGAGTTGGATAGTCCAGATGAGTCTGCTTCATTGACCCGAATGCAATTTTCTGATATGTTTTTGAGGGAGTTTGTTCCGAGAGCCTTAGGGATTCTTGGCGATCGGAGTTTGAGCGCTAGGGACAGGGCTCCATGACAGTATCGGAGTATGCTATTAGTTTCACCCGTCTAGCCAGGCATGCACCGGCCTTGGTAGCCACGGTACGGGAGAGAGTGCGGAGATTTATTGAGGGCCTTATTGTGCTGATCAAGTCCAGCATGGCTAGGGAATTGGATACAGATATACCGTATCAGCAGGCGGTGAGCATTGCCAGGGGGATCGAGAGTATGCTCCCTAGAGAGAGGGGAGAGAGAGAGGCCAAGAGGTCTCGTGAGTCGGGATATTTCTCTAGTGCCCGCACTTCAGCAGCTAGTCATTTTGGCAAGGGTTATTCCGGTCATCCAGTTCATTCAGCATTGCCAGCAGCCGGTAGTACTCCAGCTCTTCCAGCACCTCAGGAGCCTTATTATGCTCCCCCAATTTCCAGTGCGCCTCCTGCGCGGGGTACCTCCAAGGGTCAGACTAGTGGGGGTGAGGCCGGTCAGTCACAACCATCGCGTCCTCCCAGAGCTTATTTTGAGTGCGGGGATACTCGCCATCTGGTTAGGGAGTGCCCCAGGCATAGGAGAGGAGCACCTCCACAGTCTTCGCAGCCTCAGCGTGGTTCACAGGGTCAGCAGGCCATCATTCCAGCCCCAGCTGCCACTCCACCTGCCCAGCCAGCCAGGGGCGGGGATCAGGGTGCCAGAGGCCGCCCTTGAGAGAGGGGCAGGCCAGATTTTATGCTATTCCTGATCGTGCCACAACTGTTGCATCTGATTCTGTTATCACATGTATTATTTTGGTTAGTCGCAGAGAGGCATCGGTTCTATTCGATCCTGGTTCCACTTTTTCATATGTGTCATCTTATTTTGATTCAAATCTCGGTGTGCCTCGGGATTCTTTGAGTGCCTCCATCTTTGTTTCTACTCCGATGGGAGATTCTTTGGCTGTGGATCGTGTGTATCGGTCATGTTTGGTTACCATTTGTGGTTTTAAGACCAGAGCGGATCTATTGTTACTCGGGATGGTCGATTTTGATATTATTCTGGGCATGGACTTGTTGTCGCCCCATTATGCCATTCTTGATTGTCACGCCAAGACTGTGATGCTGGCTATGCCAGGCATTCCACGTATTGAGTGGAGTGGTACTCTAGATCATACCCACAGTCGTGTTATTTCCTTTCTTAAAGCTCAGCGTATGGTTGAGAAGGGGTGTGCTGCTTATCTAGCTTATGTGTGGGATGTTAGTATCGACACTCCTTCTATTGATTCTGTTCAAATGGTACGTGATTTCTCTGATGTATTTCTAGCTGATCTCCCAGGGTATGCCGCTTGACAGAGATATTGATTTTGCTATTGATTTGTTGCCGGGCACTCAGCCCATTTCTATTCCACCGTACCGTATGGCTCCTCCCGAGTTGAAGGAGTTGAAAGATCAGTTACAGGAGTTATTGGGTAAGGGTTTCATTTGACCCAGTGTTTCTCCTTGGGGTACTCCTGTGTTGTTTCTATGCGTATGTGTATTGACTATCGTCAATTGAACAAAGTTACAGTGAAGAACCGGTATCCTTTGCCATGAATCGATGATTTACTTGACTAGCTACAGGGCGCATAGGTGTTCTCCAAGATTGGTTTGCGCTCTGGTTATCATCAGCTTAAGATTCGGGAGTCAGATATCCCGAAGACTGCCTTCAGGACTTGGTATGGTCATTATGAGTTCCTCGTGATGTCCTTCGGGCTGACTAATGCCCCGGCAGCTTTTATGCATTTGATGCACAGTGTGTTCAGGCCATACCTGGACTCGTTCGTGATTGTTTTCATTGATGACATTTTGGTATATTCCCGGAGTCGGGAAGAACACGAGCAGCATCTGAGGATAGTGCTTCAGACTCTGAGGGAGAAGCAATTATATGCAAAGTTCTCTAAATGTTAATTTTGGTTGAGTTTAGTGGCATTTCTAGGTCACGTGGTGTCGAGCGATGGTATTCGAGTGGATCCGAGGAAGGTGGAGGCCGTGCAGAGTTGGACCAGACCCTCCTCAACTACTAAGATTCGCAGTTTTCTTGGCTTGGCGGGTTATTACCATCGCTTCGTAGAGGGGTTCTCTTCGATCGCAGCACCTATGACCAGATTGACCCAAAAGGGTGCCCCTTTCCAGTGGGCAGAAGAGTGTGAGACGAGCTTTTAGAAGCTCAATACAACATTGACTTCGGTCCCTATCTTGATGTTGCCTACAGGTTCGGGGTCCTATACAGTATATTGTGATGCCTCACGAGTTGGACTCGGTGCAGTATTGATACAGGACGGTAGGGTGATTGGCTACGCGTCCAGACAGCTGAAGGTACATGAAAACAACTACCCTGTTCACGATCTGGAGCTAGCTGCCATTGTTGACGTCTTGAAGATTTGGCGTCATTACTTGTATGGGGTTCCTTGTGAGATCTACACTGATCATCGGAGCTTGCAGCACTTGCTTAAGCAGAAGGACCTGAACATGCGTCAGAGGAGATGGTTGAAGTTGTTGAAGGACTATAATATCACTATCCTCTATCATCCAGGCAAAGCCAATGTAGTTGTCGATGCCTTGAGTCGCCGGGCAGAGAATTTGGGGAGTTTGGCATATCTACCAGCTTCGGAGAGACCTATGGTGATGGATGTTCACGGTTTAGCTAGACAGTTTGTTAGACTGGATCTTTCAGAGCCTAGCCGGGTTCTGGCCTGTGTGGTTTCTCGGTCTTCTCTATTTGATCGCTTCATAGAGCTTCAGTTCGATGACCCTCATTTGCTTGTCCTCCAAGATAGAGTTCGGCGTGGTGATGCTCGAGATGTTACCATTGGGGGTGATGGAGTTATGAGGATGCAGGGGCATATTTGTGTGCCCAATGTAGATGATCTTCGAGAGCTGATTCTAGCATAGGCCCATAGCTCGCGGTATTCCATCCATCTGGGTGCCGCGAAGATGTATCAGGACTTGAGACAACATTACTGGTGGAGGCGGATGAAGAGGGATATAGTTTATTATGTTTCTAGATGCCTCAACTGACAGCATGTGAAGTATGAGCATCAGCATCCGGGTGGGCTAATGCAGCAGATTGAGATTCCAGAGTGGAAATGGGAGCGCATTACCATGTACTTTGTATCAGGGCTTCCACGGACTGTGAGGATGTTTGATTCCATTTCGGTCATTGTGGATCGGCTGAGCAAGTCCGCCCATTTCATACCGGTGAGCACTACTTATTCATCAAAGCGACTGGCGGAGATCTACATCAGGGAGATAGTTCGGCTGCATGGTATCCCAATTTCCATCATTTCAGATAGAGGCACTCAGTTCACTTCACGGTTCTGGAGAGCCGTGCAGCAGCAGTTAGGCACTCGGGTAGAGTTGAGCACAATGTTTCACCCCCAGACTGATGGCCAGTCCGAGCGCACTATTCAGATTTTGGAGGATATGCTCCGTGTGTGCGTGATTAAGTTTGGAGGTTCATGGGATCATTTCTTGCCACTGGCGGAGTTTTCTTATAACAACAGCTACCAGTCCAGTATTCAGATGGAACCGTATGAGGCTCTATATGGTAGGAGGTGCAGGTCTCCCGTGGGTTGGTTCGAGCCGGGCGAGGCCAGGCTGCTAGGTACTGAGATGGTCCAGGATGCAATGGACAAGGTCAAGGTGATTCAGGACAGACTTCGTGCAGCCCAGTCTAGAAAAAGAGTTACGCGGACAAGAAGGTCCGCGATGTGGCTTTTATGGTTGGGTAGTGGGTTCTGCTTCGGGTCTCGCCCATGAAGGGCGTTATGAGGTTTGGGAAGAAGGGGAAGCTGAGTCCTAGATTCATTGGTCCTTTTGAGATTTTGAGGCGTGTTGGGGAGGTTGCTTATGAGTTGGCCTTACCTCCCAGCTTAGCCGGAGTCCATCCCGTATTTCATGTCTCTATGCTCCGGAGATACCATGGTGACCCATCGCACGTGTTGGATTTCACTTCTGTTCAGCTAGATGAGGATCTGTCTTATGTTGAGGAGCCAGTGGCCATTCTGGACAGGCAAATCAAGAAGCTAAGGTCAAAGAACATCACTTCAATAAAGGTCCAGTGGCGGGGTCAGCCGGCCGAGGAGGCGACTTGGGAGACCGAGCAGGATATGCGCAACCAGTACCCTCATCTCTTCACCACTCCAGGTATGTTTTCTATGCTCGTTCGAGGACGAACGAATCTTTTAAGTGTGGGAAGATGTAATGATCCGGCCGGTCGTTTTTGAAATTTACGCCCCGATCCCCAATTTAACTGCTCCCCTAAGTTCATTGCTGCTATTGTAGTTTGCCGGGAGGTTCGGTTCTGGAATTTGAAGCATTTTGGGACATTTAGTCTCTTAATGAGAACCTTACAGTTTAAAAATGGACCGTATTGGGAACAATGTTAATGCGACCTCGGAACGGAGATCCAATGGTTCCATTAGCTCTGTTAGGTGATTTCGGGGTTGGAACGCGTTCGGAATATGGAGGTCTATAGCTCAATTAGGCTTAAAGTACTGCCAATATATTTTATTGCTCCTTGACCTTAGTTTTCCTCATTTGCTTAAGCACTAAAATCGAAAAAGAGTTTCAAATGGCAAGCAATTCCATTTAAACTTGATTCTGCAAGACATTTTAAAATGGAACATTTTAATGAGCATATAATTGATCACTAGATGTGGCAGTTGCTAGAGATTTTAAAATTCAATAATTGATTGTTGTTATGATTCTTAGCATTATGACGTCTTAATTCGTGTATTAACCCGAAACTCATTCTCCTTAACATGTATTCCTCTTATTCGGATAAAGTATTTGTAATCCAAGTTGAAATTAAATTATAGTACCCCAATTCACGCTGCCCGCCTTAGCCGCATGTAGGCTTTCTTTTCTATATGGATTAGGAATCTTATTGATGTTGGACTCTAACATATATTTATCCCACATTGGTTGATACCTTTAGCGAGGTGCGTTGAGAAATCTATATAAACAACACATTCCATGTCTAATGAGCATCAATCAATCAATTTTTGTCATCTTCACGTGGCTCTTGAGTTCGTGTTTTGACGATTCAAAAGTGCTAATATTTGAGATTCGGGCCACTCGGAGTCGGATACTCGTGGTAAGAGATTTGTCTCTTAGCGGTTTCATACCGGAGTCGAGGTAAGTGGCTTGTCTAACCTCGTATGGAGGAACCTTCTCCCCTAGGATATTATGTTTTAATTTAAAAGCCTTGTACGCGAGGTGATGGGTGTGTACATGCGCAGATTGTTGGAATCCACCTTACTTGAATTGTTCAATTCGTGATATTTCTGTTCTTAGCTGATTAGATCGTGACATCTACCTGATATTCGTTAGAAAAGCATGGTTAGATAGGATTTATCTGTCTAAGTGCCTAATTGTCTTACTTGAACTTCTTGATACCGTTGGTACTGGTTTTGGTGAAATTTGTAGTTATGCATATCATAATTCTTTGTGCTTTCCTTTTTATTGCTTGTGCTGGTGGACTGTGGGTTCAATTCCCGGAGATCCAAGGGCTGCGGGTTCGATTCTCGGAGACCCGGAGTTGTAGTGTTTGTGGACTGCGGGTTCGATTCCCAGAGATCCAAGGGCTGCGGGTTCGATTCCCGGAGACCCGGAGTTTATTGAGATATTGAGATACGGACTGCGGGTTCGATTCCCGGAGATAATGAGGTACGGACTGCGGGTTCAATTCTCTAAGATCCTAGGGCTGCGGGTTCGATTCCCGGAGACTCAGAGATACTTATGTAGGGACTGCAGGTTAAATTCCCGCAGCTCTTGGGTTGTTGAATATAGAAAGGGACTGTGGGTTCAATTCCCATAAGTCCTGGACTTGTTGATTTGAGTTTATGTTGTGTTGGTTACTTGTTGTCAGCTTAATCATAGACGGTTGCAGTAATTACTTTATTGTTGCTATTTCCGACTCAATCTTATTTAAAGCTGCTTATTATTGTTATTATCATTATGTTATTATCTCTCGGTAGGGCCCTGACCTTCCTCGTCACTACTCCATCGAGGTTAGGCTTGACACTTACTGAGTACCGCCGTGGTATACTCATACTACTCTTCTGCACACTTTTGTTGTGCAGATCCAGGTACATCTGGTCAGGCTCATCTTAGGTGATTTAGCAGCACTTCAGGAGACTTGAGGTATGATCTGCTACGTCCGCAGATCCGGAGGGTATCCTTCTATTCTCATTAGTGATAGCAGTTACTTTCCCTTATTCTTATTGTTTAGACATTCTTGATGTATGGAGCTACAGTTGTACTCCTCTTTTAGTCTGTGTTGCCGGTAGGATTTCGGGTCTTGGTAGTATGCTATTTATTGTGTTTTGGCTAAGTGTATGTGCCAAGCGGCACTTATTACATTTCTTTTATATCATTCCGCTATTATTTTATCTCTTGTTTCATGAAATTTTATATTGCGCATCGTGTTAGACTTACCTAGTCGCGAAGACTAGGTGCTATCATGGCAGGTTCACGAGTGGTGAACTAGAGTCGTGACAGCATGCCATCAAATTTTTATAATTTGAAAGACTTTATCTAAAAGTAGGGAAACTATGTATCTACTATTTATTTCATGCATTTAATTTTAGGTACTGACCCAAAGTTGAAAGTTTTCATGAATTTTTTTTGTGGCTGGTAGTTAATAGAGTAGTTAGTTAGAAAGTTAGGTTGAAAAATTCTTATTTGGATATTTGAATTTTTTAAAGGTTTGACAAATGATTTTAGAGATTTTAAAAGAGAATGACTTTTTTTGTAAAAGAATTTCAACCAAATTCTTTTTGTTAAAAAATAAACGTTGAATTTGCAATCCTAAAATAAAGCTCACCTTTTAGTTGTAGGTCCTAGGTGAGATAAAGCAAATAGAGTTGACAAATTAATACGTAGTAGTTAACAAAACCCTAGCCAACACAAGTCTTACATAGGTATGTAATATGGTCTTTTTTTTAATTTCTTGGTTGACAATGAAGTGTTGTCCACCAAGAGTTCTATTGTAACGACCTGACCCGTCGTTACGGGAGTTATCGCCTCGTTTTCCCCATTTTATACTTTTATATGTTTCATTATTTGTGTTTGAAGAATTTGAAGTAATTCGGATAGAGTTCGGATAGAAATGAGACAATAAGTCTCTTTATGAGATGGTTAGTTTGGAAGTATGAGTTAGAATGCTCGGAATAAATTTTCGATGATTCGACTAGTTTTCCGGGATGATTTTTGACGTAGGACCGCAATCGGAGTTGAATTTGGAGGTCCGGTGTATAATTAGGCTTGAATGGGCTAAGTTTGGATTTTGGCGAATTCCGATTGATAGGTGATATTTTGATCCGAGGGTCGGAATGGAATTCCGAGAGTTGCTGTAGCTTTGGTATATGATTTGTGATATGTGTACAAAATTTCAGGTCATTCGAACGTTGTTTGGTTGGGTTTTTGATCGAATACGTGTTTCGGAAGTTTTGAAGAACTTAGTCTTGAATCCGATGTGAATTGATGATTTCAGTATTATTAGGTGTGTTTTGTTGATTGGAACAAGTTTGGATGATGATTTGGGATATGTTGGTGCCTTTGGTTGAGGTCGCGGGGGCCTCGGGTGTGTTTCAGGTTGTGATCACGCTTTTATTTGATGTTTCAACGTTGTATATTTGGACATAAAGGGGTACCATATTGAACAAATGAGCTTCGATTACTGTTTGAATTAAATATTAGATCCGTATCGTTTACGAATCCGTTGAAAAAAGAATCATCGAATTTGGACATCATATGAGGATTTTCTGGCCATTTTACTAAGGTTGCCCAGATTTTCAGGTTAATGACGAAATTGCCCCTAACGGCGTATTAAAAACCTACACTATTTGTAAATCTTAAAACCTACATATCTCCTTCATTATAAGGTCAAATTGAGTGATTCAAAAGCATAAATTCATTAGAATTTCACAAAGAATCCATTGGGAGCAGTAAAATGCATGCATAGTATACTTATAATGAGTAGGTCGAGTTTTCGTCCAATTTTAGAACGGGAAGAATCTTTCGAGGTGATTTTTAAGAGAGAATTTGTGGGATTTCATCGGGTAAGAATTCTTAGACTTGGATTATGTTGTTATGATGTAAAACATAGATTAAACACTGAAAAACCAAGGATTTAAAGAGTAAAAATGGAGGTTAGGGCTTGAAACCTAAAAAAGTGTAAAGTTGGAATTTGAGGGGTCAAACAGACTCTGATTTTGGTAAACTTTATATGTACGGACTTGTGGCGAGACGCGAAATCCATTGGTATGATTTTTGGAATTTTTTGAGAAGTAGGCCCAGGGCTCGGGTTTTACCAACTTCGTGAATTATTGTACTTTTTGAGTATTTTTGATTGGATAATGTTTCTTTGACCAATATTTATGTACTCGCTGTGGTTGTGACTTGATTCGACGCACGAGGAGGTCAATACGAAAGGAAAAGGCATTGTGGATGAGTCCACGGCCGGTTAGAGGTGAGTAGTTGGTATATATGATTGCCTGAGGGTTTGAAACCCCGGCTTATCACATTGTGACGCTATTTAGGGCATGACTCGCGCCCCATGGCAGGTGCGGGATTGTTTATGACTGGGGATTCTGACTTGGTCCATCTCAAACAAGAATAATGCTATATTGAAAATTGATACGCATCTTGTGTTGAATATATCTGGGCTTATTGCCATGTTTGGGGCCTTGTGCCAACCTGTAGCATCCTTAGAGGATGAATATCATTGTAATGGCATGATTTGTAAAATCATTGATCACAGTCCTGGGTTTAACCACTATTATGAACTGCTAAGTCACTTTTCCTGAAAGTAAATAACTAAAGTGTATTCTTTTTAATGAATTAGAAATTGGGAAAAGTAAATTGATATTGTTATGTGACTCATATGCATATTGTGGACTGAGTATGGATCGGGCTGCACGCCGCAGCGAATATTATGACTGAATATGGATCGGGCTGCACGCCGCAGCGAATGTTATGATTATATTGCGCTTGGGCTGAAGGAACGTCACGACCCCAATCCCGGTCGTGATGGCGCCCAACTCAACTGCTAGGCAAGCCCGACCAATTACGCTCTCATCCCGAGCACGAAGCTCAAATCAATTACTTGAATATTATTATCAACAATAAAGCTAAACTGAGTAATCACCCATGATCTAGGGTCACGAGTCTAGAGCCTCTAAACATGATCAGATAACAATATCTAACCAAATACTCAAGTCCGAAAATTGTATATACAAAGGAAAACTGGAATAAGAAGAGAAGCCAGGTCCTGCGAACGCCAGCAGCTACCTCAACAACTAGGATAAATATTGATAAAAGCTGGAGTGCTCGTCTATCCCTCCCGTGTGAGTAATAAATATATACAAGTAGCTGAAAGCAAGAAATCCACATAATACCACAAAATGAAGCTAAACTACAGTCCGATTCCTCCTACAAACTAGCAACAACAACAGTACATTACCACTATCACAGATAATCCACAAACAAAGAATAACTGCTACGGCGTGTAGCCCGATCCATTTAACGTCGACGGCGCTCACTGGGGGTGTGTACATACTCCGGAGGGGCTCCTACAGCCCAAGCGCAATACCGCTATGGCGTGCAAACCGATCCTCATATCAACAGCTGCGGCGTGCAGCCCGATCCATCCTCAGTCCACAACAAGCATATAAGTCACACAACAGCTCAAATTATTTATTTCCAAGTTCCAGTTTATTTATTATGAAAATACTAAAACTCATATTTAATTCTTCCAAAACAGGTGACTTAGCATTTCAATAAGGTGATTTCAAGCCAGGACTGAGATCTATGATTAAGCAAGTATAGCTATCACATATATAACTATCCCCTAGGGATACTACAGGTCGGCGCAAGACTCCAAACACGGCTTACAGTCCACAATTATATCAAATACAATATTTTTCAACCACTAATATCATAATATACTCATTCGGGATAGACTAAGTCTCAATCCCCAGTCACAATCAATCCCGCACCTGCCACGGGGTGCGAGCCACGCCCTACTAGCGTCACAATGTGCTAAGTCGGGGTTTCGAACCCTCAGGCTACCATATACACAAACTACTCACCTCTAGCCGATCATAGACTCGTCCGCAATGCCTTTTCCTTTGAAATTCACTGCCTCGTGCATAGAATCTAGTCAAACCACAACAATTATATTATTTACGGGTCAAAGAAACATAACCCAATTCAATTTACAAGAAATACGCATAAATGCACTAAGTTGGTAAAAACCTGACCCCATGCCCGTTGCTCGAAAAATTCCGAAATTAGTACCAACGCGATCCTCGTCTCGCCACGAGTCCGAGCATATAAAATTTATCAAAATCGGAGTTCGAATGGCCTTTCAAAAGTCAAATTTTCGTTTTCAATACCTAGGCCATAATTCTTCACAGTTTCTGCCCAAATGCATGAAGATAATTCTACCATAAAATTACGTTTTTGAGTCAAGAAACTTACCTCTGATGAATACCCGATGAATTCCCAGCGTTTTCCCATGAGTTTCTCTCTCTAGGGCTCAAAATTTTGCGTTTTTGGTGAATGAACCCGCGACTGGTCTGTTCTGAAATTTAATTCACTGTCAGACCATTTTGCTCTACGCCTTCGCATGACCTCCCACGCGTTCGCGATGCCCAGCTCCAGTTTACTCTTCGCGATCGCGACGCCTCCCATGCGTTCGCGAAGCAAAAATTCCCAGCCGCCCGAATTTCCTTCTACACGTTCGCGTCGCCCTTCTCGCGAACGCGATGCAGCCCCTCACACTCCTACGCGAACGCGACATGCTGATCGGGAACGCGATGCGTTCCATTTTCCTCCTTTGCGAACGCGACCTCCAGGGACGCGAACGCGAAGCTCATTCCGACTTTTCCTATGCAAACGCGACCATAGCCTCGCGAACGCGAAGGCTTACAGCACTGCACAGTTTTCTGCAATTTTCTGCAGGTTTTTCAAAGTTTCAAATGACCGGATGATGGTCCGAATTCATCCCGAGGCCCCCGGGACCCCAACAAAAACCCCCAACATACTCCAAACATGATACGGACTTGTTCCAATCATAAAAACACCATCATAAACATCAAAATCACCATTTTCACACGGATTCAAGCCTAAGTTTCTTCAAAACTTTCGAAACTAACATTCAATCCAAAACCCGTCCAAACGACGTCCGAATGACCTGGAATTTCGCAGACATATCCAAAATCACATAACGAAGCTACATGAATTGTCAGAATTCCATTCCAACTCCCGGATAAAAATCTCACCTACCGTTCGGATATCGCCAAAATTCAACCTTAGCCAATTCAAGCCTATTTCTACACCGGACCTCCAAATTCAATTTCGATTGCTCCCCTAAGTCACTAATCACCTCCCGGAACTAACCAAATCATCAGAATCCGATTCCGAGCCCTCTAACTAAAGTCAACTCCAAGTTGACTTTCCATATTCAAGCTCTCTTCCAAAAGACTATTTGTCTCGTTTTCAACCAGAATTACTCCTAACTCGCCCGATAGACTCTAACACCGATACAAAAGCAGGAAACATATAAATACAAGGTAACGGGATGGTAATTCCTGTAACGAAGGGCCGGGTCATTACATTATCCCCAACTTAAATAAACGCTCGTCCTTGAGCGTACCCAGAGTTGTACTAGAAGCAACCCAATAGCTGACGCACCTTACCAAGTATATATGTGGGGTGATACCACATCACCCTGTCCATCATAAGTTCGATGACACAATATAGCTGAACTTCCACAGTCCATCTGCAACATAGACCACATTGCACCTTCCAAAAACATATTCCAATTCCGAATCCCCTGTCTATACTCAGGATACACATGATCCAACTGTAATAGCCCATACTCGCCACTTCGTTGAGATCACATAATGCGCCAAACAACCCAATCACTCGAGATGATGCCCTCTAATTACAACAATTTCCCACAATAACCAAATACTAGCTGAAAAACCTTTCTTATTAGCTAAAATCTTATTCCAATACCTTCATATCCTACCCATGGCAGCTGAAACACGCAATATATCGAATCCATTTCTCAGGTTATCCATTTATGAATCCCTTTCCCTTTTTAACTGATACTACAATAGATTTCGGAGCCAAACCTTGATATTACCCTTCTAACCAGCTGAAATCACATATGCCCGCACTCATTAATGGCTTCAACGATCATTTCGATTATAACACCCCGCACTGGTAATATGACACCTCAACACCGGCCTAAGCCACGACGAGCACAACACAGGCTCCAATAAGAAACGCTTGAACATACTCAAATCATGACAACTACCTCAACAAAAGAACTGTAATTCAAATTCCTCAATACCATCACAACACAGAACTAAGATCCCGCCTCGCATCATAGAAATAGAGTACTTGAATTCTCCTCGAAAGGTCATAACTTCACGTGGCCTTGCCACGGGTCATGATTCCATCCAAACACTATTACTCCTGAAGCACCTCAAGTCACCATGCTCAAAACAGTCAGCCACGCATAGATGTAGGTCTGAACTAAAGCAATCAATCTCACCCATTAATATACACCATCAAATCTTGTAAGGACACAACCGATGCGCCATTCGCCGAGCGACACCCAACACTGACTTTCCTCAGAGACTAAGAAGTATAGTACACAAGGTAACATATGGAAAAACTATTCTACAAATCACACGGTTGCGGCGTGCAACCTGCTCAAAATAACATACCCGTGGCGGCGTGCCACACGATCCAGATACCATACATGTGGCGGCGTGCCACCCGATCAAAATAACTCGTGGCGGCGTGCCACCCGATCCACGCATAAACCTCGCAAAAGGAAATGCACACCGAGTCAAATTGCTTATTACAATAAACATATATATATAGCCTCAAGCTCGGCCACAAGAAATGCATCCTCCAAAGTTTCCCCAATACCGGAACTAGATCAATAGTAGAAACCTCTGCACTGATATCCGCCACGAAAGCCCCACTTACAAAGAAATACTTACCCGCCATCCGCTGGTCCTGGGTACAACTACCATGTTGGAGCATACTCTGATGCTCTCTGCTACGCAATTTGTACCATTTCCGACATAGTCCATATCACATTAGTCTAGACGACCTGACTTATGCCAACCAGTCTAAAATCAAGTATCATAACCCCAAATTCATCATATCAAACTACGAGAGAGCCATTAGGGCTTCCAATTTCCAATATTCGCTAAACGATGCTGATACACTCGTTATACAACCACTGTATAGGCGGATTACGAGAACTTCTAGTCTCCATTACCTATATAACACATGAATCACTATGCCTGATTCCACACTCCACTGTACGAATACATAACACACATCAAGCATCCATTCATACCACGAAAGTCATTCAGAAATTTCCCTATGCCATCATCAACTCAATCATCACAGTCGATCCAACAAGAGAATACCACCATACCACTAGATATTATCAGTTTACAGTACCTTGTCCCTTTTTTACCATATACCCTGCCAAATCACTAGAATAGCAGTATCATTTTTCCTTAATCACTAGAAAGATTGATTCTTAAATTACCTGCAACTGCCCGCGCTGCTCAATAATTTTTAATGACTTCCCATATATTATGAACCGATCTCAAAACCTTAAACATGTCATTATCAACTTTCCATAACACTTCACATATATCATACCACACTAGGATAACATGGAAACTTCTATCCCTTTTCTACGCCGCAAACATCGACGCACTCAACTAGTCAAGGACTTCCATGATTCCATATAGAGGAAAACTCAGTACACATTCCCAGCTTTGCATACCAATAGGAAATACACTCATTTTCAAACCACGGTAGAACACATCACAAACTCCTTCTTCCAATTCATTGCATAAGTTTAACTGTCAGGACTGAGTCCTTCTACCCACATCGAGCTACGCAACTGCCATCACACAAGAGCTTGGTTGCACCATAGCTGCAAGACTCATTACTTCGTACACATACCAGGAGTTAATCGTATCCTTATCATACCGTTTCAGTTTATTAACAAGTTGTTCCATTTACCCAATTCCTTTCTGATTCATCTTTAATTTAATATTCTCCTTTACTGAATGATCACAATACCTCAACTCATGTTACCACACGAGATTTATACACAAGACCACACGGTCTAAGGCTCACGGGCCGCTGAGTACTCTCTCAAATGTTTCCCAGAGTACCACCTTTTACCATATTTTATTTTGACGAACTTCCCGCGATTTTATTTGAATTCGTATCATTACCTTCCAATACGGATACATAGAATCCCATCATTCACATATCATTACAGAGGTCTTGACCCCTTCTAACGAAACCACCATTTTTAGCCATATACACAATCTTAATACACCTGACTGTTACAAGCAAAAATCTTGAACACTACTAAACCATTCTCGGGCGTCATTCACTCTTATTCAATTATAATTCAATTGTCTTATTGAACAGAACAAATCGTGCCTTGTTAGAACTCTGGCACTGCAGAACATGATTACATACAGATGCATTTAGCTATCTTTCTTTCCTATACACCTAACATTCTTTACCAGCAGCAGTTCAAATCATCCTAGGATTTCTTCACATCTACGAAGCACCATAACCTTTACTAGAATTTCCCCATAATACTTAGAGATAGAACCAATGTAGAACACAGCAATGCAATCAGTTAATCAATAACAACCTCCCCAACTTGGCTCGGAGTCATACATCAAAGCATTTTTAGCCACCTATGTCATTCGTACTCAAATGATGCCACAATGTTATAGTGAGATTAAACTCAAGTCATTTACAAGCTTGACAGAGACGCGAATCATTAGAGACCTTAACTATTCTGCAATTCTTGCATTTATACACACACCACAGTTAAGCCTACTCTCTTTAGGTAACAGAAAACTTTTCTAAGTCCCAAATTTTTCAAAAGTTTTGGCAGAGTTTCCTTTGTAAATTGGCCTATTCACCTGCCATAGAATCACCAAACCATTCTAACAATACATCCACAACTCAACAAGACATCACAATGTATTTCAACAATATTAAATCTCAATACTATACGAATCATATTATCACAATTTATACTTGAACATGCGCTACACCTGCTCGCATCATAACACATATCAAATACCCTCCAATTACACATCCGAATCAACCCACCTACTTTGCATCAATCTAGTATTTCAGTACAACACCTTCCACCAGGATATACATAGCATAATCACTTTAGTCTTCCTGAGTCTAAACTCGTTTTACTACACGTTAGGCACTTTACCTTCCAACTAAGAGATATGATAAATATTCACCACGCCCATAGCTCGGGGCTACACAACAGATTACAATAAGGATATAACACCTGAAAGCTCATACATTATTAAGCTTCCATTTCCACAGTTAGGAACAATACCGATCACACGAAATTTCATAATACCAATTTGTAAAATCAGCACTTTGGTGCTCATGTCATAGACAAAGATCTGGCCCCAAGTCCTCCCGACTGGCCCAACATGAACTCACAGAGACTATATCTCGCCCCTCGATCAAGGAATCACAAACCATCAAGGCAATCATATTACTGAGCGCTCGAAGCGTACACAGACGTGTGGAAGGAATTTCAAATATTATATCTCAAGCTGAATCAAGTACGCACGATAAAAATTCCAAGAAATGTGAAGTGTTTCCTAAAGGTTTGCAGCCTCCCGAGAATAAGTATAGGCGTCCCCGTACCAATCCACGAGACTCTACCAACCAGCTCAAGTCTCATGAAGCCTAGTAACCTAGGCTCTGATACCAACTTGTCACGACCCCAATCCCGGTCGTGATGGCGCCCGACTAACTGCTAGGACAGCCCGACCAATTACACTCTCATCCCGAGCATGAAGCTCAAATCGATTACCTGAATATTATTATCAACAATAAAGCTAAACTAAGTAATCACCCAAAGATCTAGGGTCATGATTCTAGAGGCTCTAAACATGATCGGATAACAATATCTAAACCAAATACTCAAGTCTGAAAAATGTATATACAAAGGAAAACTGGAATAAGAAAAGAAGTCAGGTCCTGCGAACGCCAGCAGCTACCTCGGCAACTCGGATAAATACTAATAAAAGCTTGAGTGCTCGTCTATCCCTTTTGTGTACCTGAATCTGCACACAAAGGTGCATGGAGTAGGGGTGAGTACTAAGTACTCAGTGAGTAATAAATATATACAAGTAGCTGAAAGCAAGAAATCCACAGAATACCACAAAACGAAGCTAAACTACAGTTTGATTCCTCCTACGAACTAGCAACAACAACAGTACATTACCACTATCACAGAAAATCCACAGACAAAGAATACAATGCAATGTACCTAACCGCTACGGCGTGTAGCCCGATCGATTTAACGTCGACGGCGCTTACTGGGGGTGTGTACAGACTCCGGAGGGGCTCCTACAACCCAAGCGCAATACCGTTGTAGCGTGCAGCCCGATCCTTATATCAACCGCTACGGCGTGCAGCCCGATCCATCCTCAGTTCACAACAAGCATATAAGTCACACAACAACTCAAATTATTTATTGTTTATTTCCAGGTTCCAGTTTATTTATTATGAAAATACTTAAACTTTTATTTAATTTTTCCAAAACATGAGACTTAGCATTTCAATACGGTGATTTCAAGCCAGGACTGAGATCTCTGATTAAGCAAGTATAGCTATCACATATATAACTATCCCCTAGGGATATTACAGGTCGGCAGAAGGCCCCAAACATGGCTTACAACCACAATTATATCAAATACCGTGTTTTTCAACAACAATTATCATATTATGCTCATTCGGGATGGACTATGTCTCAATCCCCAGTCACAATCAATCCCGCACCTGCCACGGGGTGCGAACCAAGCCCTACTAGCGTCATAATATGCTAAGCTGGGGTTTAGAACCCTCAGGCTACCATATACACAAACCACTCACCTTTAGCCAGTCGTAGACTCGTCCGCAATGCCTTTTCCTTTGAAATTCACTGCCTCGTGCATAGAATCTAGTCAAACCACAACAATTATATCAATTACGGGTCAAAGAAACATAACCCAATTCAATTTACACAAAATATGCATAAATGCACTAAGTTGGTAAAAACCCGACCCCGGGCCCGCTGCTCGAAAAATTCCGAAATTAGTACCAACGCGATCCTCGTCTCGCCACGAGTCGGAGCATATAAACTTTATCAAAATCGGAGTTCGAATGGCCTTTCAAAAGTAAAATTTTCGTTTTCAATACCTAGGCCATAATTCTTCACAGTTTCTGCCCAAATTCATGAAGATTGATGTTAATTCTACCATAAAATTACGTTTTTGAGTCAAGAAACTTACCTCCGATGAATACCCGATGAATTACCAGTGTTTTCCCATGATTTTCTCTCTCTAGGGCTCAAAATTTGCATTTTTGGAGAATGAACCCGCGACTGGTTTGCTCTGAAATTTAATTCACTGTCAGGCCATTTTGCTCTACGCGTTCGCGTGACCTCCCACGCGTTCGCGATTCCCAGCTCCAGTTTACTCTTCACGATCGCGACGCCTCCCACGCGTTTGCGAAGCACAAATTCCCAGCCGCCCGGATTTCCTTCTATGCGTTCGCGTCGCCCCTCCTGCGAACGCTATGCACCCCCTCACTCTCCTACGCGAACGTGACATGCTGATCGCGAACGCGATGCGTTCCATTTTCCTCCTACACGGACGCGACCTCCAGGGACGTGAATGCGAAGCTCATTCCGGCTTAGCCTACGCGAACGCAACCATAGCTTCACGAACGCGAAGGCTTACAGCCCTGCACAGTTTTCTGCAATTTCTTGCAGGTTTTTCCAAGTTTCAAATGCACGGATGATGGTATGAATTCATCCCGAGGCCCCCGGGACCTCAACGAAAACCACCAACATACTAAAAAACACGATACGGACTTGTTCCAATCATAAAAACACCATCATAAACATCAAAATCACCATTTTCATACGGATTCAAGCCTAAGTTTCTTCAAAACTTCCGAAACTAAAATTCAATCCAAAACCCGTCCAAACGACATCCGAATGACCTGGAATTTTGTAGACATATCCAACATCACATAACGAAGCTACAAGAATTGTCATAATTCCATTCTGACTCCCGGATAAAAATTTCACCTACCATTCGGATATCGCCAAAATTCAACATTAGCCAATTCAAGCCTATTTCTACACCGGACCTTCAAATTTAATTTTGATTGCTTCCCTAAGTCACAAATCACCTCCCGGAACTAAAAAAATCATTAGATTCTGATTCCGAGCCCACTAACTAAATAGTCAAGTCTAGGTTGACTTTTCATATTCAAGCTCCCTTCCAAAAGGCTATTTGCCTCGTTTTCAACCAGAATTACTCCAAACTCACCCGATAGACTCTATAACTGATACAAAATAAGGAAACATATAAATACAAGGTAACGGGGTGGTAATTCCCATAACGACGGGCCAGGTCATTACAAGGAGCCCCTCCGGAGTCTGTACACACCCCAGTGAGTGTCGTCGACGTTAAATGGATCGGGCTACGCGCCGTAGCGGTCATGTGCATTGCATTGCATTCATGCATTATTATTTACTTGTGCTATCTATGATTTGTTGTTGTTGTTAGTTCGTAGTAAGGTATCGGATTGTTAGATATAGCTTTACTTTGTGGCATTTCATGGATTTCTTACCTTCAGACATTTTATATGCTTATTACCTACTGAGTACTTAGTACTCACCCCTCCTCCCAGCACCTTTGTGTGTAGATTCAGGTACACCGAAGCTTTAACTGAGCAGTCTTATTTTATCAGAGTTATCAGTGTTGTTGAGGTAGCTGCTGACATTCGCAGGACCTAGCTACTCTTCTTATTCCAGTTTTATTTATGTATAAACTTTCAGACTTGAGTATTTCGTTCAGATATTATTATTATCCAATTTTTTTTAGAGGCTCTAGACTCGTGACCCCAGATCTTTTTGGAGTGTTCTTATCAGACATCGCATTTCTCAGTATTATTCTTCTATAAATATTGTGTTATTATTCTAAAACTATTATATTCTCTTCAAATTGTCGATATTGAGGTTTACGGTTGATTCGAGAATGACTGTTGGTCAGGCTTTCCTAGCTTTAGGGTTGGGCGCCATAACGATCGGGTTTTGGGTCATGACAAGTTTGTATGAGAGCCTAGGTTAAAAAGCCTCGTGAGTCATGAGCCGGTTTAGTAGGCTCTCGTGGATCGGTACGTACGTCCGTATGTATCCTCGGGAGGCTACAGAACCTTTAGGAAACACTTCACTTTCTTGAAATTCTTATCGTGCGTATTTGATTCAGCTTGAGATATAACTCTTGAAATTCCTTCCACACGTCTATATGCGCACGCGAGTGCTCAGTAATATATTTGCCTTGATGACTGGTGATTCCCCGATCGAGGGGCGAGATGTAATCTTCATGAGTTAATATTGGGCTAATTTTGAGGAATTGAGTCCGAATCTTTGCCTATGGCTTGAGCACCGAGGTATTGACTTTGCAAGGTGGTATTATGAACTTATATGTTCAGTATTGACCCTAATTATGGGAATATAGGCTAGATAGCTACGTGATGAGTATATTGGTGTTGTATGGTGTGCTTATATGACTTGGAAGTGTCAAAGAAGGACTTCCAAATGATGGATGGACCATTAAGTATTTGATTTCCCTTGTGATTGGATGTATTGCCCCGAGTTGTGGGTGTGTGGAGAATCTTTTCAGTTTCCCTAGTTGGGAGCGAAGTACATAGCACGTTGCGGGTTGAGTTCAGACCTACGAAGATTATATGATTGTGTAACGTATATAATGTTGTAAGGCATGCTGAAATTCTAAATAAAGGCGAAGCAGAAAGGATATCTCCTGCGGGGTGTCCTTAAGTGGTATGATCTCATGTGTAATTGAGAGATAATTTCTATATGTCATTATTCGAATTGGTGCAACGCATGTCCATGTATCAATTGTTATAATATAATACATGTAGTATTGAGATTTAATGTTGTTGATATATGTTGTGATGTTTTGTCGAGTTGTAGCCGTGTTGTTATGATGGTTTTAGTGATTCTATGGCAGGTGGATAGGCCCAATTACAAAGGAAACTATGCTGAAATTTTTGAAAAAATTAGGGACTTAGTAAACATTTGGACGCCTAGAGATTAGGCTTAACTGTTATGTGAGTAAATGCAAGAAAATGAAGAAGAGTTCAAATTTCTGATGATTCGTCTCTCCACAAGCTTGTGAAAGAGTAAGTTTAATCTCACCATGGTATTACGACAGTAAAAGAGTATATGTGTTGTGATACATATGGCTTCAAGCGAAGTTGGGAAGGTTGTCGTTGATTAGCTGATTGCACGATTATGTGCTATGTTGGCTCTGTCTTAAAGTATACTGGCGAACCAGTTCCAGTCACAGAAATTGAGCCGAGAACGGCACAAGTGGAGGAAAATTATTGGCAAGATGTCAAGAGATCATATGAGCAGGAAGGAAATTTTGATGGTAAAGATAAATTAATATCGTCTTCAGTGTCACCTTAGAGCGGTGTGGTGTCCTGGCTAATGATTATTGATTTCTCTTCAACATTAGTGCGACCGATGGTTTGGAGGTATGCCCCAAATATTGTTGCAGTAGGTTCTGGGAGTGTGTCCCACTGGAAGATTATATAATTGTGGCATGCAGTCACTCGACGTATTAATGATGTAAACCAAGTATGATTTTTGTTCTTGTGTTTTATGAAGAAATGGAAGTTATTATGGACTTTTGAAAGGTGGTCAAACTCGTTCATTGTACTTAGAATCTGCTTGAAGTCGGTGGATAGATGTAATGTGAGTAATGGCTCTATATCATACCAGATGTGTGCCTTTTGTAACGCGGTCCTCGTGGAGGAGTAGTTAGTTTGATGTTTCTTTGTCGGATATTTCGCGTAGTGATGTATTGTGCTGGGTGAGTTGTGAGACGGCTTGGTAAATTGCTATATGTTAAGAATCCGCGTAGGAATGACGTTATATGAGCATCTTGGCTATTAAGATTCAGATTGTACATTGCACCTCAGTTGTGCTTTAGTGTTGTAGCTTATAACGCTATATGTCCCTCAGAGATATTATTATGCACTTAGCATGCGTATGACCGATATTCGGTATTATGTTGTAATGAGTAAATTTGGCTCGATGTGCGTCTCCTTATGTGAGATCTATGTGTGGATCGTGTGGCACGCCGCCACGGGTATGTTATCTGGAGCGGGTTGCACGCCGCAACAGTGTTATATTGAGTATAGTTTTCTATGTGCCATCTTTGTATTCCTTTCTTCCCGTTTTCCAAGGAAAGTCTGTATTTGTGCGTGGGATTTGATAATTCCTTCAAAAGCTCATTTTCTTTAGTACCGCATTCGAATTGGTAGCCTATTGACACATTGGGGTATCATATGCGACATTTAATTATGTCTGGAGTGTCTTATTGCCTGAGCAGTTCGTACTGGGTCAGATGAGATCATTGAATTCGAGATTGGTGAAACCTGAGTATATGAAGTAAAGTAAAGAGCTAAGACCATTGTTTGGTTCAGAATAAGGTGATAGTTTTTGCCAAGAGTATAGAACTAATGAATTATTGTTTTGACAGTGGCTAAGAATGTATACAGATCTCATCCGTCATGTCATTATTGTAAGAATTTGCACAAGGCATGTGTATGTCATGCAAAGCATGGGATGTGTAGTGATTCCTTCTAAGTGATTAGATAAGAGAGCTTCAGATGACTAGGGGAGATGGTATTGCTAAGTTGCAGCGATTTGACGCGAGTATGTGTTTCAGAAAAAGGTAAAGTGATTAAACTGATGATATTTTAGTAGTATTGCGACATGTTCTTGTTGGGTCCACTTGGGTATTCGGGTTTGCTTGGTAGCACAGGTAAATATTGATTATCTGTCGTAGGATGATTAGGTATCAAATGGGTCCATGTATTCGCACGGTGGAAACTGGGATTAGGTATGATGAATTGTGTGTTATATGGAGTTCTGATGTATAGGCCATGTTGTTGTGGTGGATCTTTATTCGCTGGTATGTTATATTTTGGATGTGATGTTAGAATTCAGACTGGTTATCATAGTGTTGGGTTATTTTGAACTATTGCATTAGGGGCTACGCCATAAATGCCATGGGTTAAGTGGCGAAGTGCGTTAGAATATATTTTAGCAGAATGATTTATATTTCAAAGAAACAGCGGACAGCTGGGAAAGAGTACTTTCTTAATTGGGCATTTTGTGATAGATGTCAGAGTAGAGGTTGCTATCATTGATCCCGTTCCATTATTGAGGGGATTTACGGATACGTTTCGTGTGGCCGGACATGTAACCGGGTGAGATTGTGGATTTTGGTATTTATTTGGTGCCTTCGGCAAGAGTTATAGAAGTTGGAGAAACATTTACAAGCTTCTTCGTACTGAGTTCGTTGGCAGGCCGATATGGTTACGCATTGATCTTGTTAGCAATCTGAGGAAAGCTATGAGTTATTTTTTTTATGTTGTTAGGCATTGTGATCTGTTAGTTATGGGCACATGTGGTGCGGTTCCATTGAGAATTCATAGAGAAAGTTGAGCGGGAAGAGTAATTGAGTGTTGCTCGGTGTATGGAGCATTGGTTATGGTCTATCGGGTTGTGTGTTGTGTGTTCTCTGTTTCACCATGGGTGTAATGAATTTTGTTTGTTTCCGACATCAAATGTGCGTGGTTGTTGATTTTGAGCATAGCGACTTGAGGTGCTTCAGGTGTAACGGTGTTGGGATAGGATCGCGCATTATAGAGAGGCTACAGGAGTTATGACCTTTTGGGGTAGATTCAGGAATTCTAATTCTATGATGTGAGACGGGGTCCCACCCTTGTATTGTAATGGCATTGATGAGCTTGAGGTACAGTTCTTTCGATTAAGTCATTTGTTATGATTTGAGTTTGTTCAGATCATTCCTTACTGGTGCTTGTATTATGCAAGATGTGGTTTAGACTTGTATTGAAGTATCATATCATCAGAGTGGTGTTGGATTCGAGGTGATCGTTGGGTTCATTAATGAATACAGACAGATTTGATCTCAGCTTGTTAGGAAGATGATATCGAGGTTTTAACCCGGACATCTATTTTGATATCAGTCAAGGGAAGTGGTTTCAGGAATAGTTGATCTGAGAGATGATTACTATTTATAGCATGTTTCATTCATCATTAGCAGTATATGAAAGTTTCGGAATAAGGCTCTAGCTAATAAGAGGTTCTCTGTCGGAAATTGGTTGCTGAGGACAACTGCTGTGAATAGAAGTTACGATTCCAAGTATTTGGTTTGGGCGGCATATCATATGTTTTCACCTTAGGGTGCAAGTATGGGTTATTAAAATTGGTACGGGCTTACTCTGAGTTCAGATGTGAATTTATGATATTGTGCATGATTTTCGGAAAGTGCGACGTGGATCTATGGTTTGGTTTATGGATTAAATGAACTGTGAAAGTTTGTCTGTATTGTGTTATCAGTACTATGCGAGATAATGTGACGAGGGATCACCCCAGGTATATGGTTAGTAAGATCATTTAACTATTGGTTGGCTTCTAGAACGACTCTCGATACGCTCGAGGACGAGCGTTTGTTCAAGTTGGGGAGGATGTAACGACTTGACCCGTCGTTATAGGAGTTATCACCCCGTTTTCCCCATTTTATGCTTCTATATGTTTTATTATATGTATTTGAAGAATTTGAAATAATTCGGATAGAGTTCGGGTAGAAATGAGACAATAAGTCTCTTTATGAGAAGGTTAGTTTGGAAAAGTCAACTGAATGTTGACTTGCGAGTTACAAGGCTCGGAATGGATTTCCATTGATTCGACTAGAATGATTTGCGATTTAAGAGCGCAATCGGAGTTGAATTTGGAGCTCTGGTGTAGAATTAGGCTTGAATGGGCTAAGGTTGGATTTTGGCGAATTCTGGTTGATAGGTGAGATTTTGATCCGAGGGTCGGAATAGAATTCCGAGAGTTTCTATAGCTTTGGTATGTGATTTGTGATGTGTGTACAAAAGTTTTAGGTCATTCGAACATTGTTTGGTTGGGTTTTTGATCGAATACGTGTTTCGGAAGTTTTTGAAGAACTTAGGCTTGAATCCGATGTGAATTGATGATTTTAGTATTGTTAGGTGTGTTTTGTTTATTGGAACAAGTTTTGATAATGTTTTGGGATATGTTGGTGCTTGTTGCTGAGGTCTCGGGGCTTCGGGTGTGTTTCAGGTTGTGATCATGCTTTTATTTGATGTTTCAACGTCGTATCTTTGGACATAAAGGGGTACCATATTAAACAAATGAGCTCCGATTACTGTTTTGAATTAAATATCAGATCCGTATCGTAATTACGAACCTGTTGTAAAAAAAATCATCGAATTTGGACATCGTATAAGGATTTTATGGCCATTTTACTAAGGTTGCCCAGATTTTCAGGTTAATAACGAAATTGCCCCTAACGGTGTATTAAAAACTTGCACTATTTACAAATCTTAAAACCTGCATATCTCCTTCATTATAAGGTCAAATTGGGTGATTCAAAAGCCTAAATTCATTAAAATTTCATAAGGAATCTATTGGGAGCAGTAAAACAAGTGTATAGTATACCTATAAGGACTAGGTCAAGTTTTCTTCCAATTTTGGAACGAGAAGAAGCTTCCGAAGCGATTTTTAAGAGAGAATTCGTGGCATTTTATTAGGTAAAAATTCTTAGACTTGGATTATGTTGTTATGATGTAAAAACATAGATTAAACACTGAAAAACCAAGGATTTAAAGGGTAAAAATGGAGGTTAGGGCTTGAAACCTAAGAAAGTGTAAAGTTGGAATTTGAGGGGTCAAACGGACTCCGATTTTGGTAAATTTTAAATGTACGGACTTGTGGAGAGATGAGGAATCCATTGGTATGATTTTTAGAATTTTTCGAGAAGTGGGCTCAGGGCTGGGGGCTCGGGTTTTACAAACTTCGTGAATTGTTGTACTTTTTGAGTATTTTTGATTGGGTTATGTTTCTATGACCCATACTTATGTATTCGCTGTGGTTTTGACTTGATTCGACGCACGAGGAGGTCAATACGAAAGGAAAAGGCATTACGGGGGAGTCCACGGCCGGTTAGAGGTGAGTAGTTGGTATATATGATGGCCTGAGGGTTTGAAACCCTGGCTTATCACATTGTGATGCTATTTAGGGCGTGACTCGCCCTAAATAATGCTATATTGAAAATTGCTGGGGATTGTGACTTGGTCCATCCCGAACAAGAATAATGCTATATTGAAAATTGATACGCACCATGTGTTGAATATATATGGGCTTATTGCCATGTTTGGGGCCTTGTGCCGACCTGTAGCATCCTTAGAGGATGAATATCTGTGATGGCATGATTTGTAAAATAATTAATCTCAGTCCTGGCTTTAACCACTATTATGAACTGCTAAGTCACTTTTCCTGAAAGTAAATAACTAAAGTATATTCTTTTTAATGAATTAGAAATTGGGAAAAGTAAATTGAAATTGTTATGTGACTCATATGCATATTGTGGACTGAGTATGGATCAGGCTGCACGTCGCATCGAATATTATGACTGAATATGGATCGGGTTGCATGCCGCAACGAATGTTATGATTATATTGCGCTTGGGCTGGAGGAGCCCCTCCGGAGTCTGTACACACCCCTGGTGAGCGCTGTCAACGTTAAATGGATCGGGCTACGCGCCGTAGCGGTCATGTGCATTGCATTGCATTCATGCATTGTTATTTACTTATGCTATTTGTGATTTGCTATTGTTGTTAGTTCGTAGTAAGGTATCAGACTGTTAGATGTAGCTTTACTTTGTGGCATTTCGTGGATTTCTTACCTTCAGACATTTTATATGCTTATTACCCACTGAGTACGTTGTACTCACCCCTACTTCCTGCACATTTGTGTGCAGATTCAGGTACGCCGAAGGTTTAACTGATCAGTCTTATTTTATTAGAGTTATCAGAGTTGTTGAGGTAGCTACTGACGTTCGTAGGACCTGGCTACTCTTCTTATTTCAGTTTTATTCATATATATACTTTCAGACTTGAGTATTTCGTTCAGATATTATAATTATCCAATTTTTGGTTAGAGGCTCTAGACTCGTGACCCCAGATCTTTTTGGAGTGTTCTTATCAGACATCATATTTCTCAGTATTATTCTTCTATAAATATTGGGTTATTATTCTAAAACTATTATATTCTCTTCAAATTGTCGATTTTGAGGTTTACGGTTGATTCGAGAACGACTGTCGGTCAGGCTTGCCTAGCTTTAGGGTTGGGCGCCATCACTACCGGGGTTTGGGTCGTGACATCTGTTAGGATGGATAGGATCCATCGACCTTAATTTAATTAATAGAGATTTCAAATTCGTACCCTACAAAAGAAAAACTTTCCCTTTTAATATGTCTTACGCTCTGCGAATTTGGATAACAATAATGCCGGAGGAATTATTTCCACAAGGCATAGAGGGGAAGGTCATAAGCGTCTATTCCATAAAATTGATTTTCGGCGGAATGGGATTCTGAAGCGGATAACAACAACAACAATATCAATCCAACAAAATTCCACAAGTTGGGTCTAGGGAGGATAGAGTGTACGCATATTCAGAGGGGATAAAGAGACTGTTTTCGGTAGACCCTTAGCTCAAGAGGACGAAAAGAGAGACAATTTATCAGTACTATTAATAGGAAAAAAAAAAAGGTAACCTGATTCATTAAGCTCCCGTTGTACATGGAATCCGAGGAAAGATCAGACTACAAGGGTCTATTGTACGCAATACTATCAATAATAGAAAATAGTAGAAATAAGATAGCAACATAAGAACCGAAGCAGCCACCGACTACCAAAATTTAAAACCAAAAAATTATGTTTTCCTAGGTCCTGCTGGGTTTTAGGAAACATGTGGGACATAAAGTTTAATATAGTATTAATAATTTAATAAGTATACTAAAGAGTATAGATCTAACAATTTTATAGGTCAAGTCCACGACCCCTAAAAAAGGAGAATTGTTTTTTTTTTTGGGTCAAAATTGTAGTATGCTGGTATGAAAAGAATAATACTGCACCTCTAAAAAAAAAATTATACGCTCTAGAAAAGAGAAAAATTATATGCTCGTATGCACTTTAAACACTGTTTTGGAATTAATCTGCCTATATAGTTATGAATTTTATTTAATTTTGCATTGACCATATAGTCAATTGCCGCACTGTACCGCAAAATTTGTGCTATTGTTAGATGTAGGAAGAAGAATATAGTAGAGGCTGTTAAATTAGGGGTGTGCATTCGAATCGGTTTATCGATAAATCGAATCGATTATTTGTTATCGGTTCATCGATAAATAAAATCAAAAAAATCGAAACCTTATTGAAACAATAACGATAAGTAGTTGTACTAATCGATAATCGATAAACAATTATAGATAAGGGTCAAAATCGAATCGATAAATCGAATGCACACCCCTAATTATTTCATCTACCACATTTAGGAAATGATCATATTTAAAGTTGAAGGCAATGAAGTTCAAATTAATGGAAAATAGAATTAGCAGTGATGATGTATTTTTATTTTTTAATACCGTTGGAGTGTTGGTGGCATATATTTTATCCCTTACTTTAGTTTCGTTGCATATGTCTATTGACACAATTTTTATGTTATAAACAGTGTTTGTCTTATTTTAGCTTATTTTTGTTCATATTAGTTAGGCGTGTTTATAGCGATATACTTTCCGTGGAATCCCGTAAATTTTCTTATTAGTGTAATCGATAACCGAATCGATAAGCCCAAAAAATTAATAAATCAAAATCGAAAAAATCGAAACCTTATTAAAACGATAACGATAAGCATATGTACAAATCGATAATCGATAAGTAATTATCGATAAGAGTCAAAATCGAATCGATAAATCGAATGTACACCCCTTGTTTAAATTGAGAAAAATATAGTATTTGTATTTATATATTTTATCTGTTATATATAAAAATTATACAAATTTTATACAATTTTTTAAATATTAAATATAAATAGTTTCTGAAGTGAAAAAACCCTGTTTAAATTTCTTGGTAACCGAGTGAGGTGTGAAACGCAAGTCTTGAACTAGACCACCATTTATTACTCTCTCCATTTATATATATATATATATATATATATAGCATAGCAGTGGAACAAAAAAAAATTAAAAAATAAAATAAAAAGTTTCAGTTTAAAACAAACCGTAAAGATTTGTATTGTTATATATCATCTCATTATGATTGGGACGGAGGGAGTTCTTTATGACTTAATTCGGTTTATTTATTGACATAATAAATTGATGGAGTCAACTCAACTCCAATTATTACAAATGATTTTAAATTTAAAAGAACATCATTGTTCGCATACATCATAATTATACTTGCTTTCGATGCGATTCAGGGGTTGATGTGATGTTTTGGTTTCACACGCATGTTTTGAATCATGTCTCTTCGATTTCCGTGCATCCTTACCCTATAAATAGAGGGAAGATTCAATCTATTTATCTTTCGAACATTTGAACTTTTTCTGCGTCCTATTTCATCTTTCTCTCTAGTAACTGCTATTTCGTGCGAGGCCCTTCCATTTCTTTTGAAACCACACTTCTTATCGTTAGAGCTTTATTTCTCATAGAAAATATCATGACAAAATGCGGACAAAGTAGTAAGAAGACCAAGGCTAATACCCCATCTAAGGTTCCACCATCTTCCGGTGGTGAAGGGGAAAAGGCAGAGAAGGCCCTTGTTCCTCTTAGTTGTGAGCACGTGATTTTTTCCCTGCAAGAGAAATACTCCCAAAAATTCCAAATAAAAATAATGTTTTCCTTGTATTCATTTTTTTAGATTTTACGGCATTTTTTGGATAATTATTTGTATTTTTATCTGTGCATGTTTATTTATTTAAATAAATACAAATACCAAAATATATTGCATTTGTATATAAAATTCAAGTTTATAATTAGGAAGAATTAAATTTATTTTACAAAAAAATATAAAATCACAAAAAATAATATATATTTTGCGCTTTTAGCATTTAATGTCCAAATTGTGCGATTTTATTTTAATTGGCGTCTAATCTTGTGTGGTAATTATTATTAGGAGTTAATTAGTAATTTTAAGATAATTTTGGTTTAATAATTTAATCTTAACATTTTTTTTATTTCATAATAAATAATTAAAAAAAAAAAATAGAGAAGACAAATTCGGAATTGGGCCCCTTCTTAAATTTTAAATCTAGGCCCAAACCTATTCTACCCAACCCAAAATCCTATAGCCCAATCCCATGACCCATTTACTATTCCTACTCTTTATGACATAACCCTAAACCTAAAACACAATACACAACATAAGGATACTACACTATTCAACATTCTTCTTCCTAAAGAATCAAACACAAAACCAAAAAAAAACCTAAACCTAAGACTACCAGCCGCTACCCTTGCTTCTTCTCAACCCGTTGCCCCCTCTATTTTTGGCGACCACCCAGCCGACAGCCTAATTTTTTCCGACCAAAACAACCACCCAGCCGACAGCCCATCACCACTCGTCTCCAAACCACCCAGCCGGCAACCTATCTCCCTCACCAAACGACCATGGCCAACCTTCCCTTCCTCATACCACCAACAGCCTCTCCCCTTCCCCGATGTCCCAACCGACTCAGCTCACCTGCTCCGTCATCAAACAACCCCAACTGCCTCGTCTTCAGCTAGCCGGAGAAGAGGAGCAGTACCGTGATAACACCCCCTTCCTCGTCGGGCATCACTATCAAGGACAGCCCAGTTCCGAGGTCCAAACCTTTTTTTCTTCTGTTAGTGTGTGTGTGTGTCTATATATATATATATATATATATATGTATATGTAAATATATTATTCTGATTCGGTTATTAGTTTAAGTTTTATTTATGTCCATATTTTATTTGATATTTTCGGATCTAAAATAGTATATGTTTTATTCTTTTCTTACTTGTTGTTTATCATGTTCTTGGTTATTTCTACATTTTTTGTGCTTTAATCATTTGTTTTGTTTAAGTTTTCGTTACTAGTTTAAGTTTTATTTATGTCCATATTTTGTTTGATAATTTCGGATCTAAAATAGTATATGTTTGATTATTTTCTTACTTGTTGTTTATCATGTTCTTAGTGTACTTTAATCATTTGTTTTGTTTAAGTTTTCGTATATAAATGTTTTAGTTAATCACTTGAATCTTTTATCTTGATTATAATGTTGTTAGATTTAATTTGAAGTTCAATTAATTATTGAGTTTTAGTGATTTGAATCTGTTTATTGTTGTGTTAAAATTTAGACTTAATGTTTTATTTGATATTGTTAAGTTGAATCTAAATTTAGTAATTAAAATCTATTTGTTTGTTATGATTTTCTGTTATTGTTGAATCTGAAGAATAATTGTTATGAATGTTCAAAATAATTCCAGATTGATTTTTGTTGTTCTTCATTTAGTTTGAATATGTTGTTTAAATTTTGGGTAAGAATTGGTTAAAATTCCTATATTTTGGTTGTTTGATTTAGATGAATTGATTATAGTTGATAAGGGTAGAATGGTAAATTTCAGTAATTTCAGGGGGTATTTTGGTAATTAAAATATAGATAATTATTTGAATTAAAGTATTTTATCCACTAGTTATTTAAATATTATTAAAATTAGAGTGAAAGACAAAACATATTATAATGGTAGATAAAATATTAATAAAATAAGCATAGTGGAGAATAAAACATAATGTAGTGGGATTTAAAGTTTAATTAAAATAAAATAGTGGATTGTGGGGTTCAAGAAAGTGGAGTCTTACTTTTATTTTTTAAATTTATAGTGGTCTGTTTTTTTTTAATTAAAGAGAGCAAGATGTCTTACTTATATATAGAGAAGAGAATTGGAATTTGAAGAGGAGGAGAAAAAATATTGAGAGAATTTTAAGAGTGAAAAATATCAGAAGTAAGAATCAAAAGAGACAAAAGATTAAGAGAATTATCAAGAGTTAAGAAGAAGAAAAATGAAAAAAATTTTAGAAGAAAAAAAAAAGAGTTAGTTTTTCAATTTACAAAACTATATTATCAAGTTCAGTTATGTCACGACCTGAATTTTCCACCATCGGGAGTCATGATGGTGCCTACTAGTGGAAGCTAGGCGAGCCAATTCTTACTATACATTTCCATTAGTTACAACTCTATTTTTTAAGACCTTAAATAAAATTATAAATTTACAGCAAAATTGTCACGACCCGGATTTCCCACCATCGGGGTCATGATGGCGCCTACTAAATGGAAGCTAGGCAAGCCAAATATTAATTACGTCTCCATTAATTACCAATTTCTTATTATTAAAAAATATATAAATTACAGCGGAATAATCAAAATTAGCGGAAGACTTAGTCAAATATGATAAAGAAAACCCAAACATGATACACTACCCAAGACCGGTGTCACAATACTCACGAACTTCTAAGAATAATACACATAATTGTCTGAAAGAAAATACAAGTTGTTTATCTCGATTACATGAGATAACAGAATGAAAAACATAGATAGAAGAGACAACGGGTCCTGCGGACGCCTGCAAAGCTACCTCGTAGTCTCAGTAGTTGAAGAAATCCACAAGTCTCTATTGCCGCTACTGCTGTCCGTAACCTGTATCTGCGCAAAAAGAGCGCAGAGTGTAGTATCAGCACAACCGACCCCATGTGCTGGTAAGTGCCTGGCCTATTCCAGCGAACTAGTGACAAGGCTAAGGCCAGTCACCCACATAAACCTGTACAGTTGCAATATACATATATATACAATACATTTATAAGGAAATACTCTACTATGAAATAACAGTCAATAACTCACGATATCCAGAATAATCTAATCAACAGAATAAATCTTACTTTCATGTCTCAATTCCTCTCTCATTTCATGTCTCGTGGTAGGCGTACCACCCGCTCCCAACTATCACTGTAATTATATCTTGTGGTAGGCGTACTACCCGCTCCCAATTATCATAGTAATTATATCTTGTGGTAGGCGTACCACCCGCTCCCAAATATATCAATAATTATATCTTGTGGTAGGCGTACCACCCGCTCCCAAATATATCGATAGGCTACCGGCAACTATGGCCAGTGCCAAGATTTAAGTCACTTTGTGGTCGGCGTACCACACGATCCCAATTCATAAATATATATATTACCGGCAATTAACCAATAATCTCTATATCAACAATATTTATAATTACCGGTTTTAAACCAATAATTGATAATAATTTCAATAATTTATCTTCATTACCAGCATAACACCAATAACTCTTAATCAACAATTTATTCATAACTGAATTCCTATTCCTACAAACTAGGATGGAACAAACACTTACCTCGAAAGTTCACGAACGATTCAATCCGTAGCAATGCCTTTTCCTTTCGAATTTGACTCCAATCCAACCGTATCTATACACAATTGATTTCATATCATCAATTCTACTTAACAAACTAGTTCATATTGCTAAATATAATTTTTACAACATTCTGCCCGGAATAGTAAAAATCGACCCCGGGCCCACATAATCGAAACTCAAGTTTCGAACCAAAATAAGTTCACCCAATCCTCCATGAGTTCAAATATACAATTTGTTCTTAAGCTCGACTCCAAAACGAGGTCTAGATTGCAAATTCTTTGAAAACCCTTACTATACTAAATTCTCAATTTTTCTACCCATTTACACCTAATTAGGCTTAGGAATTCAAGTAATATTGATGGAAAATGAAGAAAACGAGTTAAGAATCACTTACCCAAGAAGTTTGATGAAGAATCGCTCAAAAATCGTCCAAGAAGTTGTGGAGAAGAGAGTTGAACAGAAATGGGATTTTTATCCCGTTTCTGTTCTGTTTTCTGTCTTAAATTCACTGGGCATGAGTTTGTTCATCGCGTTCGCGACACCCCGGTCGCGTTCGCGATGAAGAAGAAGTTTTACACATCGCGTTCGCGTGGGGCTTGACGCGAACGCGAAGAAGAAAATTCTGGGGATTGAAATTTGGCCTACGCGAATGCGTGGTGCCGTACGCGAACGCGTAGAAGAGGCAGGCCAGGCTCCGCGAACGCGGGAGCCTTCACGCGAACGCGTAGAGGAAAAAGGCTAGGGTCCATGTTGTTGTACGCGAACGCGATCCAAAGGACGCGAACGCGTAGAAGAAGAAAGAGAAGCCTTCGCGAACGCGACCAGGTGGACGCGAACGCGAAGAAGGAATGTCTGGTGCAGATTTTCTGCAGTTTTTCCTAGTCTAAAACCACCCCGAACCACCTCCGAAACACTCCCGAGCCCTCGGGGCTCCAAACCAAATATGCACACTAACTTAAAAACATCATACGAACTTGCTCGTGCGATCAAATCGCTAAAATAACATCAAAATCCATGAATTGAGCCTTAAAACTCAAGAATTCTTTCAAATTTTCATAACTTTCAAATTTTCCAATTTAAGGCCGAAACACGTCAAACGACGTCCGTTTTCAACCAAACTTTCCAGGAAGCGCTTAACCAATATATATGACCTGTACCGGGCGTCGGAACCAAAATACGAGCCCGATAACAGTACTTTTTAATCAAAATTCAGTTTCATTTTCCTTAAACATTTTCGGAAAACAATTTAACAGAAAAATTCTTTTACTGGGGTTCTAGACCTCGGATTTCAATTCCGGGCATACGCCCAAGTTCCATATTTTACTACGGATTTTCTGAGACCGTCAAATCACGGATCCGGGTCCATTTACGAAAAATGTTGACCAAAGTCAACCATATCAATATTAATATCAAGATTATTCAACTTTCTCACATATTTCACATATTTCAACATAAAAATTTTCCAGCTTTGTGCCCGGACTGTGCATGCAAATCGAGGCAACTATAATTGAGGTTTTCAAGACCTCAAAAGCTCGGAATGATTAATAAAACAAGTGATGACCCTTTTGGTCGTCACAATCTCCACCTCTAAAACAACCGTTCGTCCTCGAACGGACAAAAGAAAGAAGTACCGAGTCAGGAAACAAGTGTGGGTAACGGCTCCGCATATCAGACTCGGACTCCCAGGTCGATGCCTCAGGAGGCTGACCTCTCCACCGAACACGCACAGAAGGATAACTCTTCGACCTCAATTGTCGAACCCGCCGGTCTAGAATGGCTACCGGCTCCTCCTCGTAAGATAGATCATTGTCCAATTGGACAGTACTGAAGTCTAACACATGTGTGGGATCGCCGTGGTATCTCCGAAGCATAGATACATGAAAAACTGGATGCACGGCTGATAAGCTAGGCGGCAAAGCTAATCCGTAAGCCACCCCTCCCACTCTGTCTAGAATCTCAAATGGGCCAATATACCTAGGGCTGAGCTTGCCCTTCTTCCCAAACCTCATCACACCCTTCATAGGCGACACTCGGAGCAATACTCGTTCGCCAACCATGAAATCTACATCTCGAACCTTACGATCTGCATAAGTCTTCTGCCTGGACTGATCTGAACGCAATCTCTCCTAAATAGTCTTGACCTTATCCAAGGCCTCCTGAACTAAGTCCGTACCTAACAACCGAGCCTCTCCCGGTTCAAACCATCCAACTGGTGATCGACATCGCCTACCATACAACGCCTCATACGGAGCCATCCGGATGCTAGATTGGTAGCTGTTATTGTAGGCGAACTCTGCTAATGGTAGAAACTGATCCCACGAGCCTCCGAAATCAATAACACAGGCTCGAAGCATGTCCTCAAGAATCTGAATAGTCCTCTCGGACTGGCCATCCGTCCGAGGATGAAATGCTGTACTCAACTGAACCTGGGTGCCTAACTCCTGCTGGACCGCTCTCCAGAACCGCGAGGTAAACTGCGTGCCCCGATCAGAGATAATAGATATTGGCTCTCCATGGAGACGAACAATCTCCCTAATGTAAACCTCCGCTAACCTCTCCGATGAGTAGGAGACAGATATTGGAATAAAGTGTGCTGACTTGGTCAGCCTATCAACAATGACCCAAATAGCATCAAATTTCCTCCGAGTCAAAGGAAGTCCAGTAACGTAGTCCATAGTGATCCGCTCCCATTTCCACTCGGGAATTTCAATCCTCCGGAATACACCACCAGGTCTCCGGTGCTCATATTTCACCTGCCTGACAATTTAGACACCGAGCGACATATGCAACGATATCTTTCTTCATTCCGCGCCACCAATAGTGTTGCCGTAAGTCCTGGTACATCTTCGCGGCGCCTGGGTGAATAGAATACCGCGAACTGTGGGCCTCTGCTAAGATTAACTCTCGAATCCCTTCGACATTGGGCACAAAAACTCGACCCTGCAATTTCAATATCCCATCATCATCTAGATTTAACTGTGTGGCACCTCCCCGCTGTACTGTATCTCTCAACTCACGCAAATGAGGATTATCAAATTGCCTCTCACGAATACGCTCTAATAAAGAAGAACGAGCGACCGTGCAGGCTAACACCCTGCTAGGCTCAGAAATGTCCAATCTCACGAACCGGTTGGCTAATGCCTGGACGTCTAGAGCAAATGGTCTCTGACTGACCGGAATATATGCAAGACTACCCATGCTGGCAGACTTTCTACTCAATGCATCGGCCACCACATTGGCCTTACCCGGGTGATATAAAATAGTAACATCATAGTCTTTTAGCAACTCTAGCCACCTTCTCTGCCTCATATTCAACTCTTTCTGCTTAAACAAATACTGAAGACTCTTATGATCGGTGTATACTTCACATGCTACACCATACAAATAATGCCTCCGGATCTTCAATGCGTGAATAATCGCCGCCAATTCTAGATCATGCACTGGATAGTTCTTCTCATGAATCTTTAACTGCCTCGAAGCATAGGCAATAACCTTGCCATCCCGCATTAACACTGCACCAAGCCCAATACGGGAAGCATCACAATAAACAGTATAAGGTCCCGTACCTGTGGGTAAAACCAATACCGGTGCTGTGGTCAAGGTTGTCTTGAGCTTTTGAAAGCTCGCCTCACATTCATCGGACCATTCAAATTGAACACCCTTCTGGGTCAATCTGGTCGGTGGGGTTGCAATAGACGAAAATCCTTCTACGAATCGGCGATAATAGCCCGCTAACCCCAAGAAACTCCGAATATATGTGGCTGATGTCGGTCTAGGCCAGCTCTTGACTGCCTCAATTTTCTTCGGATCAACCTGAATACCTGCTGCCGTCACAATATGACCCAGGAATGCAACCGAACTTAGCCAAAATTCACACTTTGAAAATTTTGCATATAGCTGGCTATCTCTCAGAGTCTGTAAGGCCACTCTGAGTTGCGCATGCTCCTCCTGACTGCGGGAATATATTAATATGTCATCAATGAAGACTATTACAAACAAGTCTAAATAAGGCCGGAACACCCGATTCATTAATTCCATAAAAGCTGTTGGAGCATTTGTCAACCCAAAAGACATGACCAGAAATTCATAATGTCCATACCGAGTGCGGAACGCGGTCTTAGGGACATCGGATGCCCTAATCTTCAGCTGATGATAGCCAGATCTCAAATCTATCTTTGAAAATACCTTGGCACCCTGAAGCCGGTCAAATAAATCATCAATTCGCGGAAGTGGATATTTATTTTTGATAGTCACCTTGTTTAACTGTCGATAGTCAATGCACATTCTCATCGAACCATCTTTCTTCTTTACAAATAATACAGGTGCACCCCACGGCGAAACACTGGGCCTAATGAAACCCTTTTCAAGTAAATCCCGCAACTGTTCCTTCAATTCTTTTAACTCTGGCGGAGCCATACGGTATGGGGGAATGGAAATGGGCTGAGTGCCTGGAGCCAAATCAATGCAAAAATCAATGTCCCTATCGGGCGGCATACCTGGCAAGTCTGAAGGAAATACTTCAGGAAATTCGCGAACCACAGGCACAGAGTCAATAGAAGGAACCTGAGCACTAGAATCACGGACATAGGCCAAATAAGCCAAGCATCCCTTTCCAACCATACGCCGAGCTTTAACATAAGAAATAACATTACGGCTAGTATGACCTGAAATTCCTTTCCACTCTATACGAGGCGAATTCGGCAGGGCTAAAGTCACAGTCTTGGCATGGCAATCTAAAATAGCATGATACGGAGATAGCCAGTCCATGCCTAGTATAATATCAAAGTCCACCATATTTAGGAGTAATAAATCAGCACGGGTCTCGAGACCCTCAATTACTATAATACATGACCGATGAACTCGATCAACCACAATAGAGTCGCCTACCTGGTGTAGACACATGAACAGGAACACTCAGTGGATCACCGGGCTGAATCAAGTATGGTGCAAAATAGGAAGACACATACGAATATGTAGACCCAGGGTCAAATAATGCTGATGCCTTTCTATCACAAACCAAAATAATACCTGTAATGACGGCATCAGAAGACTCAGCCTCTGGTCTGGCGGGAAGTGCATAACATCGGGGCTGTGCCCCACCACCCTGAGCAGTATCTCTAGGACGATCAGCTGCTGGCTGGTCTCTACCTCTATCGGTCCGAGCTCCACCTCTATGACCTCTACCTCCACCTCTATGTCCTCTACCTCCGCCTCTAGCCGGCTGGGCAGGCTGTGAGGGAACTGGGGCCTGAATCATGGCACGAGAACTCTGCTGGTGAGATCTGTCAAGAGCTCGAGGGCAATACCTTGCAATGTGCCTAAGATCACCGCACGTAAAACAAGCCCTCGGCTGCTGAAAATGGCGAAGTGGTGGTGCACTGATAGGCTGCTGATCAGAGTAGCGTGGCTGAGAATTACGATCACCTGAAGCATCGTGAGAAACCTGAAGAGCTGACTGATAAGGCCTAGGAGGATGGCCTCTATCATAAAAATCTCTATCTCCAGACGAGGTACCACTGAATCTACCCGAATTACGAGATCTCTTATCGGATCCATGTCTCGCTCCCTGTGACAGAGCCATCTCGATCCGGCGGGCTGCATTAGCCACCTCCTGAAAAGTGATTTCAGTTCCTGCCCCCATAGCCATCTGTAGCCGAATTGGCTGATTCAAGCCATCAATAAACCTCCTCACTCTCTCCCGATCTGTGGGAAGTATGATAATAGCATGACGAGCCAGGTCCACGAACCTAGTCTCGTATTGTGTGACAGACATAGAACCCCGATGAAGACGCTCAAATTGTCTGCGCATAACCTCGCGCTGAGTTGCTGGAAGGAACTTTTCCAAGAATAATTCTGCAAACTGCTCCCAAGTCAAAGATGACGATCCCGCTGGCCTGGTTAGACAATAATCTCTCCACCAAGTCTTGGCGGAACCGGATAACCGAAAAGTAGCAAAATCCACACCATTAGTCTCCACAATACCCATAGTACGGAGAACTTCGTGGCAGTTTGTATAGGAAATCCTGTGGATCCTCCGAAGGAGTACCACTGAATGTGGTAGTGAACAGCTTGGTAAACCTGTCCAATCTCCACAACGCATCAGCAGACATAGCTGCACCATCATTAGACGGAGTCGCAATAATAGGCCGAGCTGCCTCAACTGGCTGAATCACATGATCCTGAGCCTGAGGAATTAATGGCTCCGGAGTGCGCGTAGCAGGAGTCTGATTACCTCCTCCAGCCTGAGAAGTGGCTGGTGCTACCGGTAATAAACCTGCTCTGGTGACATGATCCATAAAACCTGCTATCCGGACCAAAGCATCCCGAAGATCCGGTGAAAATAACAGCTCCTCCTGGGACCTGAGTTGGGCCTACTGGAGCTGCTGGGGCTGGAACTTCCTTCTCGATATGAACCTGAGGTTCTGCCACTCGTGCTGCTGCTCGGGGCTGAGCTCTGCCCCTACCTTGGCCTCTAGTACGACCTCGACCTCGGCCTCTGCCCCTAGCGGAAGCTGCCGCCGCTGGGACCTCGGGCTGCTGGTCAGTATATGAGGATGCACGTGTCCTTACCATCTGCGGAAGAACAGAGTATAAGTTCAATTAAAATTTTAAAAGATCAAGTCGCACGACTGGAAAGAATAAAGGGAATATTTTCCTAACTCCGTAGCCTCCGGAGGATAAATACAGACGTCTCCGTACCGATCCTTCAGACTCTACTAATGTTGTTCGTGAGTTGTGAGACCTGTGCAACCTAGTGCTCTGATACCAACTTGTCACGACCCGGATTTCCCACCATCGGGGTCATGATGGCGCCTACTAAATGGAAGCTAGGCAAGCCAAATATTAATTACGTCTCCATTAATTACCAATTTCTTATTATTAAAAACATATAAATTACAGCGGAATAATCAAAATTAGCGGAAGACTTAGTCAAATATGATAAAGAAAACCCAAACATGATACACTACCCAAGACCGGTGTCACAATACTCACGAACTTCTAAGAATAATACACATAATTGTCTGAAAGAAAATACAAGGCTGTTTATCTCGATTACATGAGATAACAGAATGAAAAGCATAGATAGAAGAGACAACGGGTCCTGCGGACGCCTGCAAGGCTACCTCGTAGTCTCGGTAGTTGAAAAATCCACAAGTCTCTACTGCCGCTGCTGCTGTCCGTAACCTGTATCTGCGCAAAAAGAGCGCAGAGTGTAGTATCAGCACAACCGACCCCATGTGCTGGTAAGTGCCTGGCCTATCCCAACGAACTAGTGACAAGGCTAAGGCCAGTCACCCACCTAAACCTGTACAGTTGCAATATAGACATATACATACAATACATTTATAAGGAAATACTCTACTCTGAAATAACAGTCAATAACTCAAGATATCCAGAATAATCTAATCAATAGAATAAATCTTACTTTCATGTCTCAATTCCTCTCTCATTTCATGTCTCGTGGTAGGCGTACCACCCGCTCCCAACTATCACTGTAATTATATCTTGTGGTAGGCGTACCACCCGCTCCCAATTATCATAGTAATTATATCTTGTGGTAGGCGTACCACCCGCTCCCAAATATATCAATAATTATATCTTGTGGTAGGCGTACCACCCGCTCCCAAATATATCAATAGGCTACCGGCAACTATGGCCAATGCCAAGATTTAAGTCACTTTGTGGTCGGCGTACCACACGATCCCAATTCATAAATATATATATTACCGGCAATTAACCAATAATCTCTATATCAACAATATTTATAATTACCGGTTTTAAACCAATAATTGATAATAATTTCAATAATTTATCTTCATTACCGGCATAACACCAATAACTCTAAATCAACAATTTATTCATAACTGAATTCCTATTCCTACAAACTAGGATGGAACAAACACTTACCTCGAAAGTTCACGAACGATTCAATCCGTAGCAATGCCTTTTCCTTTCGAATTTGACTCCAATCCAACCGTATCTATACACAATTGATTTCATATCATCAATTCTACTTAACAAACTAGTTCATATTGCTAAATATGATTTTTACAACATTATGCCCGGAATAGTAAAAATCGACCCCGGGCCCACATAATCGAAACTCAAGATTCGAACCAAAATAAGTTCACCCAATCCTCCATGAGTTCAAATATACAATTTGTTCTTAAGCTCGACTCCAAAACGAGGTCTAGATTGCAAATTCTTTGAAAACCCTTACTATACTAAATTCTCAATTTTTCTACCCATTTACACCTAATTAGGCTTAGGAATTCAAGTAATATTGATGGAAAATGAAGAAAACGAGTTAAGAATCACTTACCCAAGAAGTTTGATGAAGAATCGCTCAAAAATCGTCCAAGAAGTTGTGGAGAAGAGAGTTGAACAGAAATGGGATTTTTATCCCGTTTCTGTTCTGTTTTCTGTCTTAAATTCACTGGGCATGAGTTTGTTCATCGCGTTCGCGACACACCGGTCGCGTTCGCGATGAAGAAGAAGTTTTACACATCGCGTTCGCGTGGGGCTTGACGCGAACGCGAAGAAGAAAATTCTGGGGATTGAAATTTGGCATACGCGAACGCGTGGTGCCGTACGCGAACGCGTAGAAGAGGCAGGCCAGGCTCCGCGAACGCGGGAGCCTTCACGCGAACGCGTAGAGGAAAAAGGCTGGGGTCCATGTTGTTGTACGCGAACGCGATCCAAAGGACGCGAACGCGTAGAAGAAGAAAGAGAAGCCTTCGCGAACGCGACCGGGTGGACGCGAACGCGAAGAAGGAATGTCTGCTGCAGATTTTCTGCAGTTTTTCCTAGTCTAAAACCACCCCGAACCACCTCCGAAACACTCCCGAGCCCTCGGGGCTCCAAACCAAATATGCACACTAACTTAAAAACATCATACGAACTTGCTCGCGCGATCAAATCGCTAAAATAACATCAAAATCCATGAATTGAGCCTTAAAACTCAAGAATTCTTTCAAATTTTCATAACTTTCAAAATTTCCAATTTAAGGTCGAAACACGTCAAACGACGTCCGTTTTCAACCAAACTTTCCAGGAAGCGCTTAACCAATATATATGACCTGTACCGGGCGTCGGAACCAAAATACGAGCCCGATAACAGTACTTTTTAATCAAAATTCAGTTTCATTTTCCTTAAACATTTTCAGAAAACAATTTAACACAAAAATTCTTTTACTGGGGTTCTAGACCTCGGATTTCAATTCCGGGCATACGTCCAAGTTCCATATTTTACTACGGATTTTCTGAGACCGTCAAATCATGGATCCGGGTCCGTTTACCAAAAATGTTGACCAAAGTCAACCATATCAATATTAATATCAAAATTCTTCAACTTTTTCACATATTTCACATATTTCAACATAAAAATTTTCCAGCTTTGTGCCCGGACTGTGTACGCAAATCGAGGCAACTATAATTGAGGTTTTTAAGACCTCAAAAGTTTGGAATGGTTAATAAAACAAGTGATGACCCTTTTGGTCGTCACAAAAATAAAGAAAAATTAGCGGAAGGCTTAGCAAATTTTAATAAGTACGATACAGAAAACCCAAGCATGATACACTACCCAAGACTGGTGTCACAATACTCACGAACTTCTATGAATAATACACATAGTCGTCTGAAAGAAATATAATATGTTTATCTCGAATACATGAGATAACAGAATGAAAAATATAGATAGAGGAGACAACGGGTCCTGCGGACGCCTGCAAGGCTACCTCGAAGTCTTAGTAGCCGGAATATCCACAATCGTGCTACTGCCGTTGCTGTTGTCCGTAACCTGTATCTGCGCAAAAAGAGCGCAGAGTGTAGTATCAGCACAACCGACCCCATGTGTTGGTAAGTGCCTGGCCTATCCCGGCGAAGTAGTGACGAGACTAGGACCAGACACCCACATAAACCTATATAGTTGGGATATATATACATATACAACAACAGGAAAACATTATCGGACATTTATAAGGAAGGAATCTGCTCTGAAATAGCAATCAATAATTTATAATATCCGAAGTAATCTGAATAATGGAACAAAACTTACTTTCATGTCCCAATTCATTTTTCATTGCATACCTTCTAGTAGGCGTACCACTCGCTCCTAGATTTAATAATAGGCTACCGGCAACTATGGCCAATGCCAAGATTCAAATAACTTTGTGGTCGGCGTGCCACACAATCCCATTTTCTCATTATATAAGTGGTCGGCGTGCCACACGATCCCAATTCTTTAATATATAAGTTGTCGGCATGACACACGATCCCAATTCTTTAATAATGTATATTACCAGCATTGAACCAATAATCTCTGATCAACAGTAAGTATATAAAAGTATTAGCGGTATTAAACCAATAATCTTCAAATTTCAACAATATTTATATTACCGGTATAAAACCAATAAATAATAATAAATCAACAATATATGTCGGTTACCGGTGTGACACCAATAACCTTTAATCAACAATTTATATATATAACCGGTATAAAACCAATAATAATTTCCTCTCACATAATCACATAGGATTAATAGGAATTTAATCCATTTAAAACCCACGGTCATGCTCGACCCCCAACGTATAGATACTCGTCACTATGCCTATACGTCGGACTCCACATATAACAATTAACACATAAACTCAATTCCTATTCTGTGACGACCCAAAGAGTCATCACCTATTTTTTTTCATCTGTTCCGCGCTTCCGAGGCCTTGAAAATCTCATTTTATATTGCCTCGATTTACGTGCGTAGTCTGGACACGTAGCCGGAAAATTTTTGTGTTAGAATGTGTGAATTCTATGAAAAATTTGAAGAAATTTGATATTAAATTGATATAGTTGACTTAGGTCAACATTTTTGGTAAACGGACCCGGACCCAAGATCTGACGATCCCGGAAGGTCTGTAGGAAAATATGGGACTCGGGCATGCGTCCGAAGTTGAATTCCGAGGCCTAGAGCCCAAGATATGAATTTTTCTGTTAAATTGTTGCTGAAATTATTAATGAAAATAGAAATGAAAATTGATTAAAAAATCATGGTATCGGGCTCGTATTTTGGTTCCGACGCCTGGTGCAAGTCTTATATATTATTTAAGTACTTCCTGCAAAGTTTGATGGAATTTGAACGTCATTTGATGTGTTTTGAACCATGAGTTCCAAATTTAAAAGTTTATGAAATTTAAAAGAAGAAATCATGAATTTGAGGCTTGATTCTATAAAAACGATGTTATATTGGCGATTTGATCGCACGAGCAAGTTTGTAGTATGTTTTTGAGGTTGTGTGCATGTTTGGTTTGGAGCTCGAGGGCTCGGGTAAAGATTTGATAGACCGTTAGAGCAAATTTTGATAAAGAACACAACTTGTATTTCCCCTAGCTGATATCTTCGCAAATGCAAAGATTTACTCGCAATTGCGAGAGGTCCCAGAAACAGCCTTAGTTCGCAAATGCGAACAATACTTCGCAAATGCGAAGTGAACTAGGAAAGGACTTGGTCCGCAAATGCGAGGCAACCTTCGCAAATGCGAAGTTGCCCAGGAAAAGCCCAGGTTCGCAAATGCGAACCAAATGTCGCAAATGCGAGGCTGCCCTGTATTGGGCTTAGTTCGCAAATGCGAACATATTCTCGCAAATGAGAACATATTCTCGCAAATGCGAGTTCCGCAGCCCAGACCTGTCATGTTCGAAATTGCGAATATATGTTCGCAATTCCCATATCCGCAGCTGTGCAATCTGATACTTAAACGATTTTAAACCCCTTTTTCACCATTCTTTCAAAATCCAAAACACCACACACGACTTTCCAAGAGCAATATCACTCCAAATCACTTGTAAGTCAATTTTTACTCAACTCTTTCAATTCCTAATATCATTAAACATGTTTTCCATTAGAAATCAAAGGATTTTATGGTTGAAATTGTTGTTTTTGGGTAGAACCTAGGTTTTTCATAAATTAGGGAATTGGACCTCGATTTGAGGTTCGATTTCGAAACAAATCATATAATTGAACTCGTAAGGGAATGGGTAACCGGATTTTGGTCCGAACCCCGAGTTTCGACCACGTGGGACCGGGGGAGTTTTGGGAAATTTTGGGTAAAACTTTGAGAAAACCATTCTTATGCATCCAAACCAATTTATATAGTATTTATTGAAGTAATTGAACCAATTGTGATTAGATTCGAGCGAGTTGAAGGTTAAAATTCGAGGTAAAGCGATAGTTGAAGGTTAATTGGACTTCAAGGATTTGAGGTAAGTGTTTGATGTATCCTAGCTTGAGGGAATAGGATTGAATGTGATATTTGCTAATTGCTATGTGATCGAGTGCAGTGTATAGGCGTGGTGACGAGCATCTATACACTGGCATCTAGCATGACCGTGAGTTGTTTGTTGACATATGGTGCGAGTTAATGTGGAATGTTCTTAAGTCATGTTCTTGAGCCCTTGCCGGGTTGTGACGATTGATTATTGTTTCCCTTGCCGAGACTTTATTGTGTTGTTGTTGTTGTTCCCTTGCCGGGATATTGTAATGATTATTGTTTCCCTTGCCGGGACGGTTCATATTACTTGTTTCATTCTTTTGCCCTTGACTGTGATTGTTATTTGGGTGAGGAAGAGTGATAATGCATGAAGGGTGATGCCATGCCATTTTTACTTATGTTCGCACGAAGGATCATTCCGTGCCTTGTTTTACTATTTATGCACGAAGGAACATTCGGTGCCGTTGTTACTTAATTTATGCACGAAGGATCATTCCGTGCCATGTTTATTATTTATGCACGAAAGGACATTCCGTGCCGTTGTTACTTAAACCATGCACGACGGATCATGTCGTGTCATGGATGTGAGGATGAGAGTAAAATCACGAAGGGTGATGCCGTGCACTTTTATTTGATTATTTGGTGAGGATGAGAGTAAAAGCACGAAGGGTGATGCCGTGCACTTTTATTTGATTACTTGGTGAGGATGAAAGTAAAAGCACGAAGGGTGATGCCGTGCAACCATTTAAATTTCTTGCTTTGCAATAACTGTTTCTGCTACACTCTGTTTTTTATCTTACTGATTTATTATGTGTTGCTGATTGTGCTTCCCCATCATGTTACCTCCTTTGTTAGTTGTGTTACTTAATATCTCTATTTACTTTTATTATTGTTGTGGTCTCATTGTTCCGAGACAGACGGTTATTATTTATTTTCTTTCAGACCATTATGTGTAGTTATTCCTTTGTAGTTCGTGAGTTTGTGACTCCACATCTTGGGTAGAGGATTTATGTTAGTTACTTTGCACTATTATTCATCTTTTATTCGAAAGACTTCCGCATTTAAAAATATGAGTATTACTCTTGCTATTAAATATGAGAACAAAGTGGTTGTATAAACAGGAAGATGGTGAGTGAATTGGCTTGCCTAGCTACCACGAGTAGGCGTCATCACGATCCCGATGGTGGGGGAATCTGGGTCGTAACATATTCCCTCAAGTTAGGATAAAACAAACACTTACCTCGAAATTTACGAACAATTCAATCTGTAGCAATGCCTTTTCCTTTCGAATTTGGCTCCAATCCAATCGTATCTATACGTAATTGATTTAATATCATCAATACTACTTAACAAACTAGTTCATATGTCTAAATATAATTTTTACAACATTCTGCCCGGAATAGTAAAAATTGACCCCGGGCCCACATGATCGAAACTCTAGGTTCGAACCAAAATAAATTCACCCAATCATCCACGAGTTCAAATATACAATTTGTTCTTAAGTTCAACCCCAAAACGAGGTCTAGATCGCAAATTCTTTGAAAATCCTAACTATACTTATTTCTCTAATTTTTCTACCCATTTACACATATTTAGGCCTAGGAATTCAAATAATATTGATGGAAAATGAAGAAAACGAGTCAAGAATAAAAAACCCAAGAAGCTTGATGAAAATCGCCCAAGAATCGCCAAGAAATGGTGTTGGAGAAGAGAGAGTTTGTGAAATGGGATGAAGTTCCCGTTTTTGTGCTGTTTTGGGAATTAAATCACTGGGCAGCAATTTGTTCATCGCGTTTGCGACACCCAGGTTGCGTTCGCGATGAAGGAAAATGACAGGCCATCGCGTTCGCGTAGGGTGAGTCGCGAACGCGAAGAGAAAAATTCTGGGCTTCAAATTTGGCCTACGCAAACGCAGGTTAAGCCACGCGAACGCGTAGAGGAAAAAGGCTGGCTTCAAATTTATGCTACGCGAATGCGAGAAGGCGTCCGCGATCGCGAAGAAGGGTACAAGCTGGGCATCGCGAACGCGAATGCGATGAAGAAATGTCTGGTGCAGATTTTCTGCAATTTTCCTAAGCTCAAAATCATTCTGATACCTATCCAAAACTCACCCGAGCCCTCGGGGATTCAAACCAAATATGTACACTGACTCAAAAACATCATCGAACTTGCTCGCGCGATCAAATCGCCAAAATAACATCAAAAATCAATGAATTGAGCCTTAAAACTCAAGAATTCTTTCAAAATTTCATATCTTCCAAAATTTCCAATTTAAGGCCAAAACACGTCAAGCGATGTCTGTTTTTAACCAAACTTTACAGGAAGCGCTTAACCAATATATATGACTTGTACCGGGCGTCGAAACCAAAATACAAGCCTGATACCATTACTTTTTAATCAAATTTCAGTTTCATTTTCCTTAAATATTTTTAGAACACAATTTAACAGAAAAATTCTTTTACCGGGGTTATAGACCTCGAATTTTGATTCCGGGCATACGCCCGAGTTCCATATTTTCTACGGATTTTTTGAGACCGTCAAATCACGGTTCCAGGTCCGTTTACCAAAAATATTGACCAAAGTAAACCATATCAATATTAATATCAAAATTCTTTAAATTTTTCACGTATTTCATATATTTTAACATAACAATTTTCCAGCTTCGCACCCGGACTATGCACGCAAATCGAGGAAACTATAAATGAGGTTTTCAAGGCCTCAGAAGCTCAAAATAATTGAGAAAACAAGTGATGACCCCTTTGGGTCGTCACATTCTCCACCTCTAAAATAATTGTTTGTCCTCGAACGGACAAAAGAAAGAAGTACCTGAATCAGGGAATAGATGAGGATATCGGCTCCGCATGTCAGACTCGGACTCCCAGGTCGATGCCTCAGGAGGCTGACCCCTCCACTGAACTCGCACGGAAGGAAAACTCTTCGACCTCAACTGTCGAACCTGCCGATCTAGAATAGCTACCGGCTCCTCCTCATAAGATAGATCCTTGTCCAATTGGACAGTGCTGAAATCTAACACGTGCGATGGATCACCGTGATATTTTTGGAGCATGGACACATGAAACACTGGATGTACAGCTGGCAAGCTATGTGTCAAGGCAAACTTATATGCCACATTTCCCACACGATCAAGAATCTCGAACGGGCCAATAAACCTAGGGCTAAGTTTGCCCTTCTTTCCAAATATTATCACGCTCTTCATAGGCGACACTCGGAGCAATACTCGCTCCCCAACCATGAAAGCAATATCTCGAACCTTGCGATCTGCATAGCTCTTTTGCCTGGACTGAGCTGTGCGAAGCCTATCTTGAATGATCTTGACCTTATCTAAGGCTTCCTGAACTAGATCCATACCCAACAACCGAGCTTCTCCCGGTTCAAACCATCCAACCGGAAAACGACATCGCCTACCATACAAGGCTTTATAAGGAGCCATCTGAATGCTCGATTGATAGCTATTATTATAAGCAAACTCTGCCAAAGGAAGGAATTGATCCCACGAACCTCCAAAATCTATAACACATGCCCGAAGCATATCTTCCAATATCTGAATAGTCCTCTCGGACTGACCATCTGTCTGGGGATGAAAGGCTGTACTTAGTTGGACTTGGGTGCCCAACTCTCGTTGAACCGCCTTCTAGAAATGTGAGGTAAACGGTGCACATCGATCTGAAATAATAGAGATAGGCATACCATGAAGGCGAACGATCTCCCTGATATAAATCCCAGCTAACCTCTCGGATGAATAGACAGTGGCAATCAGAATAAAATGAGCTGACTTGGTCGGCCTATCAACAATCACCCAAACAACATCAAACTTCTTCCGAGTTATCGGAAGTCCAGAAACGAAGTCCATCATGATCCGCTCCCACATCCATTCAGGAAGCTCAATTCTCTGAAATAAACCGCCAGGTCTCTGCGTTCATATTTAACCTGCTGATAATTCAGACACCACGCTACATATGTCACAATATCCTTTTTCATTCTACGCCACCAATAATGTTGCCGCAAATCTTGATACATCTTTGTTGCGCCTGGATGAATAGAATACCGCTAACTATGAGCTTCTTCTAAAATCAATTCTCTAAACCCATCAACATTTGGCACACAAATGCGCCCTTGCATCCTCAGAATCCCATCAGCATCTAAGGTGACCTGCTTGGCACCTCCTCGCTGAACCGTGTCTTTAAGGTCACATAAATAAGAATCATTATATTGTTGATCGCGGATACGCTCCAATAATAAAGAGCGAGCAAGCGACCGTGCAAACTAGCACTCGACTAGGCTTATAAATATCCAACCTCACAAATCGGTTGGCTAAGGACTGAACATCCAATGCAAGCAGCCTCTGATTGACTAGAATATAAGCAAGACTGCCTATACTGGCTGACTTCCTACTCAAAGCGTCGGTCACCACATTTGTTTTTCCCGGATGATATAAAATGGTGACATCATAATCTTTTAGCAATTCTAGCCATCTTCTCTGCCTCAAATTCAACTCCTTCTGTTTGAACAAATATTGAAGACTCTTATGATCGGTGTATACTTCACATGCCACACCATACAAATAATAATGCCTCAAGATCTTCAATGCATGAACAATCGCCGCCAATTCTAGATCATGAACTGGATAGTTCTTTTCACGAATCTTCAACTGCCACGAAGCATAGGCAATAACCTTGCCATCCTGCATTAACACTGCACCAAGCCCAATACGGGAAGCATCACAATAAGCAGTATAAGGTCCCGTACCTATGGGTAAAACCAATACCGGTGCTGTGGTCAAGGTTGTCTTGAGCTTCTGAAAGCTCGCTTCACATTCATCTGACCATTCAAACTGAACATCTTTCTGGGTCAATCTGGTCAGCGGGGCTGCAATAGATGAAAACCCCTCCACGAATCACCGATAATAACCCGCTAATCCCAAGAAACTCCGAATTTCTATGGCTGATGTTGGTCTAGGCCAGTTCTTGACTGCCTCAATCTTGTTTGGATCAACCTGAATACCTGCTGCCGTCACAATATGACCTAGGAATGCAACTGAACTTAGCCAATAGTTGCCTATTTTTCAGAGTCTACAAAGCCACTCTGAGATATTGCTCATGCTCCTCCTGACTGTGGGAATATATTAATAAATCATCAATGAAGACTATTACAAACATGTCTACATAAGGCCGGAACACCTGATTCATCAAGTCCATAAAAGCTGCTAGGGCATTTGTCAACTCAAAAGACATGACCAGAAATTCATAATGTCCGTACCGAGTGCGGAATGTTGTCTTAGGGACATCAGATGCCCTAATTTTCAACTGATGATAGCTAGATCTCAAGTCTATCTTTGAAAAGACCTTGGCACCTTGAAGCTGATCAAATAAATCATCAATTCGCGGAAGTGGATATTTATTTTTGATATTCACCTTGTTCAACTGCCGATAGTTAATGCACATTCTCATCGAACCATCTTTCTTCTTTACAAATAATACCGGCACACCCCACGGTGAAACGCTAGGTCTAATGAAACACTTTTCAAGTAAATCCTGCAACTGCTCCTTCAATTCTTTTAACTCTGGCGAAGCCATACGATATGGGGGAACAGAAATGGGCTGACTGCCTGGAGCCAAGTCAATGCAAAAATCAATATCCCTATCAGTAGGTCTGAAGGAAAGACTTCTGGAAATTCATGAACCACGGGCACAGAGTCAATAGAAGGAACCTCAGCACTGGAATCATGGACATAGGCTAAATAAGCCGGACACCCTTTTTCCAACCATACGTTGAGCCTTAACATAAGAAATAACATTGCGGCTAGTATGACCTAAAATTCCTTTCCACTCTATTAGAGGCAAATTTCGCAGAGCTAAAGTCAAAGCCTTGGCATGGCAATCTAAAATAGCATGATATGGAGATAGCCAGTCCATGCGTAATATAATATCGAAGTCCACCATATTTAAGAGCAATAAATCAGCACGGGTCTCAAGACCCTCAATCACTACAATACATGACCGATGAACTTGATCAACCACAATAGAATCGCCTACTGGTGTAGACATATGAACAGGAACACCCAGTGGATCACTAAGCTGAAACAAGTACGGTGCAAAATAGGAAGACACGTACGAATATGTAGACCTAGGGTCAAATAATGTTGATGCCTCTTTATCACAAACCAAAATAATACCTATAATGACGGCATCTGAGGACTCAGCCTCTGGTCTGGCAGGAAGTGCATAACATTGGGGCTGGGCCCCACCAACTTGAGTAGTATCTCTGGGGCGATCATCTGCGGTCTCTACCTCTATCAGTCTGAGCTCCACCTCTATCCCTCTACTTCCACCTCTATGTCTTCTACCCCCGCCTCTAGCTGGCTGGGCAGGCTGTGGGGGAATTGGGTCCTGAACCATAGCACGAGAACCCTACTGCTGAGAGCTGTCAGAAACTCGAGGGCAATACCTTGCAATGTGCCTAAGGTCGCTGCACGTAAAACAAGCCCTCGGCTACTAAGAATAGCGAAGTGGTGGTGCACTGATAGGCTGCTGATCAGAATAGTGTGGCTGAGGATTACGACCACTAGAAGCATCGTGAGAAACCTAAAGAGCTGACGGATAAGGCCTAGGTGTATGGCATCTACCATGGGAATCTCTACCTCCAAACGAGGTACCACTGAATCTACCCGAATTATGGGGTCTCTTATCCGATCCATGACCTGCTCCCTGTGACAGAGCCATCTCGATCTGGCGGGCTGCATTAGCCGCCTCCTAAAAAATGATTTAAGTCCCAACTCCCATAGCCATCTGCAGTCAAATCGGCTGATTCAAGCCATCAATAAATATTCTCACAATTTCCCTATTTGTGGGAAGTATAACAATGGCATAACGAGCCAGGTCCACGAACCTAGTCTCGTACTATGTGACATACATATAACCCTGATGAAGACGCTCAAATTGTCTGCGCAAAACCTCCCTCTGAGTTGCTGGAAGGAACTTTTCCAAGAACAACTTTGAAAATTTACCCCAAGTAAACGATGATGATCCTGCTGGCCTAGATAGACAATAATCTCTCCACCAAGTCTTGGCAAAACCGGGTAATCAAAAAGTAGCAAAATCCACACCAGTAGTGTCCACAATGCCCATAGTACGGAGAACCTCATGGTAGTTATATAGGAAATCCTGGGATCCTCTAAAGGAGTGCCACTGAATGTGGTAGTAAATAGCTTGGTAAACCTGTCCAACCTCCATAATGCATCAGTAGACATAGTTGCACCATCACTAGCCCGAGTCACTATGACAGGCTGAACTGCCTCAACTAGTTGAATCACAGGAACCTGAGCTTGGGGAATTACTGGCTCCGGAGTGCGCGTAGCAGGAGTCTGATTACCTCCTCCAGCCTGAGAAGTGGCTGGTGCTACTGGTAATAAACCTGCTATGGTGATATTGTCCATAAAACCTGCTATCCGGACCAAAGCATCCTGAAGATCCGGTGAAAAAATAAAGCTCCTCCTGGGACCTGAGCTGGGCCTACTGGAGCTGCTGGGGCTGGAACTTCCTCCTCGATATGAACCCGAGGTTCTGCCACTCGTGCTGCTGCTCGGGGCTGAGCTCTGCCCCTACCTTGGCCTCTAGTACGACCTCGACCTCGGCCTTTGCCCCTAGCAGGAGCTGCTGCTGGGACCTCGGGCTGCTGGTCAGTAGATGAGGAAGCGCGTGTTTTTGCCATCTGCGGAAGAACAGAATAGAAATTTAATTAGCATTTGAAAAATCAAAGTCCCACGACTGGAAAGAATAAAGGGAATATTTTCCTACATCTGTAGCCTCTAGGGTATAAATACAGACGTCTCCGTACCAATCCCTCAGATTCTATTAAGGTTGTTCGTGAGTTGTGATACTTGTGCAACCTAGAGCTCTGATACCAACTAGTCACGACCCGAATTTCCCACCATCGGGAGTCATGATGGCGCCTACTAGTAGAAGCTAGGCAAGCCAATTCTTACTATACATTTCCATTAGTTACAACTCTTTTTTTAAGACCTTAAATAAAATTATAAATTTACAGCGAAATAAAGAATATTTAGCAAAAGACTTAGAAAATTTTAATAAGTACGATACAGAAAACTGTAACAACCCGGCCCGTCGTTACGGGAATTACCACCCCGTTACCTTTCATTTACATATTCTATGCTTTTATATCAGTGTTAGAGTTTATCGTGTGAGTTAGGAGTGATTCGGGTTGAAAATAAAGCAAATAGCCTTTTTGAAGGAAGCTTGAATATGGGAAGTCAATCTAGAGTTGACTATTGATTTAGAGTGCTCGGAATCGGATTCTGATGATTCGACTAGTTTCGGGGGATCATTTATGACTTAGGGGAGCAATCAGAATTGAATTCGGAGGTCCGGTATAGTTTTAGGCTTGAATTGGCTAAGGTTGAATTTTGGCGAAAACTGGACGGTAGGTGAGATTTTGATCCGGGGGTTGGAATGCAATTCTGAGAATTTTTGTAGCTTCGTTATGTGATTTTGGATATGTCTGCAAATATTCAGGTCATTCAGACATCGTTTGATCGAGTTTCGGATCAAATGTTAGTTTTGAAAGTATTGAAGAAACTTAGGCTTGAATCCGTGTGAAAATGATGATTTTGATGTTTAGGATGGTGTTTTTATGATTGGAACAAGTCCGTATTATGTTTTGGAGTAGGTTGGTGGTTTTCGTTGGGGTCCCGGGGGTCTCGGGATGAATTCGGACCATCATCCGTGCATTTTAGATTTGGAAAAACCTGCAGAAAATTGCAAGTCAGTGCAGCAGGGATTAAGCCTTCATGTTCGCGTGAAGGCAGTCGCATTTGCGAAGGACAGACAGGCCAAAGCATCGTGTTCGCGAGACAGGGGGACGCGTTCGCGAAGAAGGATCAGGCGGACCTACGCGTTCGCGTGAAGACCTACGCATTTGCGTAGAAGTGAAATCAGGCGGCTGGGAAATGGACATCGCGGACGCGTGATGGGGCGTCGCGTTCGCGATGAAGTAGCGGAGCAGGGCATCGCGTTCGCGTGAGGAACATCACAAATGCGTAGAACAAAAATGCCTGGCAGTGAAATTAAAAACCAAAACAGACTAGTCGCGGGTTTACACTCCATAAACACAAATTTTGAGCCCTAGAGAGAAGAACTCACAGGAAAACACTGGGATTTCATCGGGTAATCATCGGAGGTAAGATTCCTTACTCAAAAACGTAACTTTATGGTAGAATTAACATCAATCTTCATGAAATTGGGTAGAAACTGTGAAGAATTATGGCCTAGGTATTGACAACGAATTTTTGAGTTTTGAAAGGCCATTCGAACTCCGATTTCGATAAATTTTATATGCACGGACTCGTGGCGAGACGAGGATCTAGTTGGTATAAGTTTCTGAATTTTTCAGACAGCGGGCCCAGGGTCGGGTTTTACCGACTTAGTGTATTTATGCGATTTTCATGTAAATTGAATTTGGTTATGTTTCTTTGACCCGTAAATTACATAATTATTGTGGTTTGAATAGATTCTACATGCAAGGCAGCGAATTCTAATGGAAAAGGCATTGCGGACGAGTCTACGACCAGCTAGAGGTGAGTAGTTTGTGTATATGGTATCCTGAGGGTTCGAAACCCCGGCTTAGTACATTGTGACGCTAGTAGGGCGTGGCTCGCACCCCGTGGCAGGTGCGGGATTGATTGTGACTGGGGATTGAGACTTGGTCCATCCCGGATATGGGTAATATGCTATTAGTGATGGAAAAACACTGTGTTTGATATACTTGTGGGTTGTAAGCATTGTTTGGGGCCTTGTGCCGACCTGTAGTATCCCTAGGGGATAGTATATATGTGATAGCTATACTTGCTTAATTATCTCAGTCATGGTTTTGAAATCACAGTATTGAAATGCTAAGTCACCAGTGTTTTGCAAAATTTAAATAAAAGTTAAACTATTTTCATAAATTATGAACTGGAATCTGGAAAAAATTAAATTGAGCTATTTTGTGACTTATCTGATTATTGTGCACTGAGGATGGATCGGGATGCACGCCAAAACGGTTATTATGATATGAGGATCGGGCTGCACACCGTAGCGGTATTTGCGCTTGGGTTGTAGGAGCCCCTCCGGAGTCTGTACACACCCCTAGTGAGCGTTGTCGACGTTAAATGGATCGGACTACACGCCGTAGTGGTTATGTGCATTGCATTACATCTTTATCTGTTGAATTATTCTGTGGTAGCTGTATTGTACTATTGATGCTAGTTTGTAGGAGGATCGGACTGTAGTTTAGCTTCATATTGTGGTATTCTGTGGATTTCCTACTTTCAGTTGCTTTTATATATTTATTACTCACAGAGTACTTAGTACTCACCCCTACTACTTGCACCTTTTGTGTGCAGACTCAGGTACTCAGGAGTAGTAGGCGAGCATTTCCAACTTTTGGCAGAGTCATACCGAGTTGCTGAGGTAGCTGCCGACGTTCGCAGAACCTAGCTTCTCTTCCTCTTTTCAGTTGCTATTTTATGTTCAGACTTGAGTATTTCCATACAGTATTGTCTACTTTTGTTGGGTTTTGTTAGAGGCTCTAGACTTGTGACTCCGGATCTTTGGGAGTGTCAGTTGCTTTCGCACTTCTCAGTACTTTGTTCATTTTTATTATTATTGGAGTTCTTTGACTCATATGTTCTTTTGAGTTGTCCATTTGGGACCGATATTCATTGTGATAAACAATTGTTGGTCTGGCTGGCCTAGCTTAATTGTTGGGCGCCATCACGACCGAATTTAGGCCGTGACAAGTTGGTATCAGAGCCTAGGTTACTAGGACTCGCGAGTCATGAGCCAGTTTAGTAGGGTTTCACGGATCGGTATATAGACGTCCGTATCTATCCTCGGAAGGCTACAGAACTTAAGGAAAAACCTCACTTTTCTTGGATTCATATCGTGTGGCTTGTGTTATCGTGAATCTAAACTTTTCCATATTCTGTTCTCTCGCAGATGGCGAGAACATGTGCTAGCGGACATGGCGGACGACCACTATTGGCACCTAGAGGCCGTGGTCGTGGTAGAGGTAGAGCAGAAGTACCAGCACCTGCTGACCCACCGACTGACCAGACTCGGGGTCAGATTCCAGCACCGGTGGCCCAGGTTCAGGATTATGTTCCAGCTGCAGACACTCCGGCAGCTCAGGTTCAGGCACCAGAAGTTCCTATTGTGATACCGGGTCTTCAGGAGAATTTGGCTTAGATTCTATCGGTATGCACTGGCTTGGCTCAGGTAGTTGCAGCCTCTACTGCAGCGGCTTCCTCACAGGTAGGGGGAGGGAATCAGACCCTCGTGGCTGGCACGCCCGAGCCAGTAGTACAGGGTATTCAGGCACCTGGGGCATCTCCAGTTAAGCCAGTTGCACCCGTTGCACCGGCTCCTGCTCATGTGGTTCCAGTTATGCCCGACGATGAGCAACATCATTTGGAGAGATTTGAGAGGCTACAGCCTCCGGCATTCAGTGGTGATGAGGGCGAGACGCCCAGGGTTTTCTTGATAAATGTCAGTGTATGCTTCGCACCACGGGTATTATGGAGTCCAACGGTGTTGCTTTCACCACTTTTCGGTTCACAGGTGCAGCATTTCAGTGGTGGGAGGATTTTGAGAGGCGTAAGCCCGCTGGGGCAGCGCCCCTCACTTGGCAGTAGTTCTCCACGGTATTTTTGGATAAGTATGTGCCTCAGTCCCTGAGAGAGGAGCTGCATCGTCAGTTTGAGTGGCTGAAGCAGGGGGATATGTTGGTTACTCAGTATGAGATGTGATTCACACAGCTAGCCCGTTATGCCATCTGGATGGTTCCTACGGACAGAGAGAGGATCAGGAGATTTATAGATGGTCTTATCTATCCCATCCGTATATTGATGACCAGAGAGAGAGCTTCGGCAGTTACCTTTGAGAAGGTGGTTGATGCTGCCCGTCATATTGAGATAGATCGCCACAGAGAGCGGGAGGAGAGAGAGGCTAAGAGGCCTCGTGGTATTGGCAGTTACAGTGGTGCTCCGTCTAGGGGCCAGCCTCAGTATAGCAGGGGTCGTTCTTTTAGATCTCATTAGTCTGGACGTGCAGAGTTTAGTAGAGTTTCATCAGATCGTGGGCGTCAGGGTCATCAGCAGAGTTAACCTGCATTGAGTGATCTTCCAGCCCAGAGCTCTGCTCCTGCTTCCTCGGCACAGGATTCATCTGCAGCGAGGGGTCCTCAGCAGCCCCTTCTTCTATCTTCGGGCCGCTGTTTTGAGTGCGGCGACTTGGGCCATATCAAGAGAGAGTGTCCTTAGTGGCTTTGTAGACGGTCTCAACAGAGGGATCAGCCATCGTCTTCTACCCCTATTTCTTCAGTGCCAGTGCAGTCGGCTATGACTGGTGGCCAGGTAGCCAGAGGTCGCCCTAGGGGCAAGGATCTTACTGGTGAAGGACAGGCTCATTTCTATGCTCTTCCAGATAGGAAGGATGCTAGTGCCTCAGATGCTGTCATTTCAGGTATTATCTCAGTCTTCCACAGGGATGCTTCTGTATTGTTTGATCCTGGATCCACCTATTCCTATGTTTCTACTTATTTTGCACATCATCTGGGTATGTCCCATGGTATTCTTGCTTTGCCCGTACATGTGTCTACACCGGTAGGGGATACTATTGTTGTGGATTAGGTATATCGATCCTGTCTTATTACTATTGGGGGTCTGGAGACCCTAGTTGATTTATTGCTACTGGGCATGGTAGATTTCGATGTGATTCTAGGCATGGATTGGCTATCTCCTTACCATGCGATTTTGGACTGTCATGCCAAGACAGTCACACTAGCTATTCCAGGTAATCCGAGGATCGAGTGGCGTGGCTTAACTGATTATGTGTCCGACAGGGCGATTTCTTATATAAAGGCCCAATGAATGATTGGGAAGGGTTGTTTATCTTATTTGGCATTCATTAGAGATGTCAAGGCTGAGACACCCAGTCTTGATTCGGTCACCGTTGTGAGGGAGTTTCCGAATGTATTTCCAGTAGACCTGCCGGGCATGCCGCCTGACAGGGATATTGACTTTGGTATTGACTTGGTGCCGGGCACTCAGCCCATTTCTATTCCTCCCTATCGCATGGCACCAGCGGAGTTAAAAGAATTGAAAGAACAGCTTCGGGAGCTCTTAGATAAAGGTTTCATTAGCCCGAGTGTGTCACCTTGGGGTGCACCGGTATTGTTCGTGAAGAAGAAAGATGGCACAATGAGAATGTGCATTGATTACAGGCATCTGAACAAGGTAACAGTGAAGAATAAGTACCCATTACCTCGTATTAAGGACCTATTTGATCAGCTCCATGGAGCTAGTGTATTTTCTAAGATTGATCTTCGATCGGGCTATCATCAATTGAAGATCAGGGACTCAGATACTATGAAGACAGCGTTCAGAATGCGATATGGGCACTAGGAGTTCCTGGTGATGTCTTTCGGGCTGACTAATGCCCCAGCTGCATTCATGCACTTGATGAATAGTGTATTTCTGCCGTACCTTGATTCTTTTGTGATTGTGTTTATTGATGATATTCTGGTGTATTCACACAGCCAGGAAGAGCATGCACAACACTTGAGGGTGGTATTGCAAAGGTTGAGAGAAGAAAAGCTTTATGCAAAATTGACTAAGTGTGAGTTCTGGCTTGATACTGTGACTTTTCTGGGACATGTAGTGTCCAGTGATGGTATTCGGGTTGATCCACAAAAGGTCGAGGCGGTGCAGAATTGGCCCAGACCTTCCTCAACTACCGAGATTTGGAGTTTCCTCGGCTTGGCAGGCTATTACCGCCGGTTTGTTCAGGGTTTCTCGTTTATTGCTTCACCTTTGACGAAGCTGACACAGAAGAATGCTCCATTTGTGTGGTCTGATGAATGTGAAGAAAGCTTTCAGAAGCTCAAGGAGGCTTTGACCACGGCTCCAGTACTTGTGTTACCATCAGCTTCGGGGTCATATACGGTGTATTGTGATGCTTCCAGAGTTGGACTCGGTTGTGTGTTGATGCAGGAGGGTAGAGTTATTGCATATGCTTCTCGTCAGCTAAAGCCCCACGAGAAGAACTATCCTGTTCATGATTTGGAGTTAGCTGCTATTGTTCATGCCTTAAAAATTTGGAGGCATTACCTGTATGGTGTATCTTGTGATGTATATACAGACCACCGCAGCCTTCAACATTTGTTTAAGCAGAAAGATCTAAATTTGCGGCAGCGGAGATGGCTTGAATTGCTTAAAGACTATGATATTACTATTTTGTACCATCCCGGAAAGGCCAATGTTGTGGTCGATGCATTAAGCTGGAAGGCTATTAGTATGGGCAGCCTGGCGTATATTCTAGTTAGGGAGAGACCCCTTGTAGTTGATGTTCATACGTTAGCTAACCAGATGGTGAGGCTGAATATTTTTGAGCTCAGTCGGGTGATGGCTTGTGTAGTAGCTCATTCTTCTTTATATGATCGTATTTGAGAGCGCCAGTATGATGATCCACACTTACTTGTCCTTAAGGACAGAGTTCAGCATGATGATTCCAGAGATGACACTATTGATAGTGATGGTGTATTGCGGATGCAAGGCCGGATATACGTGCCCAATGTTGATGGCCTTCGTGAGTTGATATTGGAGGAGGCCCACAGCTCGCGGTATTTTATTCATCCCGGAGCCGCGAAGATGTATCATGATTTGAAGCAGCATTACTGGTGGAGAAAGATGAAGAAAGATATTGTGAACCATGTGGCGCGGTGTCTAAACTGTCAGCGGGTCAAGTATGAGCATCAGAGACCTGGTGGTGTATTCCAGCGTATTGATATTCCTGAGTGGAAGTGGGAAAGGATTGCTATGGACTTTGTTAGTGGACTCCCTCGGACAGCGAGGAAGTTTGATTCAGTTTGGGTGGTTGTGGATAGGCTGACCAAGTCAGCTTACTTCATCCCAGTGTGTACTACGTACTCCTCAGAGCGGTTGGCAGGGATATTCATCCGTGAGATTGTGAGATTGCATGGAGTTCCCATTTCTATTATATCAGACAGAAGTACCCAGTTCACTTCTCAGTTCTGGAGGACATTTCAGCGAGAGTTGGGTTCACATGTAGAGCTGAGCACAGCATTTCATCCACAGACGGATGGACAGTCTGAGCATACTATTAAGATATTGGAGGACATATGGCGTGCTTGTGTCATTGATTTCGGTGGTTCATGGGCTGATTATTTGCCTCTTGCGTAGTTTGCTTACAATAATAGCTATCAGTCCAACATTCAGATAGCACCGAATGAAGCCTTATATGGGAGGCAGTGTAGGTCTCCAGTCGGTTGGTTTGAGCCCGGCGAGGCTAGATTATTGGGGACAGAGTTAGTTCAGGATGCCTTAGACAAGGTGAAGGTGATTCAAGAGAGACTTTGCACAACTCAGTCGTGTCAGAAGAGTTATGTGGACCGGAAGGTCCGAGATGTGTCATATTCAGTAGGTGAGAAGGTGTTGCGGAAGGTTTCGCCTATGAAGGGCGTTATGAGGTTTGGAAAGAAAGGAAAGTTGAGCCCAAGGTTCATTGGACCTTTTGAGGTGCTTAGGAAAGTTGGGGAGGTGGCATATATGCTTGCCTTGCCACCCAGTCTATCGGGAGTTCACCCGGTGTTCCATGTATCTATGCTCCGGAAGTACGTTGGAGACCCGTCCCATGTGTTAGACTTCAGTACGATACAGTTAGATGAGGACTTGACCTATGATGTGGAGCCGGTAGCCATTTTGGGTCGACAGGTTCGTAAGCTGAGATCCAAGGACATAGCTTCAGTGAAGTGCAGTAGAGAGGTCGTCCCGTGGAGGAAGCAACTTGGGAGACCGAGTAGGAGATACGGAGCAGATGTCCACACTTATTTGATACTCCAGGTATGTTTCTTAACACGCTCGCGGACGAGCGTTTGTTTAAGTTGGGGAGAATGTAACGACCCAGCCCGTCGTTACGGGACTTACCACCTCGTTGACTTGAATTTACATATTTTATGCTTTTATATCAGTGTTCGAGTTTATCGGGTGAGTTAGGATTGATTCGGGTTAAAAATGAAGCAAATAGCCTTTTTAAAGTGAGAGCCACTAGTGCTTCCAATTTCCAACAACCGCTAAACGGCGCCGATACACACGATATACAACCACTGCGTAGGCGGATTTACGAGAACTTCTAGTCTCCAACACATATATAATGCAGGAATCGCTATAACTGATTCCACACTCCACCATACGAATTACATAACACATATCAAGCATCCACACATACCACAAAAGCCATTCAGATTTCTCTATACCATCAACGACTCAATTATTATCGTCGATCCAACAAGAGAATACCGCAATACCACCGATTATTATCAGTCTACATTACCTTGCCCTTTTGAACATATGCCCCGTCAAATCACTAGAATAGTTGAACCATTATATTATGAACTGAACCCAAACCTTGAATATGCCATTATCAACTTTTCATAGCGCATCGCATGTGCCATACCACGGTAAACACATTACGAACTCTTTCTCCCAATTCCATTGCACAAACTAAACTGCCAGGACTGAGTCCTTCTACCCACATCGAGCTACGCAACTGCCAGCACTCAAGAGCTTTGTTACACAATACCTGCAAGACTCATTACTTCGAACACATACCAGGAATTAATCATATCCTTATTATACCATTTCGGTTTATTATCAAGCTATTCCATTTATCTCAGTTTCCTTTCTGATCCATCTTTAATTTAATATTCTCCTTTACTATAGCACCACAATACCTCAACTCAGATTACCATACGAGACTCGTACATAAGACCACACGGTCTAAGACCCGTAGGCCGCTAAATACTCTCTCAACTATTTCCCAGAAGTACCACATTCTACCAATAATTTATTTTGAAGAACTTCCTGCGATTCGAAATTCGTTATCATTACTTTCCAATACGGATACATAGAATTCCACAATTAACATAACATACCACAAGTCTTGATTTCTTCTAATAAAACCATAGTCTTTAGCCACATACACAATCTTAAGACACCTGACTGTTACAAGCAAAATCTTGAACACCGCAAACCATTTTCGGGCGTCATTCACCCTTATTCAGCTGTAATTCGACTGTCTTATTGAACAGAACCACTCGTTCTTTGTTAGAACTTTGACACCACAGAACACGTTACATACAAATACTAATAGCTATCTTTCTTTTCTATACACCGAGCATTCTCTTTCAACAGCAGTTCAAAACATCCTAGTATTTCTTCCTATCAATGAAGCACCATATACCCTTCATCAAACAAATTCCAACATACCTGAGACAGAACCAACATAGCATACAACAGTGCAATTAGTTAATTAATAGCAACCTCCCAAACTTGGCTCGAAGCCATATATCAAAATACCTTTAACCACTCATAGCATTCTTACTCAAATGATGCCGTAATGTTATAATGAGATTAAACTCGAGTCATTTACAAGCTTTGATGGAGACTCGAATCATCAGAGACCTTAACACTTCTACAATTCTTGCATTCATTCACACACAACAGTTAAGCCCACTCTTCAGGTGATAAAATCTTTTCTAAGTCCCTAATTTTCCAAAAACTTTCGGTAGAGTTTCCTTTTGTAATTTGGGCTATCCACCTGCCAGAGAATCACCAAAAACATCCTATCTATACATCGGCTACAAGACATCACAATGCACATAGCACAACACATTCGATCTTTCTGAGTCTGAACTCATACTACCACACGTAATGCACTTTACCTTTCCACTAAGAGACATGAACATATTCACCACGCCCATAGCTAGGGGTTACTCAACGGATCATAATAAAAGTCTAACACCTAATAGCTCATCCATTATCAAGCTGCCATTTCCATAATTTGGGACAATACTGATCATATAGATTTCATAATACCAGCTCGCAAAATCAGCACCTTGGTGCTCAAGCCATAGACAAAGATCTGGCCTCAAGTCCTCCCGACTAGCCCAACATGAACTCACGGAGATCATATCTCACCCCTCGATCGAGGAGTCACAAACCATCAAGGAAATTATATTACTGAGCGCTCGATGCATATACAGACGTGTGGAAGGAATTTTCAAGAATTACATCTTAAGCTGAATCAAGTACGCACGATAAGAATTCCAAGAAATGTGAAGTGTTTCTTAAGGGTCTGTAGCCTCCCGAGGATAAATACATGCGTCCCCGTACCGATCCACGAGACTCTACCAACCGGCTCAAGACTCATGAGGCCTGGTAACCTAGGCTCTGATACCAACTTGTCATGACCCCAAAACCCGGTCGTGATGGCGCCCAGCACATTGCTAGGCCAGCCCGACCAAAAACACTCTTATCCCGAGCTTAGAGCTCAAAATTTCTTATTTTTAAGTCATTATTAGAGAAAGAATCCGAATTAAAGTAATAGATATAATAATATCCAAAAACACTTCTAAAACAACGTAATTTCTCAAAGACCTGGGGTCACGAGCCAAGAGCCTCTATCAGAACATCAGTTAATACTGTAAATAACTTTACAAGTCTAAGAGTACACGGAATAAACAATAACAGAGTAGTAAGGGGAAAAGGTCGGGGCCTACGGATGCCAAGCAGCTACCTCGACGATCCTAACTGGGTCTAAACCAACACCAAGCTCAACTAAGCCTCCAGATACCTGAATCTGCACACATGGTGTAGGGAGTCGAATGAGTACTTCCAATTCAACGGTAATAAAAGTAAATAATGCCGAGGAAAAGAAAACCACACAAAGCACTATCTCATGCTATAAACATACCGAATTTTCCATTAGTTTGAAGTACACTTTCAGGGTAATCCTTTATAACATATATGAGTAGATTATTTAGAAATCTCTTTTTAACTTCTCTTTATTTTATCATAACATATAAATACCTAGTACAACCTTAAATAGTGCAAGTCTGCACTCAAATCAGCCCCTTGGGCTCAGCACTCCTTAACAATTTCTACGAGGGGATCTGGTCAATAAGGCAGATAATGTATGTATGCCAGTAATGTATGAGTGCTTAATGTTGTGCCATGTAGTACAAGTAAACCAATGTATGTATGCCATGCGATGCATGTTACACTGTTGCGTACAGCCCGATCCATGCAAAGGCGCCCGTGCTCACTGTGGGGGTTCAGACTCCGGAGGGGCTCCTACAGCCCAAGCACAATATCAATATCACTCCTGCTGCGGCGTGCAACCCGATCCATATAATATTGCGGCGTGCAGTCCGATCCATGCATGTATATGCATATGCTCACATATCACTAGAGGCTTGAAAGCCTCCTCCCATAAATCGTCATGCCCTCACATATGGCCCTCGGCCCCAATCAGTCAAACAAATAATCAAAAAGCCCCTCGGGCAACAGTATCATATCAACTCACAGCTAAAAATGTCATCAAAACCTTGTTCAAGTTTTTCAAATCTTATAAAAATGCTTAGTAGCAAAATACAATTTTAAAACCTTAGATTGAGATAAAAATATGCAAAGTATTATCAAGACAGTAATACCAATCCCTGAAGGATTCAGATAATCGGCACGAAGCCCAAAACATGATAATCAGTCCGATTCCCGATAATTAATATCTTATTAGGGTGTCAATTCAATTTCAAGCAATTAGGTGTTATTATTTATTAAACGGGACAGACCAAGTCACAATCCCCAATGGTTCTCTATCCCACGCCCGTTATCCGGCGTGCAAGTCACCTCAATACAGCACTAGGATGTGCACGTCCGGGGTGTACTAACCCTCAGGACATCATTTACAAGTATTACCCACCTCGGTCCGGCGAAAATTCAAGCCCACAATGCCTTAGCTCCTCGAACCGGCATCCACGCACATAAAAACTAGCCAAAATCAGTATAAATATATCAAAATAGGCTAATGGAACATCACCCAATCAAAAGCAATCAAAATACATGAAAAATCTCGAAACTAGCAAAACCTGAGCCCTGGGCCCGCTTCTCAAAAAATTACAAAAGTTACATTTTCAGAATCCTTATCTCAACACGAGTCCATACATATAAAGAACTCCCAATTCGGACCACAAATGGTCCGTCAAATCTCCATTTTAAGGTTTTTGCTCAAAGCCCTAATTTTTCTTGATTTCTTACCCAAATTCGAAGGATTAATGGAAGATTCTTTGATAAAATCATGTATTTAACTCATAAACCTTACCTTCAACGGATCCCAAACGAATTCCTCTTTAACTCTCTTTAAAAACCTTCCAAAATGAGCAGACATGGGTTAAAATAGACCTAACTTCGCGAACAAACTGATTTAAAAGCAACTGACCTGATATAATTTCCTTCTATGCGATCGCGATGAGCAATTTCCCAGGCTCCCAGAAAATGTGAAATGCGAACGCGTGAGCCACCCTGCGAAAGCGAAGAGTAACGGAATCCTTGTACGCGATCGCGCAATAATGCATGCGATCGCGAAGCTTCACCTTTAGACTTTATGCGATCGCAATCGCCCGCACGCGAACGCATTGAACAAATTTCGTGCCTCCAAAATTCCTCTTATGCGATCGCGGCCTCACCCTGCAATCGCGAAGACCAAAATTGCTGCAACAGATGGGCTGAAAACCTGCAACTTTCAAGGGCCAAAATTGGTCCGATTGACCACCCGAAACTCACCCGAGGCCCCCGGGGCCTCAACCAAAAGCACCAACCTACTCAAAAATACGATACGAACTCGTTCTAATCATAAAAACATATCCTTAAACACAAATATCATCGAATTAAGGCGGATTCAAGCCTAAGTTCTAACTAAAACTTTCGAAACCAACATCAAATCAAAAACCCAACCAAACGATGTCCGAATGACCTGAAAATTTGCAGACATATCCAAAATCACCTAAAAAAGCTACTGTAACTGTCGGAATTTCATTCCGACTCCCGGATCAAAATCTCACCTATCGATCAGATTCCGCCAAAATTCCAACTTAGCCAATTCAAGCCTATTTCTACACCGGACCTCCAAATTCAATCGCTCCCTTAAGTCACGAATCACCTCCCGGAACTAACCAAATCATCATAATTTGATTCCGAGCCCTCTAACCACATAGCCAACTCTAGGTTGTCTTTTCATAAACAAGCTTCACTCAAAAAGGCTATATGCCTCATTTTCAACCAGAATCAATCCCAATTCACTCAATAGACTCTAACACAGATATAGAAACATGAAACACATAAATGAAAGGGTAACGGGGTGGTAAATCTCGTGATGACGGGCCGGGTCGTCACTTATCAGTAACCCGATTTTTCTATTATTTTCTAGTTTTAATCAAAATTTCATATTTTGGTTAAACAACATGGGTGGAATTTGTCTTCCTAACTTTTAGAGCTTTTCTTGAAGTCAAAGTTTTTACTACATAATTTTTTTTCTTTTTAGACCAACGGAAGAAAGTCAGGATTTGAAGTTTGTGAGTTCTGAGCTTGTTATCAAACACAAAGTTTGAATGTGAAATTTAAAAATAGCGAGATTTATTATTTAGTAATTAAAAAATAGTCACAATTTAAAAAATAATCGAAATTTATTGTGAAGATAAATCCAAACAAAGGTGTTGGAGTTCCAGCATATGCTCGAAATTCATACATTAGTACTTTAATCTCTAGTATATTATGCTGAAACTTTTTATGTGTGGAATTCCAGCTTAATATGATGGAAGTTCATACACATGTACTCAAATCTACAGTATATTATGCTGGAACTTTTTGTATAACGGTAAAATAGTGATTATTTTTTAATAATTTTATAAGTCAAAAACTGACTAGCCCGTGCTATGCAACTGAGTTCGTCCGAGTCCATACCTAATACTCTGGCTATACCCTGCTAACAACCCTAATTTTCTTTTCGCCCAAGTTTTGGTTTGACATGCAAAAAGTCGATATTAGTCACTTAAACTATTCATATAATTAATAATATAAGAAATTCTGCATTTTTCTTCAGAGGAATGGAACTGGTTTTAGTTTTTCAGTTTCTACTTTTGGCCTAAGGAAACTGACAAGAAACTGGAAATGAATAAAAAAGAAGAATATGGATGCAAGGTGGACAAATGCAAGAAAATCTAGTGACATAAAAAAATATTTTTTTGCTGACCTCTTTTATTTTCGATTCTGAATTTAGTCATATTTCCTTGGGAATATAGTATTCAAAATTTGTTGGTCATTTCTGGAAAATCCAATTTCAAACCTTATTCTAAGTGCAAAGGTAAATAATCAACCACTCGTTAGTAAATTTTAGATTAATTTTATTTTTATTAAAAATAAATCTTTAATTTTCTTAAAAACGGAAAAAGATGATACATCTCATGATTTTGAGTGTAAGACGAAAATCAATTTGAAATATCAGTATTAAAACAAAGGATGTATGGCAAATTCATGGTGTATTTAATGTATTACTCTGTTTCAATTTACATGACATTTTAGAATATGAATATTACGAATAAACAGTAATCCACTAGAATCACATTTGTCAGAGAGTATTTTAATTTTTCGGTGCGAAGAATTTAGTCAGGCTCCAATGCAAATATGTACCAGACATCACAACAACAACAACAACAACCCAATATATTTCCACAAGGTGGGGTTTGGGGAGGGTAATATGTAGACAGGTCTTACCTCTACCCGAGAGGGCAGAGAAGCTGTTTCCAATCGACCCTCGGCGCATGGAAAAGAAAGGCAAACAAAAATAAAATAAAAATAAAAACAAAAACCGCATTAGTTACACCAGCATACATCGCATAAAAATTATCTAAACATAAGAGACATAAATACCATAAATAAGCAGGCATGCATGCAATGATATTAAAACAGTAACTACCAGAAATGACTACCACAAGAGAACACAAACTAATCATCTATGGGCAGCCCTACCACGCCTCACCCACCCCGGGAAAGGAGTACGAAAAATCTAGAAGTCCCTATCCTACAACCATGATACTATACCTCCAGACTTTCCTATCAAGGGTCATGTCCTCGGAAATCTGCATCCTGGCCATGTCCTGTCTAATTACCTCTCTCCAGTATCTCTTAGGCCTCCCTCTGCCTCGCATCACGCCAACCACCGCTAGCCGCTCACAACTCCTCACCGGGGCATCGGGGCTTCTCCTCCGCACATGCCCGAACCACCGAAGCCTCGCCTCTCGCATCTTCTCATCCACTGGGGCCACCCCCACCTTCTCCCGAATAACTTCGTTCCTAATCTTATCTAACCCGGTGAGCCCGCACATCCACCTAAGCATCCTCATCTCCGCAACCATCATCCTCTGAACATGAGATTTCTTCACCGGCCAACACTCCGTCCCATACAGCATGGCAGGTCTAACCACAGCTCTATAAAACTTCCCCTTGAGTTTCTGTGGCACTTTCTTATCACACAAGACTCCTGATGCAAGCCTCCACTTCGACCATCCCACCGCTATACGGTAAGTGACATCCCCATCTATCTCCCCGTCCCCCTGGATCACCGATCCAATGTATCTGAAACTATCCTTCTTGGCTATGGCCTGAGATCCAATCATCACGCTCCATCCCACTTCGCTCGGCTCAGCGCTAAACTAGCACTCCAGATATTATGTCTTAGACCTGCTTAGTTTGAACCCCTTAGACTCGAGAGTCTGTCTCCATATCTCTAGCCTTTCGTTAACACCGACCCTCATCTCGTCAACCAGGACTATTTCATCAGCAAATAGCATACACCAAGGTACATCCTCTTGAATATGCCGCGTCAAAGCATCCATTACCAAGGCAAACAAGAGGGGGCTAAGTGCAGATCCTTGATGGAGCCCCATAACCACCGGAAAATGGTCTGAGTCGCCACCCACTATCCTGACCCTGGACTTAGCTCCATCGTACATGTCCTTGATTGCTCTGATGTAGGCTTCCGGCACGCTCTTAGCCTCTAGGCACCTCCATAGTACCTCCCTAAGAACCTTGTCATACGACTTCTCCAAGTCGATAAACACCATGTGCAGGTCCTTCTTCATATCCCTAAACTATTCCACCAATCTCCTGACAAGGTGGATAGCTTCTGTAGTGGACCGACCCGGCATGAAACCGAACCGGTTCACGGAAATAGATGTCGACTCCCTCACCCTGGCCTCGATCACCCGCTCCCAGACCTTCATGGTGTGGCTTATTAATTTGATGCCCCTATAGTTGTTGCAACACTGGATATCCCCTTTGTTCTTATACAAGGGCACCACTGTACTCCACCTCCACTCCTCCGGCGTCCTTTTGGACCTGAAGATCGCATTAAACAACCTGGTGAGCCACTCTACTCCTGGTTTTCCCATGCATTTCTAGAACTCCGCCGGGATTTCGTCTGGCCCGGTCGCTCGACCTCTACTCATCCTACGCAAAGCCCCCACGACCTCTTCCACCCTAATGCGCATGCGGTACCCTAAGTCTCTATGACGCTCTGAATACCCCAGATCCCCTAGTTCTATGTTTTGGTCCCCCTCCTCGTTTAGAAGGTCTCGGAATACGCCTGCCATCTCTGTTTGACTTGAGACTCCCCCATCAGGACTCTACCATCCTCATCCTTGATGCACCTAACCTGGTCCAGGTCTCGCGCCTTCCTTTCCCTTACTTTGGCTAACCGGAATAACTTCTTGTCCCCGCCTTTCTCCCCCAATTCCTCGTACATGCGGCCAAAAGCCGCATTTTTAGCCTACGTGACCGCCAATTTCGCTTCCTTCCTTGCCACCTTATAGCTATCTCTGTTCGCCCGCCTTTCCTCCTCGCTTGTGCTCCCTGCCAACTTCGCAAAAGCCGCTTTCTTCACCTCTAATTTTCCTCGCACTACGTCGTTCCACCACCAGTCGCCCTGATGTCTGCCTAGACAGCCTTTGGTTACCCCAAGCACATCCCGCGCTGCTTCCCTAACTAGATTCTCCGTCTCTGACCACATTGCGTCTGCTACCCCAGAACTACTCCAAGCTCCACCATCAACTAACCTCTTCTCCAGCTCCTGGGCTTTCTTTTTAGTCAGAGCACCCCATCTAATTTGCGGTTGGCCCCGAGCACCCCTCCGCTTCTTCTTCACCCAAATTCGGACATCCATTACTAGGAGTCTATGAAGGGTTGAAAGGGATTCCCCCGGAATAACCTTGCAGTCCCTGCACAAACCTCTATCGCTCCTTCTGAGAAGTAGGTAATCGATCTGAGTCCTCGCCGTCGAACTTTTGAAGGTGACTAAATGCTCCTCCCTCTTCCGAAATGTCGATTTAGCAATCAGAAGCTCGGAAGCCCTAGCAAACTCCAACAGTGCAGAGCCTCCTCCGTTCCTAACCCCAAGGCCAAAGCCACCGTGCACATCACCATAACCACTAGCATCTGCTCCAATATGGCCATTAAAGTCCCCTCCAATGACCATCTTCTCAGATTGGGGAATACTACGCACCAACTCATCCAAGTCGTCCCAAAAATGCCTCTTGACGTCCTCATCTAAGCCCGCATGCAGTGCGTAGGCGCTGATGACGTTGATGACGCATCCCCCGATAACCAACTTGATAGACATCAACCTATCGTTCGCTCGCCTAACCTCCACCACGGACTCCCTAAGGTCCTTATCCACCAGGATGCCCACTCCATTCTTACCCCTCACGACCCCAGAGTACCACAACTTAAACCCGTCAACATCCCGCGCCTTCGTCCCTTTCCACCTAGTCTCATGGACACAGGCTATGTTGACCCTCCTATTCTGAAGAGTCTTCGCTAACTCAATGGACTTACCCGTCAGGGTGCCTATGTTCCACGACCCGATCCTTAACCTATGTGCGTCCGCTACCCTCTTCCCACCGTTACCTCCCGCCCTACCTGCAGAACCGCTCTCTGCCCCCTGCCCACCCACCCCTGCCACCGCCACCGCCCCCACCCCCCGAGGACATGACCTTGCACTTACATCCCCCGCTGCGGCCACTATCCCTCCAACCGACTATGGAGAATAATGACGCACCCACGCACAAAATGGAGGTACGGAAAGGATGCACTAGATAGCAACAGAGTAAACCTCACAAGAAATACTAGCAAGAGTATGAAAAAGGTGTACAGGTTAAACGATAGGTGGGAGGTACCAACTCCCGGTGAAACAAAAACCTAGAGGTAGGCTTTGGTGCGCCCGAGGTCAAGTGTTGCTTCCTCTTGCACATCTCGGTCGGTGTTGCTTAGATCTTCTCCCAACGCCGCAAAGACGCCTTGTCGCTTGTCCTGGGATTTATCGGGACGGGTAGTTCTGTTGCGTCCCACCGAAAACCTGCACAAACACAAAACCAACCACACAAAAAGGCGGGGAAACGGGTGGGGGGGCTGCCGGCGACTCGCCGGAGTTGGGGAGGGGGGCTGGGCGCGCTGGGGGAGGGGGTGAGAGAGAAGAGAGAGACAGAAAAGAGAGGTGGGGGAGAGAGATAAGAGGGGTAAGGGGGGAGGGGAGAGGGGGCCGGGGGCTGGGCGGGGGGCTGGGGAGAGAGAGAAGAGAGAAAGAGAAGAGAGGTGGGGGGTGACCTTACCTGGGTCGCCGGCAGGGGTGGTCGCCGGAGTGGGGGGAGGAGGGGAGAAGGGGAGGGGAGTTGCTGGGTGAAAGAGGGGGAGGAGATGACCGTTAGAGCTATTCCGGAACGAAGAGAAAGAGAGCTGTTCTGGAACCTTTTAACATTATCATGTACCAGACATCACATGAAAAAGAAAAAATGCCGACGATTAAGCTAGCGTTAGAACATATAGATTGGGTTGAAACTTGAAAAATGAGTTTTTGAAGATAATATGAAAAATAATTTTTGGAAGCTGAAATTGTATTTGGATATTACATTTTAGTTGAAAAGAATTTGAAATTTTCTATATTCAAAAACTACTCTAAAGTCATTTTAGAGATTTGAAAATATTCTTTTTCAAAATCTGCTCAAAAAAATTAAAATCTATAAATAAACAAATATTTGAAAATAACAACAACAATCTAGTGAAATCCTACTAATAATATTTGGGGATGATAATGTGTACGTAAATTTTACCCCTATTTTGAAATGGTAAAAAGGTTGTTTCTGAGTTAAATACTCGGCTCAAAGACATTTGAAAACAAAATTTGAAAAAAGAGCTCCCAACTTTTATTGCTACACGGGAGCTAGTAATCGGATGCGATACTTTTTCTTTGTTTGAAAATCACTTAATTTACGATATAAAATAATTTCTTTTCTACCTAATATTTGTCAACAACAGAAAGTCGAAAACATAAAGCATGATGTAAGAAGTATGAACTATGAAAGTTGAAAGAGCCAATTTGCAGAATGTCTTGTCAACCCTTAAGGGCACATTTGACATTTGATAGTTTGAATTGAATATAAAAATGAAATACAAAAGATTGAAGGCTTTAACATATATACATAATTTTATTAAAAGGATTGTATTGGTAGAAATTCAACCCGGCGATGGCTAAGGGGTTAACCCCATCCTAGCCAATTTATAGTAAATAGTCAACGCTATTGATTTTTGACCCACGACATTTGTTCAAGGGGGTCACGGCCCTTTCGCAGCAAGAGGACGTCTCCGCAACCAAAACGATGCCAACTCGTGACAAGCTCACAAAGCTTGAAGCTATAAATACCAAGAAAGAGAACCTTCAAAATGGGGGCTTCTTCTTCTACACAACTTTAAATACATAAAAATAGAAAGATATGCCCCATAAATGGGATGATAAACAAGACCATTGTAAGATCCTGAACCTCTTCAACGAGAGGCATGTTGAGCTACTATGATGAATAAAATCCAGTTTATATCTCCAATTGATTACTCGTATATCTCAAATTTATCTTCTGATTCGGTGATTAATTATGATTGGCTATGATTTACCCGTTCATTTCCTTTGATTGATTTTCTTAAAAAGTATTTAACAATTACTGATTCAAACAGATTTAAGTTATATACTAGTGTAAAAAGTAATCGATATAATCTAACTATAGTACCACCCTAAATCACCTAGTTTCTTCCTGGAAACGAAGCCAAAGAAACATCCAAAAAAGAGCAATCCAACTCAAACAGACCAAAGGAAGCACATCTAGCACATAACACTCGAATACATCAAAGGAAACGAAGATCCGAAAACAACCAGACAAGAAGAAGAAGCCCCTCTTCTCCTTCAGAACAGAAGTGTGAAGCATTTCCCTCACCCCTAATGCGGTGTCAGGCCAAAAACCGGCACAAGGATGTTTCAAGCCAGGAAATCAAAAATTCCCCGAAACAACGCCATAAAAGCAAGTTCGACCTCAGTCAAACTAGGACTCAGGCTAAGTTCTTTCGCCATCAAATGTATTAGGTTTGACCTCGGTCTAACTGGGTCTCAGGCTAAGTGCCTTCGCCCTCAAAATTTATTAGGTTCGACCTCGCTCGAACTAGGTCTCAAGCTAAGTGCCTTCGCCCTTAAAATTTATTAGGTTCGACCTCAGTCGAACTAGGACTCAGGCTAAGTGTCTTCGCCATCAAATGTATTAGGTTCGACCTCGCTCGAACTGGGTCTTAGGCTAAGTGCGTTCACCCTCATAATTTATTAGGTTCGACCTCAGTCGATCTGGGACTCGAGCTAAGTGCCTTCACTATCAAATGTATTAGTTTTGACCTCGCTCGAACTGGGTCTCAGGCTAAGTGCCTTCGCCCTCATAATTTATTAGGTTCGACCTCAGTCGAACTGGGATTCAGGCTAAGTGCCTTCGCCATCAAATGTATTAGGTTCGGCCTCGCTCGAACTGGATCCCGGGTTAAGTCCCTTCGCCCTCAAAATGTATTAGGTTCGACCTCAGTCGAACTGGGAGTCAGGTTAAGTGCTTTCGCCATCAAATGTATTAGGTTTGACCTCAGTCGAACTGGGACTCAGGTTAAGTGCCTTCGCCATCAAATGTATTAGGTTCGACCTCAATCAAATTGGGACTCAGGCTAAGTGCCTTCTCCCTCAAATGTATTAGGTTCAACCCCACTCGAACTGGGTCTCGGGTTAAGTGCCTTTGCCCTCATAATTTATAAGGTTCGACCTCAGTCGAACTGGGACTCACGCTAAGTGTCTTCGCCATCAAATGTATTAGGTTCGACCTCGCTCGAACTGGGTCTCAGGATAAGTGCCTTCGCCATCAAATGTTTTAGGTTCGACCTCGCTCGTACTAGGTCTCAGGCCAACTGCCTTCGCCCTCAAAATTTATTAGGTTCGACCTCAGTCGAACTGGGACTCGAGCTAAGTGCCTTCGCCATCAAATGTATTAGGTTCGACCTCGCTCGAACTAGGTCCCGGGTTAAGTCCCTTCGCCCTCATAATTTGTTAGGTTCGACCTCAGTCGAACTGGGACATGTGAGCACGTGATTTTTGCCCCATATGAATTATTCCCATAATTTCAAACAAAATAATTTCTTTTCATTACTTTTAATTATTTTTAATTTTGTTGATTATTGTGGCAGTTTCTGTTATTTTTTTTTTTTTGCATTTGTGTGTGCATCTTAATTCATATAAAAATACCAAAAAATATCACTCATGGCATTTAGGATTTATTTTTACATTTTTAGAATTAAACATGTTCATTTGCTTTATAAAAATTTCAATCGTAAAAATAGCTCATTTTTATATTTTTTTTTTGTCTTTTAATTATTAGTTTATTGATTTTCCACTTTTAATATAGATTTAAGTAAGGTTTAGAATTTTTATAGTTAGTTAATTAGTTTAATTTCACATTTTTAGATAATCTAGGATTTTAATTTCTAGGTGTTTTAAAAAAAATGGAAAAAAAGAACAAAAAGAATTAAGAAAAGAACAAATACAAAAAAGAGTCACTTGGAAAAGATTCCTTTCTTTATCTTTCTATAACTAACTTTCACATGCACAATATGTGCTTTCTCAAGCAAAATTATTTCCTATTTATATGCACATTCACGTTCAAGTTAGAGACCACTTCCAAAAAAATTTGTTTTCTTTTTTTTGTTTCATAGTTCACACCGCACATTAGAAAGTAGGCTTACAAAATACACAGCATATGAAATGATTCCCTTAGCATTTGGCATGACTCACGTTCTTATCTCTTTTTTCCCAAGTTATGTACACAATATAAATATACTACACTATTGATGCATCTAAAGACAGAAAAAATAATAGAAAATAGAGTATTTACATTGTTCATGTTCTTCTACTTTTTGAAGAACTGAACGAAAAAAAACAAACATTTTAGAGGAGATACCACTAGTCATCTTCTTTCGGAAAGGAATTGAACCAAAAACCCCTACTGCCATTTTCGCCCAGCAACCAGCCCATTGTCGCCGTCAAACGACCATTCCAAACACCACTCCTACCATCGCCATCTCCGTAACCTTCACGCCCCAAACAACCTACCATTGTCATCTCCATAACCTTCACGTGCCAAACGAACCAGTCTATTTCAACTCCGTCCGCCTTCGCGACCACCCTTTCCCGTCGACCACCCAAGACTCCATAGCTGCTCCGTCACGTCGACCAAACAGAACGACCCTCACTGTACCAAAAAACTTCACAGATATTGTTCATCTTCTTCTTCATGAAGAAGTAACATAACCCTAGCCTCCCTTTCTCCATCTTCACCCAAAAAAACAACCACCATCTCTATCCACCTTCATAAACCAGTAGCCCGTTGGAAATCCAGCGTATACATCGACGGAAAGGTGAGAAAGGAGCAAAAACAAAGCCATTTAGGTTGTCATCAAGGTAGCCCGATCAGTTCATTGCTTGCCGAGGTTCTAACATGAACTTACTGTTTGAAAGCTTCAAAACTGATTGAGCCTTAAATCTCTAAGTTCTATTTGTGAGCAAGTGATTTTTGTACTAGGTAATAAAATTCCAAAATTAAAATAAATAATATTTTTTGAGTGTAAATTAGATACATTTTGTGCGTTTGAATAATTAGAAAATAAAAAAATAGGAGAAATACTTGCATTTTTTAATTAATTAGTTTTAAGAAGAAAATCAACAAAAATAGCATTATAGCGGAAAATATAGATAAAATAGTAGAAAATTACCAAAAAATGTTAGAAAATTAGGGAAACTAGGAAATTAAGTAATTGAGATAATACAAAAAGGAAAAAAATGAAAATACAAAAAGAAATTATCACAAAATAATTAAAATACCAAAAATACAAAAAATACAATAGCATTGGGCCAATTTGGTTCTGAAACAATGGCCCAAATATATAGCCCAAAGAGATCCGGTCCAAATGTTTTAAATCAAAGTGATCTCAACCGTTCATCTCCTTAAATCCAACGGTTGAGGTTTTATCCAGAGTTAATTAATTCAATAAGGTTTCATGATCAAATCTGAGCAGTTCGTTTAGCAAGATCTGACGGATGAGGGCTAACCTTTGTTTTAAATCAAACGCCGTCGTTTTGGAGCATTTAATCCTGGCCATTGATCATTAATGATCTAACGGCCAGGAACTGATCATTCATCACAAGTATAAAAGGGTCCGGTCTCTTCAGAGACCGGCCATTCTCGTATAACCCAAACCCTAGCCACATATCCCCTCTCCCTTCGTCTTTTTCACCCTCCTCTCTAGTCGCCGGCCATGGAGACTGTCGCCTCCCATGGCGGTCTCCGGCCACTCCCCACATTCCTCTTCTTCTCTCATCGTCTTCCTCATCTCAGACCCTACCCCAAAACCTAAAGAACCCCTGAAACCCCTCCCTTTCTTGAAACTCCGGTCATCGGAGTTCATCTCTGGTGACCCAAACAACGAGAACCCATCCCAGCTTAACACCATAGAACCCTGTTGACCTGATCTATCACCCCTTACACCTAGTTTCCCTCGAATCTTTCTCCATCTCCTCGAATATTTGAAAGAAATTCGCCGGAACCCTAACTCCGGCGACTCAAACAAACCACCACCCAAAAAATCCCACCTTTCCCCTTTCTAAATACCCCTCTCTAACCAGAAAACCTCAAAGACTTCATCTTGAAGTCTGACTAGAAAATCAGGAAAAAAGAAAAAAGGAAAAATAAAAAGGAAAATAGCTCAGGGGACAGGCCCTGCGAGCTAAGTTTCCCGTCCTTTGTCTGTTTACTTTCTTTACTATTTTTGTTCTTGTTTTGTTATTTGATGTACGTTTAACTTGCTTCTTCTGATTAGTCAGTTACATGAACTAGGATTTTTTTTTTAGTCTTTGAAGTTTTAATCTGTTGTTTGCTTTTCCTGTTTAAAGATCTCTTCTTTATATTGTTTATCTTCGTATGATATCCTTGTTAGACTGCATGTTTTAGAATTGGAAAATCTCATTTAGTTGTTCTGATTCTTATCATCTTTACTTCATATCTCTCATTTTTATCACTCGTATGGTTAGATTAAGAACTTTGCTGTTTGTTCTATTTCCCCATGTCTACTCTGTTAGAACTATTTTTGTGTTAGTTTGGGTGTTCTTTGATCTGGGTAGACCATGTCTTCTTCCTTTACTTCTTCATGGTTTTGTACTTATGTGTGTTTATGTCAATGAACATCTTAAGTATGATTTTGGTTTTCAGTGATTCATTTAGCATAAAATAGTTTTTAACTAAGCTTGCTTAATGATAATTGACACTTTGTTATGAAAAATTAAGTTTGTAAGTCTAATTGATTGAGATTCAACAATACTCAAACTTCTCTCTGAGTTTCGATTAATTGATGAACAAATTTGATTTCATTGGCTATGTGTGCAATTATTTGTTGAAAATGGCTACGTTTGTAATAGCTTTGTGTAAACATGAACACTGTTAATGCCTATCATATAAGGATATAAGGATATATGAGACATTTGTGCTCCTGATTTCTGCAATTCTGTAGAGATTTAAGGGCATAATGGTCTCAATGAAAAGGTAAATCAGTAAAAAATAATAACAAATAGGGGTACCTTAGTAAAAACCCCAAAATAGAATAAAAAAAACCTTCCAGCACATGCTGGAAGGGATCTTGTAACAGATTTAGGGTGCAAAGTGTAAGATTTGGTAAATTAAGAGGGGAGGAAATGAGATTATTCCCTATCTTTTCCCCCAAAAAATTTCACCTCTCTTCACCTATAAATACCCTCTTCTAAGACTAATTAAGGGCTGGTTTTTCAATAGAAAAATTCAGAGAGAATCATATAGATATAGAGTGAAATACACTGAAAAAGCAAATAGTTTTCTCTGGTTTTCGAGTTGAAATTGATGTTTGGAGTTTAGTTTGGAATTTTTGCTCGTCTTTTGCTGGGTTTTCTATTGATGATTGCTGTGTTGTTTGTGCTCATTTGGGACTCAAATTCTCACTGTTGTATTGCCTGTCAAGTTATTGATATGCCTATTTCTGCTCCCCTTAGAACTCATCGATTATTTCTGTTGAATCAGGTACACACTTGTTCGAAGCTATGTATTGAAGAATCAGTGAATGAAATGGAGTTTCAAATGTTAAATCTCTGACAGTCTTTTGTAACTACTGTATCTTTAAATTACTTGATTAGTATTCAACTAGATTTGTAATTCATTAGTGTAGTCTTGTATGTATGAGTAAGAAGTCGAACAAAAACAATGTAATAGATAGTAAAATAGCAGTAGTATAGTCGCGGTAATAGATCACTTAGTTAAGTAGGTAAAACCCATAAAACAAAGTTAAATAACCATAACATGAATCGATAACAATAATGCTCACAGTAGTAATATCAATCATGTTCACATAGTTAGTCGGATCTGTAGATCGACATCTGGATATGGGCAAGTTTAAAAGAGAAAACAGTGAGATGAAGTAATAACTTAATTGAGGTTGGATTTGTGATATCAAATAAGCTTAATTAGTAGTAAAACTAGTAATATAACTGAGCACCAGTGAATAACTCATTTAGCCTTAGATAATCAGAATGTTGTTTGTAAGTAGTTGAACTGTTTAGTTTAATCATGCTTCATATATAGTTAAGTCACTTCTCAATCTCTTAGCTAATGGGTAACTAGAATGTTAGTGTAAATTAGTTATCAGAAAACAATGTAAAAATGCAGTCGGCTAATTCGATTCTCATGTACATTAGATAGTTATGATCTAGAATTAACATTGACAATTTTGTATAGTGATTTTCTCCTTCGACTAATAAAGTGCAATTTAATTTCATTCTTAGTTCTATATGTTTGTTCTGATATGAGTTCTTCATTCCTACTTTCATTACTGTTACTTCGATTTGGTCTGGGCCTAATACATGGCGCGGGCCCGGACCATATTCGAAAGTTAAGTGGGCTACTGAACAAAGGCCCAAAGCCAGTCTGGGTCATCAAGACCCGGACAGATGTGGTAATCTATTAAGTACGGATTGGGAAGCCCAGGCCCAATAAATCAAAATAGCAATGGCCTCGGCTCACTCTCTAGAATTACATTTGATTAAATAACTAAGGGAAGAACAAGAATAGAAAAACATAGTGATACAATAGGTGTGGACTATAAAATTTAATCGGGATGAGCCTCACACGATACCAAGACAGTGGGGCCCCCTTAGTAATGAAGTAATATATACGAATAGATTTGGGAAAGCTAATAGCGAATTCCATAGCTTCTCCCAAAAGATTTAAAAGCCGTTAGACGTTATTTAGGCACGATTTAATATACTTTTCTTAAATACGAGTGTGCACTTGGTACGACTCAAATCTCAAATCCCGGCGAAGCCGAAATGTATTAAAAGTCACAGGCGTACTGGTTACGGTGTGACTCGAAATACATTTTTGCAACGTCGCAATTCTTAAAATATTAAAGTTGAAAACACATACAGATTGCTAAAATTTTATAACAAGTCAAATAAGATTGAGAACGACGGTTGAGCGACCGTGCTAAAACCACGGAATCCGGGAGTGCCTAACACCTTCTCCCGGTTTAACATAATTCCTTATCCAGGTTTCTGTTTCGCAGACTGTAATAACAGAGTCAATTTTCTCGGATTCGGGATTAACCGGTGACTTGGGACACCATTATCTTCCCAAGTGGCGACTCTGAAAATTAAACAAAAATCCCGAACCGATTGTCCTTTATTTGGAAAAACTCCTTCCTACTTGTTATTATATCCTTCTCGGGTATTCGAACATCGAGGTATACCCTACGTATCTTCTCAAATGGATCGGTGCAAAAAGGGGTAGTAAAAAGGGAGGTGTGACACTATTGAAGGTCCATTTCATCTCCTTCTCTTTATTATGTTGCTATTCTTTAGTAATTGAAAGAGTTTGAATTTTTCTTATCTCTTAGAATGAGAATGCTTATTTGTTATTAACGTGTGTAATTTTATGAACTATCTACAAACAAAGTTGGGAGCATTGATGCTTGACTACTTTAAAGTTCATCATTGGGTTTATATATCTAAGAAGAACTGAAAGGATTCTGTTTGACATTGTTCTTAGTTTTCTACGTTTGGTGTGCTTTCATTTGAGTTTTGTAGAGGCGACTAAAGCTTCTAGGTTGACAAAATGATGTGTTGTGATCGTTTGTTAATATAATGAGCCATCTGCTAGATAGAAAAATTAAGCCATTTAGTTTAAATGTAAGATGCATTAAGTTTTGTTTGTTCAATTGTTGTGAGCCGTGGATTGACTTTTTTTTTGGAACATTAGACTTAGGCCAATTAAATTAGTCTTACTAAAGCCCAAAGTAGCGAATATACTGTTGAGCCATTTCTTCTTTGTATAATAACATAGTTAGCCTATTTTTCATAATTAATCTATTTTATGCTTTTCTACAACAAAATCCATAACCATGGGCCTTACTTAATTAATTTTAATTCTTTATAATTTGAGGTGTGCCATTGAGCGAATTTACATGGCCCTCGAAGGTTAGCAATGCGTAGTTGTTTTAGGCATGCTAGTTAATAATATTACCTTCTTAAACTCGGGTGCACATTTATGTGTCCCAAATCCAAATCTCAACAAAGTCGAAATATGTCAATAACCAAGGGTACATTGATGTGACATGGTTCGAGATGCATTTTCACGATGCTGCAATTTTTTTAAAAATAACAATATTAAAAGCGGTCGAAAGTTAAAATTTGCACATAAGTTAAAGCATGTTTAGAAATCAGATAATTAAGCCGAATATGACAGTTGAGCGACCGTGCTAGAACTACGGTACTCGGGAATGCCTAACACCTTCTCCCAGGTTAACAGAATTCTTTATCCGGATTTCTGGTTCACGGACTATAATATAGAGTCATTCTTTTCCTCGGTTCGGGATTAAACCGGTGACTTGGGACACCATAAATCTCCTAAGTGGCGACTCTGAATCCTAATAATAAATCCCATTCTGATTGTCTTTTAATTGGAAAAACTCCCTCTACCACGCCCTTCGTGGGGTGCGGTAGCGCCGAAAGGAGGTGTGACAGCTCTAACGACTCTTTTGGGGAATCAGGGGCCAGAACCACTGGGTCAGGGTTAGAAATTCGAGCTTGAAATAATTGTTGTATTTGGCTTCCTTTATTATCCGATATTTATTACATTTTGGATTTAATGTGCAAATTGATGCTTACTACCGCTTTGATATTGTTAAACTGTATTATAAATTGTCTTCTTGTGCACCCCCTCTGAGTCTTCTGAATACAACCTCGGGAATAGCGGATACGCGCCCCATTATTTGTTGAGATAAAGACGGTGGGCCTGGGCTCCCGATGAAGGATTATCAGTCACCCATATTTAAGAACGGGAAGGGTCCAATAGCTAAAGCCGGAAAAGCATTGCTCCCGGTACACTAGCCCTTTCCAACTCAAGTTGTCCGCTCGTTTTATGGCCAGTCTAGATGCTCCTAACACCCAATGCAGTAAATCCTAGTGTGAAAAGACTTCATCCCTAGTAGGAACACTTATTTGCATCATGTGCATTTGACTTAGGGGACTCAACACAGGGGTTGGGTCCGTCTAGGACAAGCAACTTGAAGTAAAAAGATCATCCTGCTGCATCTTGTTTGTTTTACGCATTTATTTGCTTCAGACATGTATGTTGACCGGCTTAAATATAGGGAAAATCTGGAAAAAAAAACAAATAAAAAATTTAGCAGTGTGGAATATTAATTAAATGTTTTTATAAAATCAATTTTCAAATAGTGGCGAGAATCTACCAAAATTTTGAAAAAAATGAAAAAAAATAGAGTCGTTTTGATTTATTAGAAAAAAAAATTCGTGTTTTAAAAAAATAATTCGTGTAATTAGGCGAACTACGCCGGTTTGATTCTCACAGGGTGTGGGATACGTAGGCAACCCTCATAGGGTCCAACTGCCCTTTTTACAAAAATAACCAAAAAATGTTGATTTTTAGAATCGGGCTAGACTGTTTGTCGAATATTGCCAAATGTTCCCTAAAGGTACGCCAGAAGGTTAATTTTATTCAAATAGCCACTTTGGTCATTATTGATTTTTAACCAAATTAGCCCTTAACCCTCGAGGCTCTGAAAGGCTGTAACCGTAATGGCGGATTGTGTTTTTGAAAAGTATGTTTTTATGTACGTCGAGTGAGGATATTTTGCCAAAATAGCTGAATGTTTCCGAAAGGTACGCTAGAAGGCAACTTTGCATAAACGACCACCTCTGGCCATTTTTAGGATTTTGGTCAGCAGCTAAAACAACCTTAAAATCTTCGTCCTCGAGTTGCTGAAATGTCGTGTTTGCAAAACGAGGTCTTTTATTTTATTGAAAAAATAAGAAAAGAAAAAGAGTCATTGGGCATGTGAATGCCATTTGGATTTTGGTCAAAATAAGCCGAGCCAGCTTCGGTAGTGTATTAAACCGTTCTTGCCGAGATAGCCTAAGAGTATCTTTCAGTTGTCGAAAGGCTATTTTCGTGAAAGAACGGAAAAGTTTGTAAAATAATCCTTCCCGACCTCAAACTTCATGTGGAATAGAGAAGGGGCCCGTTTGCAAAAATAGCCATTTGATTAAAATTATCATATAGGGGAAGGAATTGGTCCCTTTATTTTGAGATTGTAATTCTTTTACGTGTGGATGTTTGATTTTCGAGTCTGTAGATCGTTTTTCCGTCAAAGTCTGTTAGTTTAATTAGTTTTTGAACCTTTCTTTTAAAATCAAAGTTTGTTTTTATTATGAAAAACTGGAAAAAAAATTGTTTTATTGTTATTGACCTTTCATTGGTCTGAACTATGCACGGTCTGATTCATGCGAGGTCATGATACGTAGGCAATATCCATAAGATTCGACCACAACTTAAAAGCAAAAAATAAAAGAGGAAAAGGCATGATAGAAACGGTCAAACTGCCTAGGTACATTGCAATTGCAATATGTGTTAAAACTCTAACGCTGACAAGTTTGTTATTTTCCAGAAGTTTCAAACAGTTAGCTCGTTAGAACGTACCGACAGATCACCATTACCAAGCAAGATCTAAAGGGCTCATATCAAAAAGCATGTCCAACTTGGAGAAAGGTGTTGAGGAGGAAAAGACGGAAAATCAAATGCTAAAGGAGGAAGTAGAAAGGTTGAGACAAAAGATGAAAGAAATGCACCTAGCATGGGCTAGGGTGCAACAGATACCAGCCCTTCCCACTACTCCTACTCTCCCACCAGTACAAACTCCGGAATACCTTCCCCACAGCCCTTCAACAATCTTCCCAATTCACCACTACTATCACGGAAGAAATTCCTATGATCCCCTATCTCCTCCACCCAATCAGAACCTTCCCCTACCAAATATTCCCATTTTTGTGGAACCCCCACCAGCCACGCTACAAAGATCTACCAATGAGCCGATGTTTCAGGATCACGAATACCAATATTACCCCCTAAACCGATATTCAAAGCACCCGAGCCACGTGCTTATAATCCCCACTTTGAGCTCCCGGCAGAAACTGAGAGGCCAACTAAGAGTTTGGAGCAGGATGAAATGCTTCACAAAGTGAGAAGCCTGGAGAAGTCCTTTAGGAATATGCATGGGTTGGGCGGCCAAGTCAGTGTGGCCTACAAAGATCTGTGTCTTTTCCCCGATGTTCAGTTGCCGGCGGGATTCAAAATGACAAAGTTTGATCTATATGAGGGACTTGGTGATCCAATGGCACATCCGCGAGGTTTTTGTAGCAAGATGAGAGGGGCAGGTGGGAAAGATGAGCTGCTGATAGCCTATTTTGGTCAGAGTTTAATCGGTTCTGCGCTGGAATGGTATACAATGCAGGATCCCAACAGGTGGGACACTTGGGACGACCTGGCGCAAGCATTTGCCGATCATTTCCAATATAATCTTGAGATCGTCCTTGACCGTATCACATTGTTAAAGCTGGAGAAAAAGCATTGAAGAAAGCTTCAGGGAATTTGGGTTCCATTGGAGGGAACATGCTTCAAGGGTAGATCCCCCAATGAAGGAAAGTAAATTGGTGGATTACTTTTTGCTGACTTTGGAGCCAACTTACTTTGGTCACCTGGTAACATCGGTTGGAAAATCTTTCAATGAGGTCGTAAAAATGGGCGGCGTGATTTAAGAAGGACTCAAGTCCAATAAGATAATGAGTTATTCAAAAATCAAGGCCACCACCCAGGCCATCCAGAGTAGCACGGGAGGTGTGCTCGAGAAGAAGAAGGCGGAAAAAGTCGCAACAGTGGAAACGGGTACTTGGCCCAGATCTAGAGGTCATTCACCCTACTACCCACCAGAATCATAGTTTTCCATTCATCACGCCCAAACATAACCCCGAGCTCCATATAATCCACCCCTCCGAATAATGTCTGGTCATCTGTCCGGCCATCAAGTCACTCCCTATGGCTAGCACTAGCACCACAAAATGCACTCTTACCCTCACAACATACTCGAGCACTCAACAACCCAAGAAAATAGGGGCAGGAAGGGAAGCAAAGGCAGAGAAATAGTTTGCGCCAATTGGGGAGTCCTATACAAGCTTGTTTTAAAAGTTAAAGCATTCTGACCTAATTGAGCCGCTCATTGGCTACACTCCAGACCCATATGCAAAAGGATTTGATCATGTTGTTCTATGCATGTACCACTCTAACGTCCAAGGGCATAGCATTGAACATTGTCACTCTTTGAAAAAAGAAGTAGAAAGAATGATTCAAGAAGGGGCAATTGTAATCAATGACAGTGACATGGAGCATGCGAATCCTCTTGAGAACTTATTGACTGAAGTTGATGATATTCAAGCTGGTAATGGGCTTGGCAATTGTGACGACCCAAAGGATCATCACTTGTTTTCCTCACTTGTCCCGCATTTCCGAGGCCTTGAAAACCTCATTTTATGTTGCCTCGATTTACGTGCATGATCCGGGCATGTAGCTGGAAAGATGTTGTGATAGAATATGTGAATTCTATGAATAATCTGAAGAAAAATTATATTAATATTGATATAGTTGACTTCGGTCAACATTTTTGGTAAACAGACCCGAACTCGAGATCGGACGGTCCCGTAAGGTCCGTAGGAAAATATGGGACTCGGGCATGTGTCCGGAGTCGAATTCTGAGGCCTAGAGCCTAAGATATGAATTTTTCTGTTAAATTGTTTTTGCGGAAAACATTAAATGAAAATGGATTAAACGACCTTGGTATCGGGCTTGTATTTTGATTCTGACGCCCGGTACAAGTCTTAAATATTATATATGTGCTTTCTTTAAAGTTTGGTGACATTTGGATGTCGTTTGATGTGTTTTGAACCTTGAGTTCCAAATTTGAAAGTTATGAAACTAAAAGGAAAATAATTATGAACTTGAGGCTTGATTTGATGAAAACGATGTTATATTGGCGATATGATCGCACGAGCAAGTTTGTAATATGTTTTTGAAGTTCTGTGCATGTTTGGTTTGGAGCCCGGGGGGCTCGGGTAAAGATTTGATAGGTCGTTGGAGCAAATTCTGAAAAATAACACAACTGGTTTTTCACCCAGCTGGTATCTTCGCAAATGCGAAGATTTTCTCGCAATTGCAAAAGACCCAGAATATCCTTGGTTCGCAAATGCGAAGATGGCAGGATAATGCCCAGGATCGCAAATGCGAGGAAAATCTCGCAAATGCGAGGAACTTAGGAAACACTTCAAGTTCGAAAATGCGAACAATGTCTCAATGCGAGGGTGACAGACCTTTGGCCAAGTTCGCAAATGCGAACCTCTTCTCGTAAATGCGAGAGCCACAGACCAAAACGTGCTATGTTCGCAATTGCGAACAAACGTTCGCAATTGCGATAACCGCAGCTGTGCAAATTTATACTTAAACGAATTTTTGACCTCTTTTCTTCATTCTTTCAAAACCCAACACACCACACACGATCCTCCAAGAGAAAAATCACTCCAAAACACTTGTAAGTCACTTTTTACTTAATTCTTTCAATTCCTAACATCATAAAACATGTTTTTCAAGAGAAATCAAAGGTTTTCATGGTAAAAATTCTTGTTTTTGAGTAGAGCCTAGGGTTTTCATGAATTGGGGAATTGGACCTCGAATTGAGGTCCGGTTTTCAAACAAATCATATGTCTGAACTCATGAGGGAATGGGTAACCGGATTTCGGTCCGAACCCCGAGTTCTGACCACGTGGGGCCAGGGGCATTTTGGGAAATTTTGGGGCAAACTTTGAGAAAACCATTCTTAAGCATCCAAACTAAGTTATATAGTATTTATTAATGTAATGGAATCAATTATGATTAGATTCGAGCAAGTTGAAAGTGGAAAATTGAGGTAAAGCTGTAGTTGAAGGATAAATTAGGCTTCAAGGCTAGAGGTAAGTGTTCGATCTATCCTAGCCTGAGGGAATAGGATTTATGCGATATTTGCTATGTGATCGAGTGCGGTGTATGGGCTGTGGTGACGAGCACCCATAAACTGGCGTCTAGCATGACCGTGAGTCGTTGTTGATATATATTGTGAGATATTTTAAAGATGAAATCTTGAACGCTTGTCGGGTTGTGGAATTGTGACGACCCGGCCCGTCGTCACGGGAATTACCACCCTGTTATGTTGAAATTACATGTTTATAGCTTTTATATCAGTGTTAGAGTCTATCGGGTGAGTTAGGAGCGGATTAGATTGAAAATGAGGCATATAGCCTTTTTGAAGGAAACTTGAATATGGAAAGTCAACATGGAGTTGACTATTTAGTTAGAGGGCTCGGAATCGGATTCTGATGATTCGGTTAGTTCCGGGAGGTGATTTGTGACTTAGGGAAGTGATCGGAATTGAATTTGGAGGTTCGGTGTAGAAATAGGCTTGAATTGGCTAAGGTTGAATTTTGGCGAAATCCTTACGGTAGGTAAGATTTTTATCCGGGGGTCAGAATGGAATTCTGACAATTTCTGTAGCTTCGTCATGTGATTTTGGATATGTCCGCAAATTTTCAGGTCATTCGGACGTCGTTTGGTCGGGTTTTAGATCGAATGTGTAATTCGGAAAGCTTTAAGGAATTTAGGCTTGAATTCGATGTGAATTATGGGTTTTGATGTTGTTAGACGTGTTTTGAGGATTGGAGCAAGTTCTAATAAGGTATTAGGATGTGTTGGTGTCTTTGGCTGAGGTCCCGGGGGCCTCGGGGTGTTTTCGGATGGTTAAATGGGAGAAAACATGGAAATTGCAGGTTGAAGCAATTCTGGTTCTGCTGTTTTCGCCCCTGCGAAAATATGGGCGTGGAGGCGAGTCCGCAGGAGCGGACTGAAGAGCACAGAAGCGCTTGTGTTCACTGAAAGCGATCTTGTTCTGCTGAGGCGGTGTCGCTGGTGCGAACGGAGAAGCGGTCTAGAGACGGATTAGGGAGATCCGCAGGAGCGGAGGATTGATCGCCTAGGCGAGTCCACAGAAGCGGACTCTGGTGCGCAGAAGCGGGAGTTTTCACAGGAGCGCTTGTTCAATCGCAGAAGCGGACACGCGGAAGCGGTCCTCTTCTCGTAGAAGCGGGATTGGCCAGCTAGGCCTGGAATCGCAGAAGCGACCAGTTGGTCGCGAATACGGGCTTGCAGGAGAGGAATATTTGTCCGCAGAAGCGGAAATCGCACAAGGATTAATAATATCAGAAGTTAGAAATTTCAGAACATTATAAAACATTTAGGTCTCGGCTTAAGAGGCGATTTGGGCAATTTTGAAGAGAAATTCAAGGGAATTCATCAGGCAATCAACTATGGACTCAAATTATGATTAGTATTGATAATATGATGCAATTATCTCATGAAAATGGAGGAAATTGGGGTATTTTATGGAGGTTTTAGCCCTAGGGTTGAACTTTAGAAAAACAAGGATTTGAGTGGGCAAATGGAGTCCGAATTGGTAAATTTTATATGCTTAGACTCGTATTGAGACGAGGGTTCCGAATATATGACTTTCGTAATTTTTTTGAGAAGCGTACCGAAAGTCGGGTTTTGGCAACTTTGTGAATTTTGATGTAAATTGAGTTGTTTTGACTGGGTGTCGTCCCATTGGCCTAATTTGTTGTGTTTCTACTACATTTGATCAGATTCTACGCGTGCGGAGCTTGATTATCATGGCAAGGGCATCACGGAGTAGTCGTCGAGCCATATTGAGGTGAGTAATAGATGTGGGTGATGACCAGCGGGTTCGAAACCCCGGTATACCACTTTGTGACGTTGTATAGCGGCGAGACACATACTCTCTTGTGAGTGCGGGGTCGATTGTGATTGGGGACTATGGCTTAGTCCGACCTGTTGGCATTGTGTTATGATATTGGCTATTCTTGAGCCGTCGAACCTCCTTTTCGGATGGTTGCATATTACATTGTGATATTGGCTACTCTTGAGCCGTTGAACCTCCTTCTCGGATGGTTGAGTATACTTATGGACAGTGAGCCAGTTATTGGATCCTGCGAGGATTGTTATCATTGTCTTGTGATATTGACATGCTAGTTTTACTACCAGTCTGTAGCTATTACTGTTATCATGATATTTCCATTCTCTGGAACTTGACATTTACTGTTTTCAACCGAAATATGATAAAAGAGTTTTCAAAACTACTTTTGAGCCTGTGAGACTGCATTTGCATACTAGCTGACTGGTAGTGGATCGGGCTACACGCCGCAGCGTATATTCATGATATTGTGCTTGGGATGTAGGAGCCCCTCCGTAGTCTGAACCCCCACAGTGAGCACGGGTACCCAAACTGTATCGGGCTACGCGTCGTAGCGGTCATTTCATGCATTGCATTGCATTTAGCTACATCTGCTAGCTGTTATACTTGTTGATTGATATTGTTGGTTCTCTACTGTTGATATTGAACTGTTACAGGGCATTGGTTACAGCTTTACATAGTGTTGTATTGTGGATTTCTTATCTACACTGTCTTACCCCTATTTATTACCACTGAGTTTGGCAGAACTCATTTTACTCCCTACACCTTGTGTGCATATCCAGGTACTTCTCAAAAGTCCTGATCCGGTAGCTGTTCGAGGCGGCTTCTGTAGGATATTCGAGGTAGCTGCAGAGTCCGCATGACCCGATATTCCTTTCTACTGTCTTTTGATTCTGTATTTGCTATTTCTTTCCGCACTTGGTATCTTGTAAACCAGTATTACACTCATGTTATTGGTAGAGGCTCATGACTCTTGATCCTTCGGTCTATGGGAGTTGTACTGTTTGGGGCTTGATCCCCGTATTGGTATTTCTGTCTTCATTGACTTATTTTGTTATGCTTAAATTGGGTAAAGTGAGCTCTTAGCTCCATGAATGTTGTTGAATGGTCGGGCTGGCCTAGTAGTGTGCTGGGCCCCATCACGACCAGGTTTGGGTCGTGACAAGTTGGTATCAGAGCCTAGGTTTACTAGGCCTCATGAGTCTTGAGCCGGTTAGTAGAGTCTTGTTGATCGGTACGGGGACGCATGTACTTATCCTTGGGATACTGCGAACCTTTAGGAAACACTTCACTTTTCTTAAACTCTGTCATGCGATCTTGTTGTTCTGAGAACTGAACTTCTATATTCTATTCTCTCGCGGATGGCGAGAACGCGAGCATCAGGACTAGGTGGACGACCTCCATTGCCACCTGCTAGAGGTCGTGGGCGCGGTCGTGCTAGAGGTAGAGATAGGGCAATTGAGGCAGTGCCAGCTGACCCGCCCGTTGTACCTGTACAGGAGCAGCCCCCAGTGGTTGATGCTCCAGCAGCCCCAATTCATGCCAAGACTGTATCTATTGTTATTCCTTGCCTTCAGGAGACTCTTGCCCAGATATTATCAGTGTGTTCCGGTTTAGCTCAGGTAGTATCAGCTACCGCTACTGCAGCGACATCTCAGACAGGGGGTGGTCAGCAGACCCCTGCAGCTCGCACACCTGAGCAGGTTGTTCAGGGACATCAGGCGCCAGAGGCGATCCCCGCTCAGGTGGTTGCACCAGTTATTCCTCCAGCTGCACCAGCTCCAGATCATATGGTTCGGGTTATGCCCGACGACGAGCAACGTCATCTAGAGAGGTTTGGTAGACTCCAGCCACCCCATTTCAGTGGCGCTGAGGGCGAGGATACCCAGAGTTTCTTAGATAAGTGTCAGAGGATGCTACGTACAGCTGGTATTCTTGATTCCAGCGGAGTCTCATTCACTACATTTCAGTTTATTGGTCCCGCATTTGATTGGTGAGAGGAGTTTGAGAGGCGTAGGCCTGCAGGAGCAGCACCTCTCACATGGCAGCAGTTCTCTACTCTCTTCCTAGAGAAGTATGTACCTCAGTCTCGTCACGAGGAGCTACATCGCCAGTTCGAGTGGTTGGTTCAGGGCGACATGTCTGTGACCCAGTATGAGCTTAGATTCACACAGTTGGCTAGGCATGCAACATGGATGATCCCTACTGATAGGGAGAGGATCGGGAGGTTCATTGATGGCCTCAACTACTCCATTCGCATTCTTATGACCAGAGAAAGAGTTCTATCATCATCTTTTGAGCAGGTTGTGGATATGGCACGCTCCATTGAGGCGGATCATAGCCGGGAGCGGGAGGAGAGGGAGGCCAAGAGGCCTCGGGGTTCTGGTAGCTTCAGCGGTGCTCCATCTAGAGGGCATTTTCTGGAGGGGAGAGGTCGCTCATCTAGACCTTCTCATTCAGGCTGCCCTGAGCAAAGCGGAGCTTCTTCTGGTCGTGGTCGCCAGGGATTCCAGCAGGGTCAGTCTTCACTTAGTGCCCTCCCAGCCCAGAGTGCAGCACCTACTACTTCTTCAGCCTAGGGTTCATCTGCTGCGAGGGGTTCCCTTCAGTCCCATTCTCCAGCACCAGGTAGCTGTTTTGAGTGTGGAGAGTTTGGCCACATGAGGAGGCAGTGCCCTCGACTTCGTAGGGACAGGGCTCAGCAGAAGGATCAGCCCTCCTCTTCAGAACCATCTCAGGCTAGTAGAGGTGGAGGTCAGTCTTCTCGTGGTCGCCCCAGAGGCGAGGAGAGATCCAGTGGAGGTCAGGCACGATTCTATGCACTCCCTGACAGGCATGATGTAGTTGCCTCTGATGCAGTGATTACATATATCATTTTTGTTTGTCACAGAGATGTCTCTGTTCTATTTGATCCACGGTCCACATTTTCCTATGTGTCCTCCTATTTTGCACATCATTTGGGTGCGACTCGTGGTAGTCTTGATTTACCTGTTCATGTATCCACCCCCGTGGGTGATACGATTGTTGTGGATAATGTCTATAGATCCTGTGTCATTTCTATTGGGGGTCTGGAGACCCAGGCAGATCTATTATTATTGGGGATGGTGGACTTTGATGTGATATTGGGTATGGACTAGTTGTCTCCGTACCATGCTATATTGGACTGTCATGCTAAGACAGTTACGTTGGCAATTCCTGGTATTTCTCAGATTAAGTGGCGGGGTTCGATTGATTTCGTCCCTAGCCGTGTCATTTCGTTCTTAAAAGCTCAGAAAATGGTTGAAAATGGGTGTTTATCGTACTTAGCTTTTGTGAGAGATGTGGGAGCTGAATCTCCTAGCATTGATTCTGAACCTGTTGTGAGGGATTTTCTAGATGTATTCCCCTCAGACCTGCCGGGCATGCCACCGGACAGGGATATTGATTTTGGCATTGACTTGGTGCCGGGCACTCGGCCCATATCCATTCATCCTTATCGGATGGCACCAGCTGAGTTGAAAGAACTGAAAGAGCAGCTTCAGGAGCTTCTGGATAAGGGTTTCATCTGCCCTAGCGTGTCCCTGTGGGGTACGCCGGTGTTATTTGTTAAAAAGAAAGATGGTTCCATACGGATGTGTATTGATTATAGGCAATTGAACAAAGTAACAGTGAAGAACAAGTACCCTCTACCGCACATTGATGATTTGTTTGATCAGTTACAGGGTGCGAGAGTGTTTTCTAAGATTAATCTTCGTTCAGGCTATCATCAGTTGAAGATCAGGGACTCGGATATTATGAAGACTGCATTCAGGACCCGATATGGTCATTATGAGTTTCTTGTGATGTAGTTTGGGCTGACCAACGCCCCAGCAACATTTATGCATCTGATGAACAGTGTGTTCGAGCCCTATTTGGATTCATTTGTGATTGTGTTCATTGATGACATTCTAGTCTACTCCCGTAGTCAGGAGGAGCATGCTCAACATTTGAGTATTGTGTTGCAGAGATTGGGGGAGGAGAAGCTATATGCTAAATTCTCCGAGTGCGAGTTTTGGATCAAGTCCGTAGCATTTCTGGGACATGTGGTGTCTCGTGATGGTATTCAAGTTGATCCGAAGAAGATAGAGGCGGTGCAGAGTTGGCCTAGACCGTCCTTAGCTACAGAGATTCAGGAGCTTTCTTGGCTTGGCGGGATATTATCGCCGGTTTGTTCAGGGATTTTCATCCATTGCTTCTTCATTGACTAAATTGACTCGGAAGGGTGCACCATTCGTGTGGTCGGATGAGTGCGAGGAGAGCTTTCAGAAGCTCAAGACAGCTTTGACCACAACTCCAGTGTTAGTATTGCCATCAGCTTCAGGTTCATATATTGTTTATTGTGATGCCTCGAGAGTGGGGATAGGTTGTGTATTGATGCGGGAAGGTAAGGTGATTGCTTATGCTTCTCGGCAGTTGAAGCCACATGAGAAGAACTATCATGTTCATGATTTGGAGCTTGCTGCCATAGTTCATGCTTTGAAGATTTGGAGGCACTATTTGACGGCGTGTCCTGTGGGGTGTATACCGACCATCGTAGTCTCCAACACTTGTTCAAATAGAAAGATTTTAATTTGAGACAGCGGAGATGGCTTGTGTTGCTTAAGGATTATGACATTACTATTTTATATCATCCGGGGAAGGCCAATGTGGTGGCCGATGCTTTGAGCCGAAAGGCGGTCAGTATGGGGAGCTTGGCATATATTCCAGCTGAGGAGAGATCATTTGCTTATGATGTTGAGGTGCTAGCCAATCGGCTAGTGAGGTTAGACATTTCAGATCCCAGCAGGGTGTTGGCTTGTGTTATATCTCGGTCTTCTTTATGTGATCGTATTCGTGAGCGCCAGTATGATGATCCACACTTGGCTGTCCTTAGGGATAGAGTTCAGCATGATGATGCTAGGGATGTCACCATTGATAGTGACGGCGTATTGAGGATGCGGGGCCGGATATGTGTGCCCAATGTGGATGGCCTTCGTGAGTTGATTCTGGAGGAGGCCCATAGTTCGCGATATTCTATCCATCCAGGGGCCGCGAAGATGTATCAAGATTTGAAATAGCACTATTGGTGGAGAAAGATGAAGATGGACATTGTTAGACATGTAGCACGGTGCCTCAACTGTCAGCAGGTTAAGTATGAGCATCAGAGGCCCGGTGGCGTATTTCAGCGCATTGATATTCCTGAGTAGAAATGGGAGAGGATCGCCATGGATTTTGTTATTGGGCTCCCTCGGACTTCGAGGAAGTTTGATTCTGTGTGGGTGATTGTTGATCGGCTGACTAAGTCCGCACATTTCATTCCAGTTAGTACTACTTACTCATCGGAGCGGTTGGCAGCGATCTTTATTCGGGAGATTGTCCGGTTGCATGGGGTCCCAATGTCTATCATATCCGACAGGGGCACTCAGTTCACTTCTCAGTTTTGGAGAGCATTTCAGCGAGAGATGGGTACGAGGGTTGAGTTGAGCACCGCATTTCACCCCCAGACAGACGGGCAGTCTGAGCGCACTATTCAGATCTTGGAGGATATGCTGCGAGCATGTGTGATTGACTTTGGTGGTTCGTGGGATGAGTTCTTGCCACTTGCTGAGTTTGCCTACAACAACAGTTATCGGTCGAGTATTCAGATGGCCCCGTACGAGGCATTGTATGGCAGACGGTGTAGATTTCTCGTCGGATGGTTTGAGCCTGGTGAGGATAGATTGATAGGGACTGAGTTGGTTCAGGATGCTCTGGATAGAGCGAAGTTGATCCAGGGAGAGGCTTCGCACAGCACAGTCTCGCTAGAAGAGTTATGCAGACCGTAGAGTTCGAGAGTTATCTTTCATGGTTGGTGATAGAGTATTGTTGAAGGATTCACCCATGAAGGGTGTCATGAGGTTTAGGAAGAAGGGGAAGCTGAGTCCCAGGTACATTGGTCCTTTTGAGATACTCAGGAGGGTTGGAGAGGTGGCATATGAGTTGGCCTTGCCACCCAGCTTATCCAGCGTTCATCTAGTATTCCATGTATCTATGCTTCGGAAGTACATCGGGGATCCGTCTCATGTATTAAACTTCGGTACCATTCAGCTTGATGGTGACCTATCCTATGATGTGGAGCCTATTGCTATTTTGGGTCGTCGGGTGAGAAAATTGAGGTCCAAGGACATTGCATCAGTTAAGGTTTAGTGGAAGGTCGACCCGTGGATGAGGCCACTTGGGAGATCGAGCGGGAGATGCGGAGCAGATATCCTCACTTGTTTGAGACTTCAGGTATTTTTCTTGACCAGCTCGAGGACGAGTGTTTTCTTAGGAGGGGGAGAATGTGACGACCTGGCCCGTCGTCACGGGAATTACCACCCCGTTATGTTGAAATTACATTTTTATAGCTTTTATATCAGTGTTAGAGTCTATCGGGTGAGTTAGGAGCGGATTAGATTGAAAATGAGGCATATAGCCTTTTTGAAGGAAACTTGAATATGGAAAGTCAACCTGGAGTTGACTATTGAGTTAGAGGGCTCAGAATCGGATTCTGATGATTCGGTTAGTTGTGGGAGGTGATTTGTCACTTAGGGGAGCGATCGGAATTGAATTCGGAGGTTCGATGTAGAAATAGGCTTGAATTGGTTAAGGTTGAATTTTGGCGAAACCCGAATGGTAGGTGAGATTTTGATTCGGGGGTCGAAATGGAATTTCGACAATTTCTGTAGCTTCGTCATGTGATTTTGGATATGTCCGCAAATTTTCATGTCATTCGGACGTCGTTTGGTTGCGTTTTAGATCGAATGTGTAATTCGGAAAGCTTTAAGGAATTTAGGCTTGAATTCATTGTGAATTATGGGTTTTGATGTTATTAGACGTGTTTTGAGGATTGGAGCAAGTTCTAATAAGGTATTAGGATGTGTTGGTGTGTTTGGATGAGGTCCGGGGCCTCGAGGTGTTTTTGGATGGTTAAACGGGAGAAAACTTCGAAATTGCAGGTTGAAGCAATTCTGGTTCTGCTGTTTTCGCCCCTGCAGAAATATGGGCGCGGAGGCGAGTCCGCATGAGCGGACTGAGGAGCGCAAAAGCGCTTGTGTTCACTGAAACGGGTTTTGTTTCGCTGAGGCGGTGCCGCTGGTGCGAACGGTGTGCCGCAGAAGTGGTCTAGAGGCGGATTAGGGAGATCCGCATGAGCGGAGGATTGATCGCCTAGGCGAGTCCGCAGAAGCGGACTCTGGGGCACAGAAGCGGGAGTTTTCGCATGAGCGGTTGTTCAATCGCGGAAGCGGACGCGCGGAAGCGGTCCTTTTCTCGTAGAAGCGGGATTGGCCAGCTAGGCCTGGAAACGCAGAAGCGACCAGTTGGTCGCGGATACGGGCTTCAGGAACGGAATTTTTGTCCGCAGAAGCGGAAATCGCAGAAGGATTAATAATATCAGAAGTTAGAAATTTAAGAACATTCTAAAACATTTGGGTCTCGGCTTAAGAGGCGATTTGGGCGATTTTGAAGAGAAAATCAAGGGAATTCATCAGGTAATCAACTATCGACTCAAATTATGATTAGTATTGATAATATTATGTAATTATCTCATAAAAATGGAGGAATTTGGAGTATTTTATGGAGGTTTTAGCCCTAGGCTTGAACTTTAGAAAAATAAGGATTTGAGTGGGCAAATGGAGTCCGAATTTGGTAAGTTTTATATGCTTAGACTCGTATTGAGACGAGGGTTACGAATATATGACTTTCATAATTTTTTTGAGAAGCGTACCGAAAGTCGGGTTTTGGCAACTTTGTGAATTTTGACTGGGTGTCGTCCCATTGGCCTAATTTGTTGTGTTTCTACTACATTTGATCAGATTCTACGCGTGCGGAGCTTGATTATCATGGAAAGGGCATCGCGGAGTAGTCGTCGAGCCATATTGAGGTGAGTAATAGATGTGGGTGATGACCAGCGGGTTTGAAACCCAGGTATACCACTTTGTGACGCTGTATAGCAGCGAGACACGTACTCTCTTGTGAGTGCGGGGTCAATTGTGATTGGGGACTATGGCTTAGTCCGATCTGTTGGCACTATGTTATGATATTGGTTATTCTTGAGCCGTCGAACCTCCTTCTTGGATGGTTGCATATTATATTGTGATATTGGCTACTCTTGAGCCGTTGAACCTCCTTCTCGGATGGTTGAGTATACTTATGGGTTGTGAGCCAGTTATTGGATCCTGTGAGGATCGTTATCATTGTCTTGTGATATTGACATGCTAGTTTTACTACCAGTCTGTAGCTATTACTGTTATCATGATATTTCCATTCTCTGGAACTTGACATTTACTGTTTTCAACCGAAATATGATAAAAGAGTTTTCAAAACTACTTTTGAGCATGTGAGGCTGCATTTGCATACTAGCTGACTGGTAGTGGATCGGGCTGCACGCCGAAGCGTATATTCATGATATTGTTCTTGGGCTGTAGGAGCCCCTCCGGAGTCTGAACCCCCAAAGTGAGCACGGGTACCCAAATTGGATCGGGCTATGCGCTGTAGCGGTCATTTCATGCATTGCATTGCATTTTGCTACATCTGCTAGTTGTTATACTTGTTGATTGATATTGTTAGTTCTCTACTATTGATGTTGAACTGTTACAGGGAATTGGTTACAGCTTTACATAGTGCTGTATTGTGGATTTCTCATCTACGCTATCTTACCCCTGATGCCTTACCCCTGAGTCTGGCAGTAATCATTTTACTCCCTACACCTTGTGTGCAGATCCAGGTACCTCTCAGCAGTCCTGATCTGGTAGTCGTTCAGAGGCATTTTGCAGGATAGTCGAGGTAGCTACAGCGTCCGCAGGACCTGACTCCCCTTCCAACTATCTTTTCATTTCGTATTGTTATCTATTTCCGCACTGAGTATTATAGTAGACATTATTGCACTTATGTTATCTTTAGAGGCTCTTGACTCTTGACCCTTCGGTCTTTGGGAGTTGTCTTGTTTGGGGCTTGATCCCCGTATTGGTATTTCTGTCTTCATTGACTTATTTTGTTATGCTTAAATTGGGTAAAGTGAGCTCCCAGCTCCATGAATGTTGTTGAATGGTCGGGCTGGCCTAGCAGTGTGCTGGGCGCCATCACGACCAGGTTTAGGGTCGTGACAGGAATTGAACACTATTTTCCCTTGCCGGGACTTGTTGTAAAGTGGATTATTGTTTTCCCTTACCGGGTCCTTGTTGTGATGATTGTTGTGTCCTTTGCCGGGACGGTTCATGATTATTGTTTTCATTATTTTGCCCTTAACTGTGATTGTTATTTGGGTGCGGAAGAGTGGTAATGCACGAAGGGTGATGCCGTGCCTTGTTTACCGATTTTGCACGAAGTTTAATGTCGTGCTTTATTTTATTGATTATGCACGAAGGGTGATGACGTGCCTTGTTTCATTGATTATGCACGAAGGATCATGTCGTGCCTTGTGATACTGATTATGCATGAAGGAACATTCCGTGTCGTTGTTATTTGAACCATGCACGAAGGATCATGCCGTGACATAGATGTGAGGATGAGAGTAAAAGCACGAAGGGTGATGTCGTGCAACTATTTTCTATTCCTTGTTTTGATATTAACTGTTTCCATTATACTCTGATTTCCATTATTGATTTAATAATTGTTGCTAACTGTTGTGTTTCCCCTTTTATGATACTTCTTGTTGAATTTGTTACTTGATATTTCTTGTTATCTTATGGTGTACATATATATATATATATATATATATATATATGAACTGCACAGGTTTATGTGAGTGTCTGGTCCTAGGCTTGTCACTACTTCGCCGGGATAGGCCAGGCACTTACCAGCACATGGGATCGGATTGTGCTGATATTGCACTTCTGTGCATTTTTGCACGGGTCCACGTTTTGAGCAGGAGCAGCAGCAGCAGTAGAGTATTCGTGGGAGTTGAGCATTCCGAGACTGAGGTAGCTTGAAGGCGTCTGCAGGCCCGGCGTCTCTTGTATTTACTTATACTATTTGTTGTGGTCTCATTGTTCTGAGATAGACTGATATTAGTCATTTTCTTTCAGACCATTATGTGTAGTATTCATTAGTAGTTCATGAGTTGGTGACTCCACGTCTGGGGTAGAGGATTTCATTAGTGTTTTACCTTGGTATTATTTATCTTTATTTTGAAAGTCTTCCGCATTTATTAAATTGAATATTATTTCTCTTGTTGATAAATATGAGTATAAAATAATGATACGAATAGGATAATGTTGAATGTAGTGGCTTGCCTAGCTACCACGAGTAGGCGCCATCACGATCCCGATGTCGGGGGAAAATCGGATCGTGACAAGTTGGTATCAGAGCTCTAGGTTACATAGGTCTCACCACTCACGAACTAGCTTAGTAGAGTTTGGAGAGTAGGTACGGAGACGTCTGTACTTGTCCTCCAGAGTCTATTGAGTTAGGAAAGAGTCTCTCATTTGTTCCTTCTTGTCATACGAATTGTTCCTCGAATACTGATTGAATTTCTACTTTGTCCTTTCGTAGATGGTGAGGACACACGCTTCTTCGTCCGCTGATCAGCAGCCTGCCCCAGGCAGCTCCCGTGAGGGGCAGAGGCCGAGGCCGTATCGAAGGCTGTGGTAGGGGCAGAGCTAAGCCCCAGGCAGCCATTCTAGAGGTGGAGCCTCACGTTGAGATTGGTGAGGAGGTTCCAGTCCCAGCAGCTCCAGTGGGCCCAGCTCAGGTCCCAGGGGAGGTCTTATTTACCCCGGATCTTCGGGAGGCTCTAGTTAGGATAGCGGGTTTTATGGATAGCGTTGCCAGAGCAAGCTTATTACCAGCTGCACCAGCCGCTTCTCAGGCTGGAGGAGGGGCCCAGACTCCTATTGCACGTACTCCGGAGCCAGTAGCTCCCCAGCCTTAACACCAGTGGTTCAGCCAGTTGTGGCCACTCAGTCAGGTACCACAGCTCAGGCCGGAGATGGAGCGGCTATGACTTCTGATTCTCTATAGAGACTTGATCGGTTCTCCAAGTTGTTTACCATTACTTTCAGCGGTGCCACATCAGAGGATCGTCAGGATTTCTTATTCAGTTGCCACGAGATTCTCAAGACTATGGGAATAGTGGAATCCAATGGAGTCGACTTCTGCACAATCAGGCTTTCAGAATCCGCCAAGACTTGGTGGAGAGATTACTGTTTGACTCGACCAGTAGGGTCCCCGGCTTTATTATGGGGCCAGTTTATAGAGTTATTTCTGGAGAAGTTTCTCCGTTACTCAGCGGGATGCACTTCGGAGGCAGTTTGAGCGCCTCCAGCAGGGTACTATGACTGTCACTCAGTATGAGACGAGATTTGTTGATCTGGCATGTCACGCGGTCGTGATACTCCCCACAGAGCGGGAGAAGGTCCGCAAGTTTATAGATGGGCTAAATGAGTCGATTAGACTCCGGATGGCTATGGGAGTTGGGAGTGATATATCTTTTCAGGAGGCAGCTAATACAGCTCGTAGAGTTGAGATGGCTCTTGCTCGAGGAGGTGGTTATCCTTCAGACAAGAGGCCTCGTCATTCCGGCAGATTTAGTGGTTCTTCTTCTGGAGGCAGGGAATCTTTTGATAGGGGCCAGTCTTCCAGACCTTTTCAGTCAGCCCTCTAGACTTCACAGGGTGGACCAGGTGATCGTGGGTTTCGTGAGCAGTATTTAGATCAGCCTCCCATTAGTGCCCAACCTCTTCAGAGTGTTCGTGGGGGCCATTCAGTTCGTTAGGGCCAGCAGCCCCATCAGCCTAATGTTGCTACGGTTGTGGTGACCCAGGTCATCTTGTCAGGTTTTGCCCTCGAGCGATGGGCAACAATCAGCAGCGGGGCCCTTGTCCCATGATTTAGGCCCCAGCTGACCCTCAGCCTGCCCAGCCAGCCAGAGGCGGGGGTAGAGATTTTAGAGGTGGAGGTCGAGACCGTAGAGGTAGAGACCGTCCGGCCAGAGGTAGAGGTCAGCCAGTTGATGGTCGTCCTAGAGACGCAGCTCAGAGGGGAGGTGCAGATCCCCGTTTCTATGCTTTACCAGCCAGGCCAGAGGCAGAGGCATCGGATGTCGTGATTACAGGTACCGTTCTTGTGTGTGGCAGAGGTGCTTCAGTATTATTTGACCCAGGATCTACATATTCATATGTGTCTTCCTACTTTGCACCGTATCTGGCCGTGCCTAGCTATGTGCTGGATGTTCTAGTTTATGTGTCCACACTAGTGGGTGACTCTATAGTAGTCTACCGGGTGCATCGTTCGTGCGTAGTTATATTCGGGGGTCTTGAGACCCGTGTTGATCTGTTGCTATTAGACATGGTGGATTTCGATGTCATATTGAGGATGGACTGGTTGTCCCCATACCATGCTATCTTAGATTGTCATGCCAAGATAGTGGCCTTGCCCTTGCTAGAATCACCCCGACTAGAGTGGAGAGGGACCTCAGGTCCACTCCGTTCGCACTATTATTTCCTATGTTAAGGCTCGACGCATGGTCGAGAAGGGGTGTCTAGCTTATTTGGCTTATGTTCGTGATTCCAGCGCAAATGGTCCTTCTATTGAGTCAGTCCCTATTGTACGGGAGTTTCCTGAGGGTTTCCCTTCAGACCTGCCAGGCATGCCACCTGACAGGGATATTGATTTCTGTCTTGATCTGGCACCAGGCACTCAGCCCATCTCTAATCCACCCTATCGTATGGCCCCGCCGGAGTTAAAGGAGTTAAAAGATCAGTTGCAAGACCTTCTAGAAAAGGGCTTTATCAGGCCCAGTGTTTCTCCCTGGGGAGCACCCGTGTTATTTGTGAAGAAGAAGGATGGCTCGATGTGGATGTGTATTGATTACCGGCAATTAAACAAAGTGACGATAAAGAACAAGTATCCATTGCTTAGGAATGAGGAGTTGTTTGACTAGCTCCAAGGAGCGAGGGTGTTCTCAAAAATAGACTTGAGGCCGGGCTACCATCAGCTGAAGATCAGGGCGGCTGACATTCCTAAGACAGCCTTTCGCACTAGATACGGCATTATGAATTCTTGGTCATGTCCTATGGGTTGACCAATGCCCCCAGCAGCGTTCATGGAGTTGATGAATCGGGTGTTCAGGACTTATTTAGATCTGTTCGTGATAGTCTTTATGGATAACATATTGATATGCTCCCGCAGCCAGGAAGAGCACGAGCAGCACCTCAGAGTGGTTCTTCAGACTCTGAAGGATAATCGGCTATATGCCAAATTTTCGAAATGTGAGTTCTGGTTGAGTTCGGTGGCATTTCTGTGTCATATTGTATCAGTGGAAGGTATTCAAGTGGACCCAAAGAAGATTGAGGCAGTCCAGAATTGGCCTCGACCAGCTTCGGTGACCGAGATCCGGAGTTTCTTGGGGTTAACAGGTTACTACCATCGTTGTGTAGAGGGGTTCTCTTGTATTGCAGCCCCGATGACCAGGTTGACCCAGAAGGGTGCCCAATTCAAGTGTTCAGATGAGTGTGAGGCAAGCTTTCAGAAGCTCAAGATAGTCTTGACTACAGCACCAGTGCTGATACTACCGACGGGTGCAGGGCCTTATACAGTTTAGTGTGATGCATCTCGTACAAGGCTTGGAGCGGTATTGATGCGGGATGGTAAGGTTATTGCTTATGCTTCGAGACAGTTGAAAATACATGAGAAGAATTGTCTAGTTCATGATCTTGAGCTGGCAGCAGTGGTTCATGCCTTAAAAATCTGGAGGCATTATCTCTATGGTGTGGCGTGTGAGGTGTACACGGATCACAAAAGCCTATAGTACTTGTTCAAGCAAAAGGAGTTTAATTTACAACAGCAGAGATGGTTAGAGTTGCTGAAGGACTATGATGTTACTATCCTATATCACCCAGGTAAGGCCAATGTGGTGGCCGATGCGTTGAGTAGAAAGTTTGCCAGCATGGGTAATCTCGCATTCATTCCGGTCAGTCAGAGACCACTTGCTCTAGATGTACAGGCCTTAGCCAACCAGTTTGTGAGACTAGACATTTTTTTAGCCTAGCAGGGTGTTAGCCTGCACGGTCGCTCATTCATCTCTATTAGAGCATATCCGTGAGAGGCAATTTGATGATCCTCATTTGCGTGACTTGAGAGATACTGTACAGCGGAGAGGTGCCACGAAGGTAACTCTAGATGATGATGGGGTATTGAGATTGCATGGTTGAGTTTGTGTGCCCAATGTCGAGGGGATTCGAGAGTTGAACTTAGTGGAGGCCCATAGTTCACGGTATTCTATTCACCCGTGCGCCGCGAAGGTGTATCAAAACTTACGACAGCACTATTGGTGGCGCAGGATGAAGAAGGACATTGTTGCGTATGTCCCTCGGTGTCTAAATTGTCAGCAGGTGAAATATGAGCACCATAGGCTTGTTGGTGTATTCTAGAGAATCAAATTCCCGAGTGGAAATGGAATGGATCATTGTGGACTTCATTACTGGACTTCCTTTGACTCGGAGGAAATTTGATGTTATTTGGGTTATTGTTGATAGGCTGACCAAGTCAGCACACTTCATTCCAATATCTGTCTCTTACTCATCGGAGAGGTTAGCAGAGATTTACATCAGGGAGATTGTTTATCTTCATGGGGTGTCAGTGTCTATTATCTCAGATCGGGGTACGCAGTTTACCTCGCGTTTCTGGAGGGCGGTCCCTCAGGAGTTAGGCACCCAGGTCCAATTGAGTACAGCTTTTCATCCTCAGACGGACGGCCAGTCCGAGAGGACTATTCAGATCCTAGAGGACATGCTCCGAGCCTGTGTCATTGATTTTGGAGGCTCGTGGGACCGGTTTCTGCCATTAGCGGAGTTCGCCTACAACAACAGCTACCAATCCAGCATTAAGATGGCCCTGTATGAGGCATTGTATGGTAGGCGATGTCGGTCTCCAGTTGGATGGTTTGAGCCGTGAGAGGCTCGGTTGTTGGGTACAGACTTAGTTCAGGAGGCCTTAGATAAGGTCAAGACTATCCAGGAGAGATTGCGTTCAGCTCAGTCCAGACAGAAAACTTATACGGATCGTAAGGTTTGAGATGTAGATTTTATGGTTGGTGAGCGGGTATTGCTCCGAGTATCTCCTATGAAGGCGTGATGAGGTTCGGAAAGAAGGGCAAACTCAGCCCTAGGTATATTGGTCCATTTGAGATTCTGGACCGAGTGGGAGGGGTGGCTTACAGACTAGCTCTGCCACCTAGCTTATCAGCCGTGCACAGTTTTTCATGTGTCTATGCTTCGGAGGTACCACGGCGATCGCACACATGTGTTAGACTTCAGTATTGTCCAATTGGACAATGATTTATCCTACAAGGAGGAGCCAGTGGCCATTCTAGACCTGCAGGTTCGAAAGTTGAGGTCGCAGAGTTATCCTTCTGTGCGTGTTCAGTGGAGAGGTCACCCTCTTGAGGCATCGACCTAGGAGTCTGAGTCTGATATGCGGAGCCGCTACCTACATTTGTTCCCCGACTCAAGTACTTCCTTCTCTTGTCCGTTCGAGGACGAACGGTTGTTTTAGAGGTGGAGGATGTGACGACCTAAAGGGTCATCACCTATTTTCCTCACTTGTCCCGCATTTTCGAGGCCTTGAAAACCTCATTTTATTTTGCTTTGATTTACATGCATGATCCGGGCATGTAGGCGGAATGATGTTGTGATAGAATATGTGAATTCTATGAAAAATCTGAAGAAAAATGATATTAATATTGATATAGTTGACTTTGGTCAACATTTTTGGTAAACGGACCCGGACCCGAGATCGGACGGTCCCGAAAGGTCCGTAGGAAAATATGGGACTCGGGCATGTGTCCGGAGTTGAATTCGGAGGCCTAGAGCCTAAGATATGAATTTTTCTGTTAAATTGTTTTTTCTGAAATTATTAAAGGAAAATGAATTAAATGACCTTGGTATCAGGCTTGTATTTTGGTTCTGATGCCCGGTACAAGTCTTAAATATTATATATGTGCTTTCTGCAAAGTTTGGTGACATTTGGATGTCGTTTGATGTGTTTTGAACCTTGAGTTCCAAATTTGAAAGTTATGAAACTAAAAGGAAAATAATCATGAACTTCAGGCTTGATTTGATGAAAATGATGTTATATTGGCGATGTGATCGCACAAGCAAGTTTGTAATATGTTTTTGAAGTTGTGTGCATGTTTGGTATGGAACCCGGGGGCTCGGATAAAGATTTGATAGGCCGTTGGAGCAAATTCTGAAAAGTATCACAGCAGGTTTTTCACCCAGCTGGTATCTTCGCAAATGCGAAGATTTTCTCGCAATTGCGAAAGGACCCAGAATAGCCTTGGTTCGCAAATGCGAACCAATCTTCGCAAATGCGAAGATGGCAGGATAATGCCCAGCATCGCAAATGCGAGGAAAATCTCGCAAATGCGAGGAACTCAGGAAACACTTCAAGTTCACAAATGCGAACAATGTCTCGCAAATGCGAGGGTGACAGACCTTGGGCCAAGTTCGCAAATGCAAACCTCTTCTCGCAAATGCGAGAGCCACAGACCAAAACCTGCTATGTTCGCAATTGCGATAACCGCAGCTGTGCAAATTTATACTTAAACGAATTTTTGACCTCTTTTCTTCATTCTTTCAAAACCCAACACACCACACACGAACCCTCAAGAGAAAAATCACTCCAAAACACTTGTAAGTCACTTTTTACTTAATTCTTTCAATTCCTAACATCATTAAACATGTTTTTCAAGAGAAATCAAAGGTTTTCATGGTAGAAATTCTTGTTTTTGGGTAGAACCTAGGGTTTTCATGAATTGGGGAATTGGACCTCGAAGTGAGGTCCGATTTTGAAACAAATCATATGTTTGAACTCGTGAGGGAATGGGTAAACGGATTTTGGTCCGAACCCCGAGTTCTGACCACGTAGGGCTAGGGGTGTTTTGGGAAATTTTGGGACAAACTTTGAGAAAACCATTCTTAAGCACCCAAACTAAGTTATGTAGTATTTATTAATGTAATGGAATCAATTGTGATTAGATTCGAGCAAGTTGAAAGCGGAAATTTGAGGTAAAGCTGTAGTTGAAGGATAAATTGGGCTTCAAGGCTAGAGGTAAGTGTTTGATCTATCCTAGCTTGAGGAAATAGGATTTATGTGCTATTTGCTATGTGATCGAGTGCGGTGTATGGGCTGTGGTGACGAGCATCCATACACTAGTGTCTAGCATGACCGTGAGTCGTTGTTGATATTTATTATGAGATGTTTTAAAGATGAAATCTTGAACCCTTGCCGTGTTGTGGCATTGAACACTGTTTTCCCTTGCCGGGACTTGTTGTAAAGTGGATTATTATTTTCCCTTGCCGGGACCTTGTTGTGATGATTGTTGTGTCCCTTGCTGGGACGGTTCATGATTATTGTTTTCATTCTTTTGCCTTTAACTGTGATTGTTATTTGGGTGAGGAAGAGTGTTAATGCATAAAGGGTGATGTCGTGCCTTGTTTACTGATTTTGCACGAAGGTTAATGTCGTGCTTTATTTTATTGATTATGCACGAAGGGTGATGCCGTGCCTTGTTTCATTGATTATGCACGAAGGATCATGCCGTGCCTTGTGATACTGATTATGCATGAAGGAACATTCCGTGTCGTTGTTATTTGAACCATGCACGAAGGATCATGCCGTGCCATAGATGTGAGGATGAGAGTAAAAGCACGAAGGGTGATGTCGTGCAACTATTTGCTATTCCTTGTTTTGATATTAACTGTTTCCATTATACTCTGATTTCCATTACTGATTTAATAGTTGTTGCTAACTGTTGTGTTTTCCCTTTTATGATACTTCTTGTTGAATTTGTTACTTGATATTTCTTGTTATTTTGTGGTGTACGTGTATATAGAACTGCATAGGATTATGTGAGTGTCTGGTCCTAGGCTTGTCACTACTTCACCGGGATAGGCCAGACACTTACTAGCATATGGGGTCGGATATTGCTAATGGTACACTTCTGTGCATTTTTTGCACAGGTCCAGTTGTTGAGAAGGAGCAGCAGCAGCGGTAGAGTATTCGTGGGAGTTGAGCATTCCGAGACTGAGGTAGCTTGTAGGCGTCCGCAGGCCCGGCGTCTCTTCTATTTACTTATACTATTTGATGTGGTCTCATTGTTCCGAGACAGACAAATATTAGTCATTTTATTTCAGACCATTATGTCTAGTATTCATTAGTAGTTCGTGAGTTGGTGACTCCACGTCTTGGGTAGAGGATTTCATTGGTGTTTTACCTTGGTATTATTTATCTCTATTTCTAAAGTCTTCCGCATTTATTAAATTGAATATTATTTCTCTTGTTGATAAATATGAGTATAAAATAATGATACGAATAGGATAATGTTGAATGTAGTGGCTTGCCTAGCTACCACGAGTAGGCGCCATCACGATCCCGATGTCGGCGGAAAATTCGGGTCGTGACAAGTATAGATGCAGAACTCAGTGGCTAAGATGCATGCCGTGTTTGTGTCACGACCCAATTCCGGTCGTGATGGCGCCCAACACTAAAGCTAGGCCAGCCAGACCAACAGACTATTTTCACAATCAAATATTAGTCCCAAATGGACAACTCTAGAAGAATATATGAGTCAACAGAAACTCCAATAATAACCATATGAATAAATACTGAGACGTGCAAAAAAGGAAATAACACTCCCAAAGATCTAGGGTCACGAGACTAGAGCCTCTAATCAAAACCGAATAGTAATAGAAAATACTGAATGAAGTACTCAAGTCTGAGACATATAATGATAACTGAATGGAATGAGAAGCTAGGTTCTGCGAACGTCGGCAGCTACCTCAGCAACTCGAAATAACTTTGTAGAAGCTGGGGTGCGCGACTATCCCTCCTGTGTACATGAATCTACACGCAAAGGTGCATGGAGTAGGGGTGAGTACTAAGTACTCAATGAGTAATAAGTATATATTAATAGCTGAAAGCAAGAAATCCACAGAATACCACAGAGTAAAGCTAAACTACAGTCTGATTCCTCCTACGAACTAGCAACAACAATACATTACAATTATCACAAATAATTCAACAGATAAAGATGCAATGCAATGCACATGACCACTACGGCATGTAGCCCGATCCATTTAACGTCGACGGCGCTCACTGGGGTATGTACAGACTCCGGAGTGGCTCCTACAACCCAAGCGCACTATATCATCTACTGCGGCGTGCAGCCCGATCCTCATATCATCTGCTGCGGTGTGCAGCCCCATCCATCCTCAGTCCACAACATGCATATGAGTCACACAACAGTTCAAATTATTTATCTTCAGTTTCTAGTTCATTAATAATGAAAATACGTTAATTTTTATTTAATTTTTGCAAGAATAGGTGACTTAGCATTTCAACATGGTGATTTCAAACCAGGACTGAGATCAGTGATTAAGCAAATCAAGTTGTCACATATAGTATCTATCCCCTAGGGATACTACAGGTCGGCACAAGGCCCCAAACATGGCTTACAGCCCACAAATATATCTAATATGGTGTGTGTTTCAACCACATATATCATATTACTCATATTCGGGATGGACTAAGTCTCAATCCCCAGTCACAATCAATCCCGCACCTGCCATGGGTGCGAGCCACACCCTACTAGTGTTGCAATGTGCTAAGCCGGGGTTTCAAACCCTCAGGCTACCATATACACTAACTACTCACCTCTAGCCGGCGGTGGACTCACCTGCGATGCCTTTTCCCTTTGAATTTTCCGCCTCGTGTGTCGAATCTAGTCAAAATCACAGCAATTATATCAAATACGGGTCAAAGAAACATAACCCAATTTAATTTACTTGAAATACGCAATAATGCACCAAGTTGGTAAAACTCGGGCCCCGAGCCTGCTTCTCGAAAAATTCCAAAATTCATACCAACTGATTCCTCGTCTCGCCACGAGTCCGTGCATATAAAATTTATCAAAATCGGAGTTCGAATGGCCTTTCAAAAGTCAGAATTTCGTTTTCATGATCTATACCCTAATTCTTCACAATTTCTACCCAAATTCATGAATTTTGATGTTAATTCTACCATATAATCGTGTTTTTGAGTCAAGAAACTTACCTCCAATGTTTCCCCGACGAAATCCTCTTACTTATCGCCCAAAAGCTCTCCAAAACGTTCAGTTTTTATGATAAAATAGGTTTAGTTCGCGGAGGTTCTGTTATTAAACCCCTTCTGTTAGGCCTGAAATTAGCGTTATGCGATCGCAGCATCTTGCATGCGATCACGATGAACACTTTTTCCCCAAGCTCTGATTTGCCTTACGCGATCGTAGGATCCTGCATGCGATCGCACTGAACGAGGTCACCCTTCTACGCGATAGCAGGGCATCCTACGCGATCGCAGTGAACTAGTTCCCTCTCGTACGCGATCGCAGTGTTCGCTACGCGATCGCGATGAGTAACTCCCTATGCCTATGTGATCGCAGGCCTATTCACACGATCGCATAGAGGAACTTTTGGCTTCCCATTTTCTCTTCTACGCGATCGCATCCCTAGGCTCGCGATAGCAATAAAGAAATTCTCTGGCGGTTCCTGCTGCAATTTTCTAACTAAAAGCTCCCGTTGGGCATCCGAAATGATCCCGAGACCCCCGGGACCTCAACCAAAACCACAAATACATCACATTACCTCATTCAAACTTGCTCGTAACATAAAAACACCATCGTAAACATCAAAATCACCATTTTCACACGGATTCAAGCCTAAGTTTCTTTAAAACTTCCGAAACTAACATTCGATCCAAAACCCGACCTAAACACCTCCGAATGACATAAAATTTTGCACACATATCCAAAATCACCTAACGGAGATACTGCAACTCTCAGAATTTTATTCTGAGCCCTGGATCAAAATCTCACCTACCGTTCGGATTTCGCCAAAATTCAACCTTAGCCAATTCAAGCCTAAAACTACACCGAACCTCCGAATTCGATTCCGATTGATCTCCTAAGTCATAAATGATCCCCCAAAACTAGTTGAATCATCCGAATTCAATTCCGAGCTATCTAACCCATCGGTCAATATTCGATTGACTTTTTCAAACTATCTTTCTCATAAAGAGGTTTATGGCCTCATTTCTATCTAAATTCCCTCCGATTTGCTTTTCACTTTCCGAACACATATAAATTAGTATATTGAATTGTTAAATGAAGAAAACGGGGCGATAACTCCCATAACGACAAGTTGGGTCGTTAAATTCTCCCCAACTTAAACAAACGCTCGTTCGCGAGTGGGTTAAGAAACTTACCTGGAGTCTCAAATAAGTGTGGATATCTGCTCTGCATCTCCTGTTCGGTCTCCCAAGTTACTTCCTCCATGGGACGACCTCTCCACTGAACATTTACTGAAGCTATGTCCTTGGACCTCAACTTACGAACCTGTCGACCCAAAATGGCTATCGGCTCCACATCATAGGTCAAATCCTCATCCAACTGTATTGTGATGAAGTCTAACACATGTGACGGGTCTCCGGCATACTTCCAGAGCATAGATACATGGAACACCGGGTGAACTCCCGACAAGCTGGATGGCAAAGCAAGCATATAGGCCACCTCCCCAACTTTCGTAAGCACCTCAAAAGGTCCAATGAACCTTGGGCTCAACTTTCCTCTCTTTCCAAACCTCATAACGCCCTTTATAGGCGAAACTTTGAGCAACACCTTCTCACCTACTGAATAAGACACATCTCGGACCTTCCGGTCTGCATAACTTTTCTGGCACGACTGAGCTGTGTGAAGTCTCTCCTGAATCACCTTCACCTTGTCTAAGGCATCCTGAACTAACTCTGTCCCCAACAATCTAGCCTCGCCGGGCTCAAACCATCCGATTGGAGACCTACACCGCCTCCCATATAAAGCTTCATATAGTGCCATCTGAATGCTGGACTGATAGCTATTATTATAAGCAAACTTTGCAAGAGGCAAGTAATCAGCAAATGAACCACCGAAATTAATGACACAAGCACGCAACATGTCCTCCAGTATCTGAATTGTACGCTCGGACTGCCCATCCATCTGTGGATGAAATGTTGTGCTCAGCTCTACCTGTGAACCCAAATCTCGCTGAAATGTCCTCCAGAACTGAGAAGTGAACTGGGTACCTCTGTCTGATATGATAGAAATGGGAACTCCATGCAATCTCACAATCTCGCGGATGAATATCTCTGCCAACCGCTCCGAGGAGTATGTAGTACACACTGGAATGAAGTGAGTTGACTTGGTCAGCCTATCCACAACCACCCAAACTGAATCAAACTTCCTCGTTGTCTGAGGGAGTCCACTAAAAAGTCCATAGTGATCCTTTTCCACTTCCACTCGGGAATATTAATACGCTCGAACACACCTCCAGGCCTCTGATGCTCATACTTGACCTGCTGACAGTTTAGGCACCGTGCTATATGATTTATTATATCTTTCTTCATCTTTCTCCACCAATAATGCTGCCTCAAATCCTGATACATCTTTGCGGCACTTGGATGAATAGAATACCACGAGCTGTGGTCCTCCTCCAATATCAACTCACGAAGGCCATCAACATTGGGCAGCATATCCGGCCCTGCATCCGCAACACACCATCACTATCAATAGTGGCATCTCTGGCATCATCATACCGAACTCTGTCCTTAAGGACAAGTAAGTGTGGATCATGATATTGGTGCTCTCGAATTCGGTCATATAAGGAAGACCAAGCTACCACGCAAGCCATCACCCGACTGGGCTCAGAATTATCCAGCCTCACCATCTGATTAGCTAACGCCTGAACATTAGATGCAAGGGGTCTCTCCCCAACTGGAATGTACGCCAAGCTGCCCATACTAATATCCTTCCGGCTTAATGCATCGGCCACTACATTGGCCTTCCCGGGATGGTACAAAATGGTAATATCATAGTCTTTAAGTAATTCGAGCCATCTCCGCTGCCTCAAATTGAGATCTTTCTGCTTAAACAAATGTTGAAGGTTGTGGTGGTCTGTATATACATCACAATATACACCATAAAAGTAATGCCTCCAAATTTTTGAAGGCGTGAACAATAGCAGCTAACTCTAAGTTATGAACAGGGTAGTTCTTCTCATGGGGCTTTAGGTGACGAGAAGCATATGTAATAACTCTACCTTCCTGCATCAATACACAACCGATCCCATCTCTCGAAGCATCACAATACACCGTATAAGACCCTGAAGCTGATGGCAACACAAGTAACGGAGCTGTGGTCAAAGCTGCCTTGAGATTCTGGAAGCTCTCCTCATATTCATCAGACCACACAAATGGAGCATTCTTCTAGGTCAACTTAGTCAAAGGTGAAGCAATAGATGAAAAACCCTGAACAAACTGCGGTAATAGCCTGCCAAGCCGAGGAAACACCGGATCTCAGTAGCTGAGGAAGGTATGGGCCAATTATGTACTGCCTCGACCTTCTGTGGGTCAACTCGACCATCACTGGACACTACATGTCCCAGAAAGGTCACAGTATCCAACTAGAACTCACACTTAGAATTTTGCATAAAGCTTTTCATCTCTCAACCTCTGCAATACCACCCTCAAGTGTTGTGCGTGCTCCTCCTGGCTGCGTGAATACACCAGGATATCATCAATAAACACGATCATGAAAGAATCAAGGTACGGCCGAAATACACTATTCATCAAGGGCATGAATGTAGATGGGGCATTGGTCAGCCCGAAAGACATCACCAGAAATTCATAGTGCCCATATCTCGTCCTGAATGCTGTTTTCATAATGTCTGAATCCCTAATCTTCAGCTGGTGATAACTCGATCGAAGGTCAATCTTGGAGAATACACTTACTCCCTGGAGCTGATCAAACAAGTCCTCAATACGAGGCAATGGATACTTATTCTTCATTGTCACCTTGTTCAACTGTCTGTAATCAATGCACATTCTCATTGTGCCATCTTTTTTCTTCACGAATAATACCGGTGCACCCCAAGGTGACACACTCAGGCAAATGAACCCCTTATCTAAGAGTTCCTGAAGTTGTTCTTTCAACTCTTTTAACTCAGCTGGTGCCATGCGGTAGGGAGAATTAGAAATGGGTTGAGTGCCCGACACCAAATCAATACGGAAATCGATATCCCTGTCAGGTGGCATGCCCAGCAGGTCTGCTGGAAATACACCCGGGAAATCCCTCACCACGAGAACCGAACCAAGACTGGGTGTCTCAGCCTCAACATCTCTAATGAAGTCCAAATAGGATAAACAACCCTTCCCAATCATTCGTTGGGCTTTTATATAGGAAATCACCATGTCGGATACATAATTAGTCAAGCCACGCCACTCGATCCTCAGATTACCTAGAATAGCTAATGTGACTGTCTTGGCATGACAGTCCAGAATCACATGGTAAGGAGATAACCAATCCATGCCTAGAATTACGTCGAAATCCACCATGCCCAATGGTAATAAGCCAACTCGAGTCTCCAAACCCCTAATAGTAATAAGATAGGATCGATATACCTGATCCATAATAACTGTATCACCCACCGGGGTAGACACATGCATGGGAAAGGCAAGAATACCACGGGTCATACCTAAATGATGCACAAAATATGAAGAAACATAGGAATAGGTGGATCCAGGATCAAATAAGATAGAAGCATCCCTGTGGCAGACTAAGATAATACCTGAAATGACTGCATCTGATGCACTAGCATCCCTCCTATCCGAAAGAGCATAAAAATGAGCCTGGCCTCCGCCAGTACGATCCTCACCCCCAAGGCGACCTATGGCTACTTGGCCACCACTCCTAGCTGACTGTGCTGGTGCTGAAGAAGCAGGAGCAGAAGACGAGGGTTGGTCCCTCTGTTGAGATCGCTTACGAAGCAACTGGGGACACTTTCTCCTGATATGGCCAAACTCACCATACTCAAAGCAATGGCCTAAAGTTGGAGAAAGGGACTGCTGAGGACCTCTCACTGCAGATGAACCCTGAGCTGAAGAAGCAGGAGCAGAGCTTTGAGGTGGAAGGGCGCTCAATGCAGGCTGACTCTGCTGACAACCCTACTGACCCTGATGTCCCTGATGACCCTGACGACCACGGTCTGATGAAGCTCCACTGGACTCTGTACAACCTGACTGAGGAGATTTGAAAGAACGACCTCTGCTAAGCTGAGGCTGGCCCCTAGACGGAGCACCACTGTAACTACCAGTACCACAAGGCCTCTTAGCCTCCCTTTCCTCATGCTCTCGGCGGCGATCTCTCTCAATCTGACAAGCCGCATCAACCACCTTCTTAAAGGTAACTGCTGAAGCCCTCGCTCTAATCATTAATATACATATAGGATAGATGAGACCATCTATAAATCTCCTGATCCTCTCTTGATCCATCGAAATCATCCACATGGTATGACGGGCTATATGTGTAAATTTTAACTCGTACTAAGTTACCGACATATCTCCCTGCTTCAGCCACTCGAATTGACGATGCAGCTCCTCCCTCTGGGACTGAGGCACATACATCTCCAAAAATATCGTGGAGAACTGCTGCCAAGTGAGGGGCGCTATCCCAGTAGGCCTACGCCTCTCAAAATCCTCCCACCACTGAAATGCTGGTACTGTGAATTGGAAGGTAGTGAAAGCCACACCGCGGGACTCCAGAATACCTGCAGTACGAAGCATATACTGACACTTATCCAGAAAACCCTGGGCATCCTCACCCTCAGCACCACTGAATGCCGGAGGCTATAGCCTCTCAAACATCTCCAACCGACGTTTCTCATCGTTAGGCATAGCTGGAACCACATGAGTTGGGGCTAGTGCAACAAGTGCAGCCGGCTGAGCTGGAGCTGCCTCAGGTGCCTGAACCTGAGCTGCTGGGGCGCCTGCAGCTGGAACCTGATCCTGAACCTGGGCCACTGGCGCTGGAATCTGACCCTGAGTCTGGTCAGCTGGTGGGTCAGCAGGTGCTGGCACTACTACCCTACCTCTGCCATGACCACGGCCTCTGGGTGCAACTGGTGGTCGTCTGCCACGTCCACTAGCACGTGTTCTCGCCATCTGCGAGAGAATAGAATATGGAAAAATTTAGTTTCACGATAACATAAACCGCACGATATGAAACCAAGAAAGCGAAGTGTTTCCTAAAGTTCTGTAGCCTCTCGAGGTTAGATACGGACGTCTACGTACCGATCCGTGAAAGCCTACTAAATCAGCTCATGACTCGCGAGTCCTAGTAACCTAGGCTCTGATACCAACTTGTCATGGCCCAATTTCGGTCGTGATGGCGCCCAACACTAAAGCTAGGCCAGCCAGACCAGCAGACTGTTTTCACAATCAAACATTAGTCCCAAATGGACAACTCAAGAAGAATATATGAGTCAACAGAAACTCTAATAATAACCATATGAATAAATACTGGGAAGTGTAAAAAAGGAACTAACACTCCCAAAGATCTAGGGTCACGAGTCTAGAACCTCTAATCAAAACCAAATAGTAATAGAAAATACTGGATAAAGTACTCAAGTCAGAGACATATAATGATAACTGAATGGAATGAGAAGCTAGGTTCGGCGAATGTCGGCAGCTACCTCAGCAACTCGAAATAACTCTGTAGAAGTTGGAGTGCTCGACTATCCGTCAAGTGTACCTGAATCTGCACACATTGGTGTAGGGAGTAGGGGTGAGTACTAAGTACTCTGTAAGTAATAAGTATATATTAATAGCTGAAAGCAAGAAATCCACAGAATACCACAGAGTAAAGCTAAACTACAGTCCAATTCCTCCTACGAACTAGCAACAATAGTACATTACAATTATCACAGATAATTCAACAGATAAAGATGCAATGCAATGCACATGACCACTACGGCGTGTAGCCCGATCCATTTAACGTCGACGACGCTCATTGGGGGTGTGTACAGATTCCGAAGGGGCTCCTACAGCCCAAGCGCAATATATCATCTGCGGCGTGCAGCCCGATCCTCATATCATCTGCTGCGGCGTGCAGCCCAATCCATTCTCAGCCACAACATGTATATGAGTCACACAATAGTTCAAATTATTTATCTTCAGGTTTCAGTTCATTAATAATAAAAATAAGTTAATTTTTATTTAATTTTTGCAAGAACAAGTGACTTAGCATTTCAACATGGTGATTTCAAACCAGGACTGAGATTAGTGATTAAGCAAATCGAGTTATCACATATATATCTATCCCCTAGGGATACTACAGGTCGGCACAAGGCCCCAAACATGGCTTACAGCCCACAAATATATCTAACACAGTGTGTGTTTCAACCACATATATCATGTTATTCATATTTGGGATGGACTAAGTCTAAATCCCCAGTCACAATCAATCTCGCACCTGCCATGGGGTGCGAGCCACGCCCTACTAGCATCACAATGTGCTAAGCCGGGGTTTCGAACCCTCAGGCTACCATATACACTAACTACTCACCTCTAGCCGGCCGTGGACTCATCCGAGATGACCTTTCCCTTTGAATTTGCCGTCTTGTACGTCGAATCTAGTCAAAACCATAGCAATTATATCAAATACGGGTCAAAGAAACCTAACCCAATTTAATTTACTTGAAATACGCAATAATGCACCAAGTTGGTAAAACCCGGGCCCCGGGCCTGCTTCTCAAAAAATTCTGAAATTCATACCAACAGATTCCTCGTCTCGCCACGAGTCCGTGCACATAAAATATATCGAAATAGGAGTTCGAATGGCCTTTGAAAAGTCAAAATTTTGTTTTCATGATCTAGGCCCTAATTCTTCACAATTTCTACCTAAATTCATGAGGTTTGATGTTAATTCAACCATATAATCGTGTTTTTGAGTCAATAAACTTACCTCCAATGTTTCCTCGACGAAATCCTCTTACTTCTCGCCCAAAAGCTCTCCAAAACTTTCAGTTTTTATGATAAAATAGGTTTAGTTCGTGGAGGTTCTGTTATTAAACCCCCTCTGCCAGGCCTGAAATTAGCCTTATGCGATCGCTGCATCTTGCATGCGATTGCGATGAACGCTTTTTCCCCAGACTCTGATTTGCCTTATGCGATCGTAGGATCCTGCATGTGATCGCAGAGAACCAGGTCACCCTTCTACGTGATCGCAGGGCATTCTACGCGATCGCAGTGAACTAGTTCCTCCTCATACGCTATCGTAGTGTCCGCTACGCGATCGCGATGAACAACTCCCTATGCCTATATGATCGCAAGCCTATTCACATGATCGCATAGAGGAACTTTTGGCTTCCCATTTTCTCTTCTACGCGATCGCAGCCCTAGGCTCGCGGTCGCAGTGAAGAAATTCCCTTGCAGTTCCTGCTGCAATTTCTGATGCAATTTTCTAACTAAAAGCTCCCGTTGGGCATCCGAAATGATCCCGAGACCCCCGGGACCTCAACCAAACCACAAATACATCACATTACCTCATTCAAACTTGCTCATAATATTAAAACACCATCGTAAACATCAAAATCACCATTTTCACACGGATTCAAGCCAAAGTTTCTTTAAAACTTCGGAAACTAACATTCGATCCAAAACCTGACCTAAACACCTCCGAATGACATGAAATTTTGCACGCATATCCAAAATCAACTAACAGAGCTACTGCAACTCTCAAAATTTTATTTCGAGCCCTAGATCAAAATCTTACCTACCGTTCGGATTTCGCCAAAATTCAACCTTAGCCAATTCAAGCCTAAAACTTCCGAATTTGATTCTGATTGATATCCTAAGTCATAAATGATCCCCCGAAACTAGTCGAATCATCAGAATTCAATTCCGAGCTGTCTAACCCATCGGTCAATATTCGGTTGACTTTTCTAAACTATCTTTCTCATAAAGAGGTTTATGGCCTCATTTCTATCTAAATTCCCTCCGATTTGCTTCTAACTTTCCAAACACATATAAATTAGTATATTGAAGTGTTAAATGAAGAAAATAGGGCGATAACTCCGTAACGACGAGTCGAGTCGTTACAGTTTGATAGTTGGAAAGACGCTCCATCTCTTGGTCAATTAGAGTAGAGTTTTGATGGCTTATATTGTTGTCATTTCTGTTGTTCAGGTTATTTCAGGGTTGTAAACCTGATACGGTCTTGTAATTCAAACCCTTCTATCATTTTATTTTATTTAGTTCCTTTATTTGTAGTGTCTCGTTTAGTGTTTTCTAGGTTTGCTCAAAAGGTCTTACCCAATTTATTATGTTTGTCGTGTTGTTCGAACCGTTTCACTGTCTAATGCAATTCTTTGGCTTCCGTTATTTCTATACATTTTCAGTTGTTTAGTCCTCTCCTTCCCATAGTTCTTTTTCTCCAAGCTCTAGTGACATGATATTCGCGCATAGTTCTGGCCTAATATTAAAAGTTAATCACAAAACCATTGGGAGGAGATCAGGATATTTTACGGAAATAAAAACGGTTTGAGATTATTCGGAGCCCGAGTCATGTAAAACTGGGGCAAGAAAAATAGGAAGAAAACCGTAAAGGCAAGCTGGCCAAATTGACATGGGGTCGTTCATAATAACGAAAATGAGAGTGCTGCCCAACAGTGCTTTAAAGATATAACGAATGTTAATCGTGTTGTTTGCACTTGGTATGTTTTGAAGATTGGAATGACGAAGACATTTTGTTCTGCTATCCAAACATTGTATCCTTCATTACACCTTTTGAGCCTTATTCATTTTCTTTCATACCCCTCATTCGGAATCAGTAGCAAAGACTAGAAACACAAACGTGGAAGATAAAGAAATAGAAAAGAAAAAGAAAAAACAACAACAAAAACAACAAAAAGAAAAGAAAGAGATAAAGAAAAAGAAAAAATGAATGAAACGAAAAACTAGAACAAAGAGGAATTGGGAACTACGTTTGACCGGATTCCTCAAAGAGGATACATAGGCGCTTCACAGCTCGGTCATGGTGTAATAAAAATCAAAAAATCCCCAAGCAAGAAACTGGGGCAACAAAAAGTTGTGTTTATAAAGGAAAATCTAGATTCTGAAGGTTGTAATTTTGAACCCAGGTTGTTTTGTTTTGAGCCTTTAATACCCTTTCTTTCTAGCCTTATCCAGATCCACATTATGGTCCAAAGAAAGACCTCTTGACCAATCTTAAAAAGAGGACAAGTCAAGCAAATGAGAGAAGTCTTATCAGAACATAATACTCTGATTCCCAGCAGAAAAGACTCTGATCTCCAGCAGAAGAAATATAAGAGCGTCTTAGCGGTAACACCCAAAACCCCAGCTGAAAAGTAACACAAATGAGAGAGTCATATCGGTGAAAACCTACACGGGCACCATAAGGCGATGAAAGCTGAGAGAAAAATCAAATGAGAGAGACTTGATAGTGAAAACCCTTCGGGCACTACAAGTCGAATAAAGATTGAGAATCATATGGAAATCACCAGACATAAATTGTGAAAGACGGTTGAAGACGGAGGATAGGACATATGTGCATGTCATGACCATTAGAGTCGGTATCCGCATTTGATAGGGTTTTTGTTTTATAGTTTCTTTTGTTAGAAAGTCACCTTTTTCTTTGTCTTCTATTTTTGTTTCCTTTTATCTTTCTCCTTTCATTGAAATTCCCCAGTAGAGTCTGTTTGGTCAGAACAGGTGATAAATGACTCCAAAATTTGCCACCAACCTTCCAATTATGCAAGATGAGATCTGATTAAAGCCCAAGTTGTATAAGTCAGGAGGGAACAAGCGCAAGGCCAGAATCCAGAAGGATATTCCCCAGTAAAAGGAAATTTACAAAGGGGTGGATCAGTGTCAAGGAGGATACCTCCATAAAAATGAAGGTTAATGACCTCATGGCCAAGGTCAGTGAGACTCAAAGGTCGGGGAAATATTTGTTCCCCAGATATGCCACAAAAGAATGGGGATATCCCCAGCAAAAGGTATTCCGGGGACAAGGATGAACGAAGAAAATGGTTCATCAGTAAAACATGCAAGATCCTCAAGCAGGGTCACTGTCATAGGAATTTGGGTGGTTAGGATACTAGTGGAAAACAAAGGAGAAAGGCTTGTGAATAAAGAGTCGTCAAGGAAGGCGGGGAAGAAAGAAAGGAAAAAACTATCCCTAGCAGGAATATTATCCCCAGCAAATAATAACATCCCCAACAAGTTTCGACAATGAAACGCAGAGTAGGGAAAGGGGATGAGAATTGTCCCCAGAAGGAGCATCACAACCAACCACCCCGTTTTAAATTAACAAATTTTCTTTGATTTGAAAAAATTAAAGGAAATGGCATTCTACAGGGAAGATTATAAAACTGGGGCAGAAAATTTTCCTTTCATTTTGAAAATTTTCTAGAAGTAAGGTACCCACTTGGGGAAGAAGGAAGATAAGACAAGCCTCAAGGTTAGTGGTCTTTGAACCAGTGTTATCCCCAGAATAACAAATGTTAATGAAGAAAGTTGTATCCCCGGTGGACAGAACAAAAGGATGAAACTTGTGTTCAGAAAAAGCAAAAGGCCAGTGTCATCCCCAGCAGCCTTCAGAAGAGTGAAGCACCAGTTTTGAAGAAATGAAAATCCCCCAGCAGTGTTATCCCCAGCTGATAACATTTTTATCCCCAGCAGGTAAGTGAATAATCCCCAAGAGTGTTATCCCCAGCCAGTTTTGAAAGAAGACGACATGAGTTTTAAGGGAAGCAGTTCTGTAAGAAGGTAATTCAGGAAGAAGGAAATGGTTTAGGAGGAAAAGGGAGACGCACTTCCTAATTAAAAGTCATTAAAGTTTTACCCATAGGAGACGCACTTCCTAAATTTATTTTTACCCATAGGAGACGCACTTCTGAAGTTTATTTGCATGCATATGAGACCCGCTTCCTAAATTAAGATTTCATTCATAGGAGACGCACTTCCTAGTTTAAAGTCATTAAACTTTTACCCATAGGAGACGCACTTCCTAAGTTTATTTTCCCCATAGGAGATGCACTTCCTAAGTTTATTTTCACTCATAGGGGACGCACTTCCTAAATTAATATTTTCATGCATAGGAGACGCACTTCCGAAATTAAGATTTCGTTCATAGGAGATGCACTTCCTAGTTTAAAGTCATTAAAGTTTCACCCATAGGAGATGCACTTCCTAAGTTTATTTTCATGCATAGGAGACGCACTTCCTAAATTAAGATTTCATTCATAGGAGACGCACTTCCTAAGTTTATTTTTACTCATAGGAGACGCACTTCCTAAGTTTATTTTCATGCATAGGAGACGCACTTCCTAGTTTAAAGTCCTTAAAGTTTCACCCATAGGAGACGCACTTCCTAAGTTTATTTTTATCTCTAGGAGATGCACTTCCATAGTTCATTTTCATGCATAAAGAGACGCACTTCCTAAATTAAGATTTTACTCATAGGAGACACACTTCCTAGTTTAAAGTCATTAAAGTTTCACCCATATGAGACACACATCCTAAATTTATTTTTACCCATAGATAGGAGACGCACTTCCTAAGTTTATTTTTACCCGTAGGAGACGCACTTCCTAAGTTTATTTTTACCCGTAGGAGATGCACTTCCTAAGTTTATTTTTACCCATAGGAGATGCACTTCCTAAATTTATTTTCATGCATATGAGATGCACTTTCTAGTTTAAAGTCATTAAAGTTTTACCCATAGGAGACGCACTTCCTAAGTTGTTTTTACCCGTAGAAGATGCACTTCCTAAGTTTATTTTTACCCATAGGAGACACACTTCCTAAGTTTATTTTTCCCCATAAAAGGCGCACTTCCTAAGTCTATTTTTACCCATAGGAGACGCACTTCCTAGGTTTATTTTCATGCATAGGAAAGGAACTTCCTAAGTTTATTTTCATGTATAGAAAACGCACTTCCTAAATTAAGATTCCATCTATAGGAGACGCACTTCCTAAATCAATAAGTTTAGTCATAGGAGACGCACTTCTTAGTTGAGTCATTATTTTCACCATAGGAGACGCACTTCCTAAATCAATAGTTCAGCCATAGGAGACGCACTTCCTAAATTTAAATTCATCCTTAGGAGACGCACTTCCTAGTTTAGTTCATTCCAATCCAACCATAGGAGATACACTTCCTAATCAAGATCTTTCAAGTCATTCTTATAGGAGACGCACTTCCTAGTTTTATTCACTGAAGTTTTCACTCCTAGGAGATGCACTTCCTAGTCTTGGTTATTTAAATTCATCTTTAGGAGACGCACTTCCTAGTCTCAATTATTTAAATTCATCTTTAGGAGACGCACTTCCTGAGCCTGGTTCATTCATGTTTTATCTTAGCAGACACATTTGCTAGTCAAAGTTCTTGGTTTAGAAAACGCACATCCTAGTCTAGTCTTTAGTCTACTCTCATAATTACATCAATAGTAGGAGTGGTCTATAATTTGCAAACGACTCACAAATCTTCCTAGCGTAAGCTGGATAGGAAATTTCTTTGTTTTGTTTGTTTTGGCTATAGGATCCCGCCAGGAGAGCGGAGGGTTACAACAAAAATCCCCAGCATTCAATCAAAGTTAGAAGTAGCAGAAGCTCGCCTCAAGAATGCGAATCAACAGTCTGAGATGATCGAAATAAGTTAGTCACAATAAAGAAAAAAAAAGCGAATCCAAAGTGCAGTTGTGGATGAAAGATGCGGTCTGCTCAAGGCATGACCAAGGTCACAAGAGCTGCAAGCCTGGGCCAAATCCGGAAAGCCGAAGAAGATTGAACTAGCACCTACAACTAGCAAGTATCAAAGTTCAAATTTAGAGTCCGCATAAAGCACCAACCAATACTCAACATCAAGCTTCAGAAGACTTATAGATAGGAATCGTGTAACTAGTAGCTGATAGGCGTAGTTAGTCTTTTTCATGTTTTGATTTTTGATGTAATAGCAGGACCATGGACCGGAACCTCGACGGAATGGCACCTCGACAGGCTCTCCACCTCGGCATACTCCATATTCCCACTCACTTCCCGAACTACATTGATCTAATTCCCTTTTAGCCAGGGATGTGTAGGAGACATTTTGAAGCAAAGGTTCGGTCAAATATTTAAAAAAAAAATCTTCACACGGAGTACTCAAACGGGCAAAAACCGCTCGTATTCGCTCACTTATCTTTGCACAAAAAATTCTTCGTACTTCCGAGCAAAGAGGGGCAGCTGTGAGCACGTGATTTTTGCCCTATATGAATTATTCCCATAATTTTAAACAAACTAATTTCTTTTCATTACTTTTAATTATATTTAATTTTGTTGATTTTTGTGGTATTTTCTGTTAGTTTTTATTTTTTTGCATTTGTGTGTGCATCTTAATTCATATAAAAATACCAAAAAATATCACTCATGTCATTTAGGACTTATTTTTACATTTTTAGAATTAAACATGATCATTTGCTTTATAAAATTTTTAAAATCGTAAAAATAGCTCATTTTTATATTTTTTTTGTCTTTTAATTATTTGTCTATTGATTTTCCACTTTTAACATAGATTTAAGTGAGGTTTAGAATTTTTATAGTTAGTTAATTAGTTTAATTTCACATTTTTAGATAATCTAGGATTTTAATTTCTAAGAGTTTTAAAAAAAAAGAAAAAAAAGAACAAATACAAAAAAGAGCCACTTGGAAAAGATTCATTTCTTTATCTTTTTATAACTAACTTTCACATGTACAATATGTGCTTTTTCAAGCAAAATTATTTCCTATTCATATGCACATTCACGTTCTAGTCAAAGATCACTTTCAAAAAAATTTATTTTTTTTGTTTCATATTTAACACACACAGTGCATGCACGTTAGAAAGCAGGCTTCCAAAATACACAGCATATGAAAAGATTCCCTCAGCTTTTGGCATGACTCACGTTCTTATCTCCTTTTCCCCAAGTCATGTACACAATCTAAATATACTACACTATTGATGCATCTAAGGACAGAGAAAATAATAGAAAATAGAGGATTTACATTGTTCATGTTCTTCTACTTTTTGAGGAACTGAACGAAAAAAAACGAAAATTTTGGAGGAGATACCACTAGTCATCTTCTTCCGAAAAGGAATTGAACCAAAAAACCCTACTGCCATTTTCGCCCAGCAACCAGCCCCTTGTCGCCACCAAACGACCATTCCAAACACCACTCCTACCATCGCCATCTCCGTAACCTTCACGCCCCAAACAACCTACCATCGCCATCTCCATAACCTTCACGTCCCAAACGAACCAGTCTGTTTCAACTTTGTCCGCCTTCACGGCCACTCTTTCCCGTCGACCACCCAAGACGCCATAGCTGCTGCTTCACGTCGACCAAACAGAACGACCCTCACTGTACCAAAAAACCTCACGGATAATGTTCATCTTCTTCTTCACGAAGAAGTAACATAACCCTAGCCTCCCTTTCTCCATCTTTACCTAAAAAACAACCACCATCTCTATCCGCCTTCACAAACCAATAGCCTGTCGGAAATCCAGCGTATACATCGACGAAAAGGTGAGAAAGGAGCAAAAACGAAGCCGTTGAGGTTGTCATCGAGGTAGCCCGGTCAGTTCGTTGCTTGCCGAGTTTCTGTCGTGAACTTACTGTTTGAAAGCTTCAAAATTGATTGAGCCTTAAATCTCTAAGTTCTATTGAAGGTCCATTTCATCTCCTTCTCTTTATTATGTTGATGTTCTTTAGTAATTGAAAGAGTTTGAATTTTTCTTATCTCTTAGAATGAGAATGGTTATTTGTTATTAACGTGTGTGATTTTATGAACTATGTGCAAACAAAGTTGGGAGCAGTGATGCTTGAATACTTTAAAGTTCATCATTGGGTTTATATATCGAAGAAGAACTGAAAGGATTCTGTTTGACATTGTTCTTAGTTTTCTACGTTTGGTGTGCTTTCATTTGAGTTTTGTAGTGGCTACTAAAGCTTCTAGGTTGACAAAATGATGTGTTGTGATAGTCTGTTAATATAATGAGCCATCTGCTAGATAGAAAAACTAGGCCATTTGGTTTAAATGTAAGATGCATCAAGTTTTGTTTGTTCAATTGTTGTGAGCCGTGGATTGACTTTTTTTTTTGGAACATTAGACTTAGGCCAATTAAATTAGTCTTACTAAAGCCCAAAGTAGCGAATATACTACTGAGCCATTTCTTCTTTATATAATAACCATAGTTAGCCTATTTTTCATAATTAATCTATTTCATGCTTTTCTACAACAAAATCCATAACCATGGGCCTTACTTAATTAATTTTAACTCTTTATAATTTGAGGCGTGCCATTGAGCGAATTTACATGGCCCTCGCAATGGTTAGCAACGCGTAGTTGTTTCAGGCATACTAGTTAATAATATTAACTTCTTAAACTCGGGTGCACATTTATGTGACCCAAATCCAAATCTCAACAAAGTCGAAATATGTCAATAACCATGGGTACATTGATGTGACGTGGTTCGAGATATATTTTCACGATGATGCAATTCTTTTAAAAATTATAATATTAAAATTGGTTGAAAGTTAAAATTTGCACATAAGTTAAAGCATGTTTAGAAATCAGATAATTAAGCCGGATATGACAGTTGAGCGACCGTGCTAGAACCACGAAACTCGAGAATGCCTAACACCTTCTCCCGGGTTAACAAAATTCCTTATCCGGATTTCTAGTTCACGGACTGTAATACAGAGTCATTCTTTTCCTTGGTTCGGGATTAAACCGGTGAATTGGGACACCATAAATCTCCTAAGTGGCGACTCTGAATCCTAATAATAAATCTTGTTCTGATTGTCCTTTAATGGAAAAACTCCCTCTACCACACCCTTCGCGGCGTGCGGTAGCGCCGAAAGGAGGTGTGATAGGACTCAGGCTAAGTTCCTTCGCCATCAAATGTATTAGGTTCGACCTCGCTCGAACTGGGTCTCATGCTAAGTGCATTCGCCCCCAAAATTTGTTAGTTTCAACCTCAGTTGAACTAGGACTCAGGCTAAGTGCCTTTGCCATCAAATGTGTTAGGTTCGACCTCGCTCGAACTGGGTCTCAGGCTAAGTGCCTTCGCCCTCAAAATTTATTAGGTTGATCCTCAATCCAACTGGGACTCAGGCTAAGTGGCGTCGTCATCAAATGTATTGGGTTTGACCTCGCTCGAACTAGGTCTCAGGCTAAGTGTCTTCGCCCTCATAATTTTTTCGATTCGATCTCTGTCATCCTGGGGCTAGTGCGAAAAGAAGCTAAGCATCGTCGCTATAAGACGATCACCCCACGCCGTTCGTATTGAGTCGAAAATCAAACAACATTATCAGTTAGAAACTGACACGTCGATCCCGGTCAAATTCAAGGACGAGTTGTCTCTTCAAACATGTTCAAAAAGAAAAAGGAGAGGAATGGAAGGCACAAAGTAAATTAAAGCACGAGACAAATGATGGAAAATAGAGTACATTAAATCTACAAAGTTAAGAGCATGGGTCCTCCCCACTTACACCCCACCCCGACCGGTCAACACTAGAGAAGGAAAAATTAAGAAAAACAACAAGAAATAACCGGAACACCAACTAACGAACGAAATAAAAAAAAATCAATAACAAATCTTTTTTTACTCGGTGCCACCATTACTGCCACTCATGCCATCGTCAGCCTCGAGTGTCGCCACATCATAACCATAGTCAGCACGGGCTTCACGATCCATCTGGTGAGTCAAAATGAAAACGGCTTCGGTCACAACATATGTCTTCCAAAAGTTCTTGTAAACGTCGCGTTGAGCTTCGGCATAGACCCAAAGTTCATGAACCTGGTAGGAAACAGTAGTATGTGACGGACCAGCTTAGTTCTGCAGTCGCCAGTTCTCTTCCTCCAAGGCCGGAATCTGATCCGACATAACTTAGGCCTCTTGCTCAAAAACACCAATCTATTCCTCGAGCCACACCTCTCTAAGGGTCGATGTCTCCCTCTCCGACTCAAGTCGGGACTCGTGCACGCGGATCGATGCCTCCAGCGCCCCAACTCCTGATAAGTCACCCCTCTCCAAAAGTTTTAAGGCAGCAACCTCGCCTTCCAGCATTGCTAGTTTCCCACTCTATTCCACAGCCGCCTCCGCTGCTTTGACTTGGTTCTGCTCCGCCTCAAATTCCATCTCCCTTAACTAACCCTGCAGGTGCGCACACTCGGCTGCGATTCCCTTTCCCACCTCAAGCTCCTCATCCTTCCGACGTATTTGCTCTTCAAGAACACTTTTACTGCCAAGCTGTCACGCCCCAAATCGAGGAACATGACCGGCGCCTGACCGGGTTGCCCCAGTCAAGCGGACCTGGGTGCCTTTCATTCCCACGCGTTACCCCTGTGTTGATTGTTTCTCATTAACCAAATATCTTACTAACCATGAATGATTTCACATTTAAACAAATAAAACCATACGAGTGATTCATTAACAAGTTTGTAATTTTTACAACGCCCGACATAACATAATATAAACATAATACTGGAGTCCCACAGTTTACATGTCTACAGAGCCTCTAGGATACAAAAGGGAAATACAATACTTGCCGGTAACAAGGCTCCGGCTATACCTTACAAAACCAAAATGGAATCTAAACCGAGTGGCATGAACCACACAAGGCCCCGAGGAAGAAAGGGGCTCACCAAAAACGGGCAGTGGAAGGAGAAGGATACTACCGCCGATGAGCTGAAGTGCCTGCTACTGATCCACCTACAATCATAACACGAATGTAGTGCCCCCGGCAAAAAGGGACGCAAGTACACTTGAATTGTACTGGTATGTATGGACAAACTTTGTCCCAAGTAAACTCAAGCCATTAAATTACATCAAAACTAATTAAGCCAGCCAACCATGTTTCCACATTTTCCTCATTTCAAATAATTCTCAACACAAAGCACTTTCTACAATTAACCACTTTAACAATAACCAATCAATCACGTAAAGCACAAGTAGTCAAACAAAGGGCAATCAGTGCCCCACAGGTTGCAAACTCTCCTGCCGTCTCCTTTCACAATTTCACATTATTGATTTATGTATCAATTTTCAATAGCGATTTCGATCGCTTTCCACCCTTATTGCCCCCGACCACCCTTATTACCTCGGCCACCCTTATCACCCCAACCCACACCTTATTTCACCACGTCGCGGCGCGCGACACGACCCCGCCTTACAGGTTGAAAACACAACAATTTCAAACAGCAGATAAGGTACTACACACAATTTCAACAAGTTCAAATAAGCAACTTACACATTGGTTCATATTCTCAATTTCTTCTCAATTCAATATCACAACCATGTTACAATATTTCCACAATTCAGGTGTTTCATCTCTTTCCACAATAAACCAATTCTCAAGTGTTTCGTTTGTTTTCCACAAGGTGCCATATAGGCCATCATAGTCATTATTCACAATTCTTTTGCCAAATTAAACTCTCATTTTACATCACTCATAGCTCAACAACAAACTTTGAATATCCAACAACAACATCAAGAATTTCACACAATTTGTCAATTTAACACGAAACAAACAACTTCACACATATTGGCGATTTCACAAGAATCAAAATTAGCCATACATACCTCGATTGAGCTTTCCTTAAGTTACTACAACACTCCAAAAACTCTAGCAATTCCAATCTACTATGAGACATAACAAAATTAAACACATATTAGAAAGATATTCATGAAACTAGCTCATTTGAGCATTTTATCAAATACTAGTTGTGCATCTTGATTTCAAATCCCCTTTTCAAGAATTACTTCATTCCCTAACCCTATCTTTACTTATTTATGTTCATCAATCTTCCCACAACTCTATTTGCACAAGCATGCATACATAACACTACCATACCAAGAATCATACCTCAATAATACATCTCACAACCTCAACAATACTAACATAACCTAGGTTAGGAACCCATGGCTCCCAATTACCCTCCCATGAGTTCTAATGTATGTATCTTACATAAATAATCACCATAGAGTAGTTGGAGATGATAGACATACCTCTTGTAGTAAGAATTTTAAGAATCTCCACTTGAGGTGTTCTTGAAGAATTCAAGAATTAGAAGGAAAATCTAAGGATTTTGAAGATTAATCCTTGTTAGTATAAGTGTTTAAGGGGTAGAAATTACTCAAAGAACTATAAAATCTTACCTTAGATCATAGGGATGAAGTTTGGGATGAAACCCTCTTGAGAGAGCAAGTCATAACCCCAAAAATGAGTTTGGAACACTCTAGGCCGGTCTTTGGGGTATTAAAACTATCCAGGTGCGCGAAGTGTTGCCCAGGTGCGCGAAGTGTGCAAGCTTCGCGCATGACTTCGCGCATTTTCCTGAGCATTCTGCCTAAGGTGCGCGAAGTGTGCGCGAAGTCCACTTCGCGCAGGACTTCGCGCATCTGACACCTGACGAGTAAAATGATCATAACTTTCTGTATACACCTCCGAATGACGAACGGTTTGTTGCGTTGGAAACTAGACTCAAAGGGCTTTAATTTGATAGGTTGATCCTCACACAACTCATTATATAACCGGAGATATGATCGTTCAAAGTGAGGTCTTGTGCGCACTCTTTTACAGATTTCGTCTAATATGCAATTTTCCATCTTGGATTAGGCTTAGGCCTCTCCTTAGACCCCAAATCACTTATAATAAGACTTATACCCTTATTAAACTATCTAATTAGTATCCATAATATTATGAATCCTTATTTGCACAAGAGATAAAACAATGTAGCCTAAATTAGCACGACGAAATCTTAAATAACTCGAAAAAGAATTTTCGGGGCCTTACATCCTCCCCCCCTTAAGATCATTCGTCCTCGAATGAGGATTTGAGAATGAGTTGGCTTTGAAAGACATGCTATGTAAACTATCAAAATTTTGACTAACTCTTATATTCTAGAAAAATTTCGCCGGAGTTTCCTTTGTATTATGGACATATCCACCTGTCAGAGGGCCCCCGAAACACATTACCAAACAACAATATACAAATGCAATATTTCTCACAACTGGTATACACTTTCTTACCTCAACGAATGCACATATTCTATCACATTGTTACAATTGCACAAAAACTAGTCACTTCAATGAATTCTTACCTTATTAAACCAATTTAACACCATGTACACTCGACAAACCATTACCAATCTACACTTATTATTAGTTGTTTACTTAACACATGAATCTTTATAAGGCTTCCATTTATCAAGAAAGGTTTAAGTGACCCAAGGTAACAACACATACAACTCATTACCAAATGAAGGAAACTTGACTAACACTAAGAGGGAAACAACTTGGACAAGACAAAAGTTACTAGGAGTAGAAGGATCGCCTAATTTCTACTAAGCTTGATCAAACAAATGGGGGTACTTTTCTTTCATCTCTTTTTTCCGCTTCCCATGTGGCCTCCTCAACTTGTTGACTTCGCCACAATACTTTAACAGAGGCAACTTCCTTATTTCTCAACTTACGGACTTGCCTATCAAGAATGGCAACCGGAACTTCTTCATATGACAAATCTTCATTAACCTCTATAGCTTCGACTGGCATGATGGTGGATGGATCTCCAATCACTTTCTTCAACATGGACACATGGAATACCGGATGCACTGATGACATCTCAAGAGGCAACTCTAGCCTATAAGCAACTTGACCAATCCTTTGAACGATCCGATATGGCCCGACATACCTAGGACTCAATTTCCCTTTCTTTCCGAATCGCATGACTCCCTTCATAGGAGATACCCTCAAGAACACCCAATCATCGACTTGAAACTCCAAATCCCTTCGACGAACGTCCGCATAGGACTTTTGACGACTCTGTGCTGTTTTCATTCTCTCCTGAATAACCTTGACCTTTTTCCATAGCTTCGTACACCATATCTGGCCCTAGCAATTCCGCTTCACCTACTTCAAACCACCCGATTGGCGATCTACATCTTCTCCCGTACAATGCCTCAAACGGGGCCATTTGAATGCTAGCATGATAGCTGTTATTGTAAGCAAATTCTATCAGTGGCAAGTGTTCATCCCAATTACCTTTAAAATCTAAGACACAAGCCCGCAACATATCTTCAAGCGTCCGAATGGTCCGCTCGGCCTGTCCATCGGTCTGTGGATGGAAAGCTGTGCTGAGATTCACCTGAGTTCCCAAACCTTGCTGAAACTTCTTCCAAAAGTTAGCGGTGAACTGAGCCCCGCGATCTGAGATGATAGAAAGTGGAGTGCCATGAAGCCTTACTATCTCTTTGATGTACAATCTTGCATATTGCTCCGCAGTATCGGTGGACTTGACAGGCAGGAAGTGAGCTGATTTGGTGAGTCGATCTACTATCACCCATATTGAATCGAACTTACGCTGAGTGCGAGGTAACCCTACCACGAAATCCATATTGATCATCTCCCATTTCCACCTTGGTATTTCTATAGGCTGAGTTAATCCACCAGGCCGTTGATGCTCGGCCTTCACTTGTTGACAGCTCGGACATTTAGCTACAAAGCCTGCCACATCCCTTTTCATACCGTTCCACCAATAAATCTCCTTGAGATCGTGATACATTTTCGTTGAACCAGGGTGCACAGAATACCTGGAAGTATGAGCCTCTGCCATCACTCTTTCCCGAAGCTCGTCCACATCCGGAACACATAGCCTATCTTGACACCGCAATACACCATCTTCGCTGCTGAGTACAAATGCTGAGGTCTTGTCATTCGTGACTGCTTCCTTCACCCGAACAAATGCTGGATCCATGAACTGTTTTTCCTTGATTTCCGCGACCAATGATGATTCTGCTCCATTATGCACCAAGATATCCCCTTCGGCTGATGCCGAGATACGAACCCCCAAACTAGCTAATTGGTAAACCTCTCGAGCCAGGGGTCTCTGATCCACACCCAAATGAGCCAAACTACCCATAGATTTCCGACTAAGAGCGTCAGCTACCACATTTGCCTTCCCTGGATGGTACAATATGTCCATATCATAGTCCTTGAGTAGTTCTAACCACCGCCGCTGTCTCAGATTCAGCTCTTTCTGCTTGAACAAATACTGGAGGCTCTTGTGGTCTGAGAACACATCTACATGAACCCCATAAAGATAGTGTCGCCATATTTTCAAGGCAAACACAACAGCTGCAAGTTCCAAATCATGCGTCGGATAATTCTTCTCATGGTTCTTGAGTTGTCTGGAAGCATAAGCTATAACCTTTCCGTGCTGCATCAATACACATCCCAAACCGACTCTGGAGGCATCACAATAGACTACAAATCCCTCTGTGCCTTCTGGCAAGGCCAATACTGGTGCCGAGGTCAATCTTGACTTCAGTTCCTGGAAACTTTTCTCACATGCTTCGGACCACTGGAACTTAACTGCTTTCTGCGTCAATTTAGTCAATGGGGAGGCGAGGGTTGAGAATCCCTCTACAAACCTCCGATAGTACCCCGCCAGACCCAAAAAGCTGCGAATCTCTGTCGGGGTCGTGGGTCTAGGCCAATCTTTCACTGCCGCAATCTTCTGAGGATCCACCATAATTCCCTCACCGGAAATAACATGCCCTAGAAAAGCTACGGACTCCAACCAAAACTCACATTTTGAGAACTTGGCATACAATTGATGCTGAAGAAGGGTCTGCAATGCTGCTCTGAGGTGAACGGCATGATCTTCCCTGCTCCGAGAGTAGATGAGAATATCGTCAATGAATACAATCACAAAGGAATCTAGGAATGGCTTGAAAACCCGATTCATAAGGTCCATGAAAGTTGCTGGGGCATTGGTTAGCCCAAAAGACATGACCAAAAACTCGAAGTGACCATAACGAGTTCTAAAGGCAGTCTTAGGAATATCCTGCTCCCTGATTTTTAACTGGTGGTACCCAGACCGTAAATCGATCTTTGAGAAGAACTTCGCTCCCTGCAATTGGTCAAACAGATCATCCACTCGAGGCAATGGATATTTATTCTTAATGGTGACTTTGTTAAGCTGGCGATAATCAATACACATTCGAAGTGACCCATCCTTCTTTCTGACAAAGAGAACCGGAGCATCCCATGGCGACACACTCGGTCGTATGAACCCTTTCTCTAATAAATCCCTCAGCTGCTCCTTTAACTCCCTTAACTCTGCTGGCGCCATTCTGTAAGGTGGAATGGATATTGGCTGAGTATCCGGCAATACATCAATTCCGAAATCAATCTCCCTATCCGGCGGGATGCCTGGAAGCTCATCTGGAAACACTTCAGGAAATTCATTCACAATTGGCACGGACTCGAGGATAGGCACATCCGAGGTGGTGTCCGTTACCCGAACCAGGTGATAGATACACCCCTTCTTAATCATCTTCGAAGCCTTAAGGTAGGAAATAAACCTACCCCTTGGCACTACACCATTTCCTCTCCATTCAATGATTGGCTCGTTAGGGAACTCGAGCCTCATAACTCTCGTTCGACAGTCAAGTTTGGCAAAGCACGAATAGAGTCAATCCATCCCCATAATTACATCAAAATCTACCATCCCAAGCTCAATAAGATCGGCCGTGGTATCACGACCACCCACCATAACAACACAATTCCTATAGACTCGTGAGGCTGCAATAGAATCACCAATAGAAGTCGACACAGAGAACGGCTCATGAAGCTGTTCGGGTTCTATCCCAAAGCTTGAAGCAATGAATGGAGTAACATAAGACAAAGAGGACCCTGGATCAATAAGGGCATAGCAATCAATAGCCTGAACAGACATGATACCTGTAACAACATCTGGAGAAGCCTCCGCATTTTGGCGGCCACTCAATGCATAGAATCGGCTAGGTCCACCCCTACCCTGAGCTCCACCCCTAGCTGCACCACGCCCTGCTGCTGCTGGAGTACGCGCCGATGATGTAGCAGCTGAAGAACCGGATGACTGAGCAGATCCCCTACCTATACCCCGACGGGGTGCACGACAGTCTCGCCGAATGTGACCTCTCACCCCGCACCCGAAGCACACCGGAAGGTCGAGGTAGCAAGTCTTCTGTATGAAATCTCCCACACTCGGGGCATGTAGGTCTCCCCCGCCGCCGGGATCTCACCCCGGATGACCGGACCGACGAGACCTCCCCGCCGTCCGAACCAGTGTCTCGAGTAACCGCCTTGCCGACGACCGTGCACGGATGGCGGTGCACTCGCGGAGGACCGGGCATATGACCGGGATGGCCCCGATGACCCCTTCCCCGGAAGTGATCTCCCCGAACGACCCATTGACCGGCCCTCGTTGCTACTTTCTCTTCTCGCACGAATCTTCAACTCCCCGGCCTCTCGTGGCCCGAGCAAACCCCACAATCCTCCCATAGTTCATGTCCGAGTGCAAAGCTGCCGTGGCGGCCTCATTCACTACCAAAGGGCTAAGGCCCCGAACAAACCGTCGAACCCGGCATCCATGGTCGACACTAAATGAGGAGCGTACTTGGACAACCTTACGAACTCCATGTGATACTCCCAAACACTCATACCGCCCTGTTTGAGAACCTCGAACTCGGTGGCACGGGCCGCCATTGCCTCAGCAGGTAAGAAGTGGTCCATAAATGCATCCACGAACTCATCCCATCTGGCCGGAGGGCCCCCTTCCTCACGGGAATCCTCCCACATTTCGAACCATGAACGTGCCGCTCCCTTCAGCCTGTAAGAGGCCAACTCTACCCCCTCTATATCTGTAGCCTTCATCACTCTGAGGGTTTTGTATATCTCATCAAGGAATTCCTGTGGATCAGCCTCTGGATCGGTACCTGAAAATTCCGGAGGGGCCAATCGCAAGAACTGGTGGACTCTGGAGCCAAAAGAATCTCCCTGTCCGCTGGAGGATGCAGGGGCATCATGGGATCTCTGGGCCTGGGCGGCCACTAACCGTGTTAACATATGGATGGCTCCCCTAAGTTCTTCATTAGAGATACCAGAGCCCGAAGCGGGAACTGTATCTGAGTCAAGAACACTGGCAGGAGGAATGGTGGCATCCTCTGCCGCAGCTGGAATAGGGACACTTGGGTTTTGAACAGATGGGCCAGGCAAATTCGGGACTGGTGGGTCATTCTCTCCCACGGCATCGGGTACATGATTAACAGCTGCACTTGGGCCGGCATTGGCCCTAAGGCCGAGTCTAGCCTTCTTCTTAGGTGCCATATTCTGAAAATTTGGGAACAAGGCACGAATTAGACACATATATCTCCACATTGCACTTTACCGCACGATATAGATTATCAAAGAAGTAGGTAAATTCCTAAATGCCCGTGTAGCCCCCTACTTATATGATGTGGTCGACAACACACCTATAAGAAGGGCACTACTAGACACGGCTCCGAGACATCCTAGGACACTTTAAAACCTTAAGCTCTGATACCAAGTTTGTCACGCCCCAAATCGAGGAACATGACCGGCGCCCGACCGGGTTGCCCCAGTCAAGCGGACCTGGGTGCCTTTCATTCCCACGCGTTACCCCCTGTGTTGATTGTTTCTCATTAACCAAATATCTTACTAACCATGAATGATTTCACATTTAAACAAATAAAACCATACGAGTGATTCATTAACAAGTTTGTAATTTTTACAACGCCCGACATAACATAATATAAACATAATACTGGAGTCCCACAGTTTACATGTCTACAGAGCCTCTAGGATACAAAAGGGAAATACAATACTTGCCGGTAACAAGGCTCCGGCTATACCTTACAAAACCAAAATGGAATCTAAACCGAGTGGCATGAACCACACAAGGCCCCGAGGAAGAAAGGGGCTCACCAAAAACGGGCAGTGGAAGGAGAAGGATACTACCGCCGATGAGCTGAAGTGCCTGCTACTGATCCACCTACAATCATGACACGAATGTAGCGTCCCCGGCAAAAGGGACGTCAGTACACTTGAATTGTACCGGTATGTATGGACAAACTTTGTCCCAAGTAAACTCAAGCCATTAAATTACATCAACAATTAATTAAGCCAGCCAACCATGTTTCCACATTTTCCTCATTTCAAATAATTCTCAACACAAAGCACTTTCTACAATTAACCACTTTAACAATAACCAATCAATCACGTAAAGCACAAGTAGTCAAACAAAGGGGCAATCAGTGCCCCACAGGTTGCAAACTCTCCTGCCGTCTCCTTTCACAATTTCACATTATTGATTTATGTATCAATTTTCAATAGCGATTTCGATCGCTTTCCATCCTTATTGCCCCTGACCACCCTTATTACCTCGGCCACCCTTATCACCCCAACCCACACCTTATTTCACCACGTCGCGGCGCGCGACACGACCCCGCCTTACAGCTGAAAACACAACAATTTCAAACAGCAGATAAGGTACTACACACAATTTCAACAAGTTCAAATAAGCAACTTACACATTGGTTCATATTCTCAATTTCTTCTCAATTCAATATCACAACCATGTTACAATATTTCCACAATTCAGGTGTTTCATCTCTTTCCACAATAAACCAATTCTCAAGTTGTTTCGTTTGTTTTCCACAAGGTGCCATATAGGCCATCATAGTCATTATTCACAATTCTTTTGCCAAATTAAACTCTCATTTTACATCACTCATAGCTCAACAACAAACTTTGAATATCCAACAACAACATCAAGAATTTCACACAATTTGTCAATTTAACACGAAACAAACAACTTCACACATATTGGCGATTTCACAAGAATCAAAATTAGCCATACATACCTCGATTGAGCTTTCCTTAAGTTACTACAACACTCCAAAAACTCTAGCAATTCCAATCTACTATGAGACATAACAAAATTAAACACATATTAGAAAGATATTCATGAAACTAGCTCATTTGAGCATTTTATCAAATACTAGTTGTGCATCTTGATTTCAAATCCCCTTTTCAAGAATTACTTCATTCCCTAACCCTATCTTTACTTATTTATGTTCATCAATCTTCCCACAACTCTATTTGCACAAGCATGCATACATAACACTACCATACCAAGAATCATACCTCAATAATACATCTCACAACCTCAACAATACTAACATAACCTAGGTTAGGAACCCATGGCTCCCAATTACCCTCCCATGAGTTCTAATGTATGTATCTTACATAAATAATCACCATAGAGTAGTTGGAGATGATAGACATACCTCTTGTAGTAAGAATTTTAAGAATCTCCACTTGAGGTGTTCTTGAAGAATTCAAGAATTAGAAGGAAAATCTAAGGATTTTGAAGATTAATCCTTGTTAGTATAAGTGTTTAAGGGGTAGAAATTACTCAAAGAACTATAAAATCTTACCTTAGATCATAGGGATGAAGTTTGGGATGAAACCCTCTTGAGAGAGCAAGTCATAACCCCAAAAATGAGTTTGGAACACTCTAGGCCGGTCTTTGGGGTATTAAAACTATCCAGGTGCGCGAAGTGTTGCCCAGGTGCGCGAAGTGTGCAAGCTTCGCGCATGACTTCGCGCATTTTCCTGAGCATTCTGCCTAAGGTGCGCGAAGTGTGCGCGAAGTCCACTTCGCGCAGGACTTCGCGCATCCGACACCTGACGAGTAAAATGATCATAACTTTCTGTATACACCTCCGAATGATGAACGGTTTGTTGCGTTGGAAACTAGACTCAAAGGGCTTTAATTTGATAGGTTGATCCTCACACAACTCATTATATAACCGGAGATATGATCGTTCAAAGTGAGGTCTTGTGCGCACTCTTTTACAGATTTCGTCTAATATGCAATTTTCCATCTTGGATTAGGCTTAGGCCTCTCCTTAGACCCCAAATCACTTATAAAAAGACTTATACCCTTATTAAACTATCTAATTAGTATCCATAATATTATGAATCCTTATTTGCACAAGAGATAAAACAATGTAGCCTAAATTAGCACGACGAAATCTTAAATAACTCGAAAAAGAATTTTCGGGGCCTTACACAAGCGCCAGCAACAACTGTTGGTCCCGCCTCGCCAAATCCTCACCCAAAGCCCGATTTGCAAGGATCATTCCTCAAATGCTCATGCAGCTCTCGGCATAGATCACGATAATGATGATATTTTCCCAGCATCTTCAGGAAGATCCTCGAGCGTACATTGGCTTTGTAGATGTTCTCCACCTCCAACAAGTAAGTCTACAAAATAAAGAGAAGGTAAAGCTAAGGCAAAAGCTAAAAAAAATGAACTAGGATCGTACTATGTACCCTCAGGCCCATCACGACCACTTCGTCCATCATTTCAATATCCGAAGGCCTCCCGACACAACAACTCAAACTGCGACACCAAGATATTTCCTTCAGTTAGTAAGTTCAAATCTGAGGGAACCTCAATAACCCCTCACCCCCACCCCCACCCCACCACGCGCATTGTAGAATTGGTCATCCTCGAACATACGGACATCGTTGGGGTCCAAATTAGACTCAGACTCATACTCGTCCTCCACCACATCCTTCCCCCTCTCCGCCATAGACGATGTAGAGCAACCCGTCGTGGCTAACAATAGTACATTCAAGATCTCAACGGCGGCCTGTAAGGATCGACCATCTGCCTCGACAATAGGAACTTTTGACGGGGTCGTCAAGGCAACAATATTCCCTTGGCTAGAGCTAATTGGGGCAACTCCAACCAACTTCCCCTCCTCCCCTCGGCAGTAAGCGCCACAGCCGCACCACTCTCTGAATTCATCGGGGGAGAATCCAAGTTGATCACCGATGGAGGAGCCACCACTCACCGCCTCTGCGAGGGCTTTTCCCCCTCTCCATTTGAAGTCGAGCCCGTCCGAGGATGGATGACTCGGACGACCTCTCATCCCATAGCGTAGCCCATGTCGGGGATGCGCAGGCGATTTAGTTGATGCTGCCCTCAGTACTGGGTGAGGCACGGGCGTAGCAGCTAGCCGGGCAATTGTAACCGGTCGACGGAAATCCAATTGGAAAGATTTGACACGGCGTGTTTTCTCTAGGCACAATGAACAAACGAATTAATGATCGTAGTAAAAAAATGAAACAGGAAAGAGAAAGGGTCTATATTCCACCTGTCACGGGCCTGCGACCATGTCTCTCCAAAAAAGTCATCCAGGTACGAATCCCCATAGTACGAGGAAGCACAGCCTCGACCCAGTCTCGGATACCCTCCAAAGGAGGCAGCGACAGCTTTTCAGCTACAAAATATTAAGGTAAGTCAATAACCACAAACACAAAGCGTAAAGAAGGTCAAAATAGGGTGGTTTCCTAGTCAGGAACGAGGATTTACATGCAAAGTTCCAAAATTTCGGGAACCCGTTCGGGTCCGCCACTAGGTGTTCAATTCGGATATAGAAAAAAATTTCAAAGAGATAACGATTAGTCCCATCGTCCATCCCAACCACCAAGCCCCTCGATCCTCGTGGACGTGCATGGATTATGGTATCACAGATCTTTAGAGGAGCAAAAAGGCTGAGCACATGCATTAGAGTGACCTCCCTACTGGCTAGCTCCGCGTACTTGATAAATATGAGAAACGATTTATAAAGGTGAGGAGAAAGTTGGGCCGGGCACACCTCATAATAGCGGCAGAAGTCAACTACCAGTATTGGGAGCAGGAGTGTATATCCCACCTGGAAGGGATAAGCGTAAAACGAGCAATACCCTCAACTGTTGATCTGTACCCTGTCCTCAGTCTTCGCAAGCGCGATCTCGACATAACGTGGGATACCCCGTTGCTCCCGCATCTGGGCTATCCCCACTTCCCCTATTAGAGAAGCAATTCCCCCTGTTCCACGTCGCTCGGTACACTAAAATCCATCACCTGATTTCTTGGACGAGGCAGAACTTCTGACTAAAGGAACTTCTTCATCTTTCGCCTACTCTAAATCTTCATTTGACTTAGCGGGACTTTCAATAACCGGAGAATTAGACAAATGATCCGCGAGAAAAAGTTCCTACCATAATTAATTCACGAGCGAGAGAAAGAAGAACATTGACGGGAGAAACGAGGAAATCAATGATGATAACTATCGAAAGAATAAAGAAAATATGATTTAACAAAATAAAAGGCTTCTCGAGAATTCTCTTAGAAGAACAATGAATGTGTAAGGAGCAAAATGACACATCCTCTCTAGTTATAAATAACAGACTCTACCTGCATGAAACCTAATAATCGCCATTAATACATAATCGGGCACGAAGTGATTTGGTTTCACAAAAATGTGCGCCATTACGAATGACCGCGTGGAGTGGCGCTCCACTCACCGACCGACGGTTCAGTTCCGAGACTTCATTTCGGAGTTCTTAACACCGTTAATAAATGAAAGGCGAGTCCCGGTTCCCCCCGATCATGCCATTATATTCGTCCACCGAGGTCGACCCAAGCACGACCTCGACGAACGAAGGGAGTAACATTATTGGTAGAAATTCGACAAGGCGATGGCCAAGGGGTTAACCCCATCCTAGACTATTTATAGTAAATGGTCAATGCTATTGACTTTTGACTCACGATAGTTGTCCTTATGATGAACAAGGGGGTCACGGCCCTTTCGCAGCAAGAGGACGTCTCCGCAACCAAAACGACGCCAACTCGTGACCACCCCACAAAGCTTGAAACTATAAATACCAAGAAAGAGAACCTTCAAACGGGGGGCTTCTTCTTCTACACAATTCTGAATACATAGAAATAGAAAGATATGCTTCATAAATGGGGCGATAAGCAAGACCACTGTAAGATCCTAAACCTCTTCAAGGAGAGGCAGGTCGAGCTACTATGATGAATAAAACCCCGTTTATATCACTCTCCAATTGATTACTCGTATATCTCAATTTTGTCTTCTAGTTCAGTGATTAATTATGATTGACTATGATTTACCCGTTCATTTGTTTTGATTGATTTTCTTAAAAAAAATTTAACAATTTTTGAGTCAAACATATTTAAGTTATGTACTAGTGTAAAAAGTAATCGATATAATTTAACTGCAGTACCATGCTAAATTGTGAATTACCAATGAACTTAACTTACATACGATAAATGTAAAGAGTTTTATACTATCATGTCAGTTTTACCCATTGTAGTAATTAATTTGCCGCATTTTCAAGATTATGAATCCCTATTTTTTTCTAGAGGTTACCTAAGATAATCTTAGATGACTATGCTATAAAAATAATTACACTATCGATGTATACAAGTTAAATTCCTACTTTTATTTTCATTATTATTTTTTAATAATGTCTCAATTACTATATATATATATATATATATATATATATATATATATATATATATATATATATATATATATATATATATTGCTCTTGTGATCGCATCGTATACTATGCTTTTTATCGAGCGTATTATACTCGTTTATCCACTCGCTCTCTATCTCTAAGAGCTTCTCTTCTTTTTAGAATTGTTGAAGAAACTAATAACTCTAACTATCTAACTGCACCGATCGAGATCGATCTCACTAACCCCTTTCTTCACCATACCCAAGTCGGACGCTAAGGAGAGCATAATAAGGTAAAGGTATATACCGCTCATCAAGATCTTGGTTAAGTATCCCAAACCATATGTCTTGTTGGCTGGATTTGAATCTGGTCTTTATCTTATCTCTTTCTCTTCCCTACCTCTCTTATGAAGGAAAATACAAAGGAAGTTGCTTTGAAGTTGAAGGGGCTCGTCCATTCACGTAATTTTATACATGAAGAAGAAGATTAAAAACTCATCGATTTCCTTATTTCTCAGTGAGGTCTTCATTCATTCTTCTATATATATATATATATATATATATATATATATATATATATATATATATATATACACACACACACACACACACACACACACACACACACACACACACACACACACACACACACACACACACACACACACACACACACACACACACACATATATATATATATATATATATATATATATATATATATATATATATATATATATATATATATATATATATATATATATATATATATATATATTACACTACTCATACATACCATAAAACTCTTTTGAAAAATATAACAAATCAAAAGTTGAAGAATGATTGGTATGGGTGTTATAGTCAATTAAATGGGACCAAGTAAGCAGATTTTTCAGGATTTAAAGTCGAGCCAATCAAAGTCAATTAATGAACTCTTTCAAATAAAATAAAAAAGATCCTTAAATTGAAATACCCTCTCTTTTTTCAATAATTCCCTCTAATCTCATATGGTATGCTTGTAAATAAAACAAAATATGATATACTTTAAAGTCTTTTCCTTTGATTACACCCTCTATAAGTACCTCAACTGAGCTCTTTAATCCTACTTTGCCTTAGTTTGTTAACTTTGATCTCTTCTTCTGAGCTGACTTCTCTCTCTCTAAAACTTTACATATTTTCTTGATTTCTTTTCTCTCTCTAAAACCATGCAAATCGGAGCAACACTTTCGGCTACAAATCTCCAATTTTTCTCGTCAAAAAGAGCCGGTTTCCAATGAAATGGATCCCCATTAATCCCTAGCTTTTTGAATCCACAAAGTGTAAAAATAGAGATGACAAGAAAATATCTATCGAATCTTGAAAAACTCTTACAAAAACAGTTACAAAAAAACCCAACCAGTCGATTCAAATGAAGTGAATCAAGAATCGCGCAACGGGTTAAAGGAAAAGAGAGGAAGGAATCAATTGGAAGGGTTAAATTTGGCAAGAATTTGTCCTGAACATAAGGTTGCTGAAGAAATATCACCAAGATATTTAAACAGGCTACAAAAAATGTTATCAAATAATAACATTGAATATTCGCCGAGAAATTGTCTTGGTAGTAGGTGGAAAGAATTCCATGGTAGCAATCATTGGTTAGGCTTAATTGATCCTTTAAATGTGAATTTAAGGCGAGAATTGATCAGATATGGTGAGTTTATTCAAGTTGCTTATCATTGTTTTCATACAAATCCTTAAACTTCTCAAGGAGAATGGTTGTTAGGCCTGAGACACGTGGCGTTGCCCGATAAGTCGTATAAAGTGACCAAGAGTCTGTATGTAACGTCGTCCGTTGGATTGCCACAATGGGTGGACGACGTTGCACCAGACCTTGGATGGATGACTCAGAGGTCGAGTTGGATTGGTTATGTCGCGATTTGTAATGATCGGTCAGAGATTCAACGTATGGGATGGAGGGATATCGTTATAGCTCTATGTGGCACCACAACTTGTCTCGAATGGGGTGAGAACTTTCACGACTTATTGGTTCAAATTCCAGCAGAGACAGAAATAGATTCAGCTGACGAACAAGCTAAAGTGGAATGTGGATTCTTGAGTTGGTTTCAAACAACTGGTGTTAATATTCCAAGTTTAGCTGAATCAGTAGTTAATGAAGTGCAAAGGCTCATTGAACAATACAAAGGTGAGAATTTAAGTATTACTGTGACAGGACATAGTCGTGGAGCAGCCTTGGCTTTGTTAGTTGCAGATGAAATTAGTACATGTGTACCTGATGCACCACCCGTGGCTGTTTTCTCATTTGGAGGTCCTCGAGTGGGAAATCATAGCTTTGCAGATCGATTAAACTCAAAAAATGTTAAAGTACTACGTATCGTGAACAATCAAGATGCAATCACTCGAGTTCCGGGGATGTTTGTGAGCGAATCACTCAATAAAAATTAAGGGAGTCAGAAATTGCGAGTGGTGTGCTAAATGTACTTGACAAAAGTATGCCATGGGCATATTCACATGTTGGAACAGGACTAAGAGTTGACACAAGAATGTCATCATATTTAAAGCCTGACACAGATATTGCTTGTTGCCATGATTTGGAGGCATACTTGCATTTGGTTGATGGATATTTAGCATCAAATTATCCTTTTAGAGCAAATGCAAAGAGAAGTTTGGCCAAGTTGTTAAATGAACAAAAGTCTAATATCAAAAGGCTTTATACTAGTAAAGCAAAAGGTTTGAGCCTTAATCTTGAAAGAGAACATAGTTTCTCTACCACTAGTTGTTTGCCTAGTCCATCTTCTTGATAAGTAAATAAGAAGTACTACTATGTTTTCTATGTTGTTGTAACTTTTCTTTTACTATTTTGAGGGTGTTTGGATTAGCTTTTAAACTAGCCAAGTCAGCTCTAGACGCTTTCTAGCTTTTTCAGTATATGACAAAGTTTAAAGGTGTTTAAAACAACCCAAAAGTAATAACCCGGCAACCCAATTTATTATTGTTTTTTTGGGCTTAAAACCCACTTTCGACTAATAAGCCACTTTTTAAAGTCAATCCAAACGGGCTCTTTATCTCCTTGCCTGAATGACTAGACAAGTAACTTCAAAAAAATTTGTAATTTTTTCACTGCTTGCTTAGATTGAGAATAAAGAAAGTACTCCATTCGTTTAAATTTATAGAACCTAGTTTGATTCGACACGGAGTCTAAAAAAAATTAAGACCTTTGAAACTGCAAAAGCTTCTCACTAAGAGTAATAATATGAGTAAATTAGTAAGCTTGAAGATAAATAATTTTCAAGTATAGGTTATATCATTCTTTTTAGAACAGACTAATAAGAAAAGTGTGTCATATAAACTGAAATGAATACGAGAATGAAGAAATTTTACATCAATCACAACCTAATATGTGCTGTGTAGTATGATTTTCCATACAATATATACAATTAGACCTCTCTATAACAACATTCTTATAACAACACTTCTCTATAAAAGCCAAAATTTTCCGGAAGCAAATCTTATGTTCTATTATAAAATACATTTCCCATAACAACAATTCGCTAAACATTCAAAATGAAACAAACGAGCCTCTTATAGAGATGTTTGACTGTTTATGAGTTCAATTTTAATTGTCCCTTTACTAATCCTTCTCCCATGTCATGATAAAATAAAAATTCTATACCTATTTGATTTTGTGTGGAAAAAGAAAAAAAATAATAATAGTCAAAAGAGGATAGAAAATGAAGAGCCTAAGTCATGTGGTAGGTAGATGTGATGACCTGGCCCGTCATCACGTGAGTTATCATCCCGTTATCCCCGTTATATGCTTGTTAATGTTGCAATATGCATGTTGGTGAAGTTTGAGTCAATTCGGGTTGAGCTTGGTTGAAATTGAGATAAATAGTCTCTTAGATGAAGGAGTAGTTGGGAAAAGTCAGATGGATGTTGACTTGTGAGCTAGAGAGCTCGGAATCGAATTCTGAATAATTCGTTAGCTCCGGGAGGTCATTCATGAGCTAGGAGAGCGATCGGAAGTGAATTTGGAGGTCCGGTGTAGTTTTAGGCTTGAATTGGCTAAAGTTGAATTTTGGCGATATCCGATCGATAGGTGAGATTTTGATCCGAGAGTCGGAATGGAATTCCGACAGTTGCAGTAGCTCCGTTAGGTGATTTTGGATGTGCCTGCAAAATTTCAGGTCATTCGGAGGTCGTTTGGTCGGGTTTTTGATCGAATGTTGGTTGCGGAAGTTTGAATGAAAACTTAGGCTTGAATTTGCTTGGATTTGATGTTTTCCGTGTTAAAGTATGTGTTTTTATCATTGGAGCAAGTTCGTATGGTGCTATGGAGTATGTTTGTGGCTTTCGTTGGAGTCCCGAGGGACCCGGGTGATTTCAGGAGGTTAAACGGGAGAAAAACATGAAATTGCAGGTTGAAGATTTGCTGGTTCTGTTGTTTTCGCTCCTGCGGAAATGGGAGCGCAAGAGCGAGACCGTAGGAGCAGAATTGTCATCGCAGATGCGAAGGGGTGGCTTGGCCAGGAGGTTCCGCAGAAACGGATGATGTACCGCAGGAGCGGACTCGCTTCTGCGAGTCTAAGGTTGCAGAAGCGGAAGGCAGGCGTCTGGGGAGGGTCGCAGGTGCGGAGGCGTGTTCGCAGGAGCGGTCTCGCAGGAGCGAAACCTGGGCCGTAGGTGCGAAGTGGGCCGGTTTGGAGGTGGATCGCAGAAGCGGGCAATTGTCCGCATAAGCGGACTCGGAGGTGCGAATCCAAAGCCACAGAAGCAGAAATCGTGCATGTGTTAAAAATAGCAGAAGGGTTAAAATTTCATAAGTTGCAAAACATTTGGGTTCGGTATTGAGCGGCGAAATTGGGCGATTTGGATGGGAATTGCTGAGAGATCATCGGGATATTGTCGGAGGTAAGTTTTGTGGTTCCATTTATGCGTTTTTATCTTGAAATCCTCCTCTATTTCACTGAAATTGGATCAAATTGTGGGGAAATTTAGCCTAAGCCAGGGTTTTAGTAAAATGTCGATTTGAGTGGGCAAACGGAGTCCGATTTTGGAAAACCTTTTATGCATAGACTCGTATTGAGACGAGGGTTCCGAATATGTAACTTTTATAATTTTTCAAGAAGCGCACCAAAAGTCGGGTTTTGACAACTTAGTGGGTTTTGGTGCAATTGGGAGTTACTTCGAATGAATTGTGTGTCATTGCATGTATTGATGTACTCTCTATGATTTTGAGCAGATTTGGCATCCGATGAGATTGATTTGCGAGGCAAGCGCAAGGCGGACTGAGGCTTCTACCGGTTCGAGGTGAGTGGTAGTAGTAAATAATGTACCGAGGGTTTGAAACCCCGTACTAGCACTTCACAGTGCTATGTTGAGATGAGACACGCGTTCTATGACGGGCGTGGTGACATTGTGATTGGGGACTTGGACTTGGTCCTTCCCGGCTAATAGAATACTGTGTTTTATGACTGATAATGAGATTATAGCTCTATAATTGGGCTAATAGCCATGTTTAGGGCCTTGTGCCGATCTGTAGATCATTAGGGGACCTGTAGAGCTAGGTGACCCTTATACCGTGTTGGAAACTTACACTTAGCCGTAAAACTAGCTGAATAGCTTATTAAGAGCCAGTACTAGATATGTACTATGAGAGAGAGATTACTTAGGGTGAAAGCTCCCCGATTTAGCTGAGTGGGCCTGAATGGCCAATCCTATACTAATTGAGGCAGGGTCGAGGACCCGTTAGGAGGTATTATATACATATATATTTATATATTGGATCGGGCTACACGCCGCAACAATATATATATTGGACCGGCCCGCACGCAGCAGCAGTATATATATTGGATCGGGCTGCACGCTGCAGCAGTATATATATGGGATCGGGCTGCACGCCGTAGAAGTATATATTTTGGATCGGGCTGCACGCCGCAGTAGTATACATATTGGATCGGGCTGCGCGCCGCAGTAGTATATATATATTGGATCGGGCTGCATGCCGCAACAGTATATATATATAAATTGGATCGGGCTGCACGCCGCAACAGTATATATATTAGATCGGGCTACACGCTGCAGCAATATATATATATTGGATCGGGCTGCACGCCGCAGCATTATATTCATTCAGATACTTATACATTTTAGACATAGGTATATATATCTTCATATATTGAGAGGGCTGTACACCATAGCGGTACGAGTGAGGATTTGGTCAGTGTGGGACCTTGTTGAGATAGATATGGGCTGGAGATCAGAGTACTCACTATAATGATGACTTACCTGTGGGGGTTTGCCTTAGAACTATTTAGTGATAGTACAGGAGTTCTTACTTTTACTTATTATTTATTATTATTACTCACTGAGTTGAAATATACTCACCCACTCCCCTGCACTTTTTGTGCAGATCCACAGGTGCCCGAGAGCGATTGAGATATTGTAGCTGCTGATCATTATCTACTTTTGCGGAGACTACGAGGTAGCTGCCGGCGTCCGCAGAACCTGTTTTCTCCTTCTTTATCGTCTTGTTGTTTCATCTTGCTTAGACTTGTTTGTACTAGGATGTTATTCTGTAGAGTTTCAAACTCGTGACACCACGATATAGTTGGGACCACATTTGTATGCTTTTACTATTATGTTGCCATTTGATATGATCACTTGCTGTTTATGTTTAACTGGATTAATTGGAATTAATAATTGGCTGGCTTAAGAGGTAATATGGTCGGGCTTGCCTAGCATTGTGTTGGGCGCCATCAGGACCGGGGTTTGGGTCGTGACAAGTTGGTATCAGAGCCTAGGTTAACAGGTCTCGCGAGTCATGAGCCGGTTGGTAGAGTCTCGTGGATCGGTACGGGGACGCCTGTACTTCTCCCCGGGAGGCTTCAAACTTTTTAGTAAAAGTTTCAATTCTTGGAATTCTTGTCGTGCGATTACCTTTGACTTGAACCGAACTTTGACATTCTATTCTCTCGCAGATGGCGAGAACTCGAGCTTCCGGACGGGGAGGACGACCACCACTACCACCTGCTAGAGGCCGTGGATGCGGCCATGGTCGTGGCGGAGGTCGGGTAGCTGATGTTGTACCAGTTGACCCACAGCCCCCAGTTGCAGAGGTTCCAGCGGCACCATTTCAGGCACCAACGGTGCCCATTGTCATTCCGGGTCTACAGGAGACCCTGGCTCAGATACTAGCAGTTTGCACTGGCCTGGCGCAGGCGATTTCAGTTACTACTGCAGCAGCTGCATCAGGGACCGGGGGTGGTCATCAGACCCCCATAGCACGCACTCCAGAGCCAGCAGTGCAGGGCCTACAGGACACCCGAGGCTCCTCCAGTTCAGCCTGTGGTTCCGGTTCAGCCAGCAGATCAGGTTCAGGAGGACAGGGTCCCAGCTATGATGGACGATGAGTAGTGTCGTCTCGAGAGGTTCACCAGGTTATCTCCTCCAGTGTTCACTGGTGCTCCGGGCGAGGACGCCCAAGGTTTTCCGGACAAGTGCCGTCGGATGCTTCGTACGGCAGGGATATTAGAGTCCAGTGGGGTATCTTTCACCACCTTTCAGTTTCAGGGGCCAGCTTTCGCTTGGTGGGAGTCTTATGAGCGCCGCAGGCCGGCAGGGGCAGCACCACTATCATGGCCAGAGTTCTCCACCATGTTCTTGGAGAAGTGGGTGCCTCGATCTCAGAGAGAGAGGAGATGCGTAGGCAGTTTGAGGGTCTCTGTCAGAGGGACATGACAGTGTCAGAATATGAGATCAGGTTTACAAAGTTGTCTAGACATGCACCGTGGTTGGTTCCTTCCGACAGAAAGAGGATTGGACGCTTTGTGGACGGCGTCATTTTATCCCATTCGTATTCTGATGACTCAAGAGAGGGTTATGAGTCGTACATTTGAGGAGGCTGTGGATATTGCTCGCGACATAGAGTCAGATTGACGCAGAGAGCGGGACGAGAGGGAGGCCAAGAGGCCTCGAGGTTCAGCTAGTTCCAGTGGCACTCAGACCAGAGGCCAGAGTCAGCAGAGCCGAGGTCGCTCTTTCGGATCTTCGCAGTCGGGTCGCTCAGATCGCCGTAGGTGGTCTTCTAGCCAGGGTTATCAGGATTCGCACCAGAGTCAGCTATCTCTCAGCGCCATGCATCTCAGAGTTCTTCACAGGCCCCATCTGCTCAGGGTTCATCTCGGCCTAGTTCATCAGCTGGCCACTCCAGCGCCAGGGGTCCTTATCAGTCTCAGCCCCCAGCACCGGGGAGTTGCTGCGAGTGCGGAGAGTTTGGGCACAACCGTAGAGAGTGTCCCCCTCTTGTTTCCAGGTCTTATCAGCAGAGGGGGCAGCCCTCGTCATCGGGTCCTTCTACTTCAGCACCCGCCCCGCAAGTTATGGGTGAGGGTCAGTCAGCTCGGGGTCGCCCTCGAGGGGGAGGCCGATCAGGCGGACAGGCTAGATGCGATGCTCTTCAGGGCCGATCTGAGGTCGTTGCTTCTGATGCTATTATTACAGGTATTATTTCAGTCTGCCACAAAGATGCCTCAGTGTTGTTCGATCCTGGTTCTACTTATTCTTATGTGTCTACATATTTTTCTCCTCATTTGGGCACGATCCGTGGGTGTCTTGAGCTGCCAGTGCATGTATCTACCCCGGTAGGGGATACTATTGTTGTGGACCATGTATACCGGTCCTGTTTGGTCACCATTGGGGGTCTGGAGACCCGAGTGGACCTGTTGCTTCTCAGCATGATCGGATGTTATATTGGGCATGGACTGGCTATCTCCATGTCATGCTATTCTGGACTGTCATGCTAAGACAGTTACCTTGGCTATGCCGGGTATTCAGATGATCGAGTGGCGAGGCACGATTAAGTATGTACCTAGTAGGGTAATATCTTTCCTCAAGGCCCAACAAATCGTTGGGAAGGGATGTCTCTCTTATTTAGCATTTGTGCGGGAGGTCGAGGCCCAGACTCCCAGTATTGATTATGTTCCCATTGTGCGAGATTTTCCTGATGTGTTTGCCTCAGACCTGTCGGGCATGCCGCCGGACAGGGATATTGATTTTGGGATCGATTTGGTGCCAGGCACTCAGCCTATTTCTATTCCTCCATATCGGATGGCACCAGCTGAGCTGAAGAAATTGAAGGAGCAGCTCCAGGAACTCCTAGATAAGGGGTTCATTCGGCCGAGTGTGTCACTGTGGGGTGCACCGGTCCTGTTTGTTAAGAAGAAGGATAGATCCATGAGGATGTATATTGACTACAAGTAGTTGAACAAAGTTACAGTGAAGAATAAGTATCCTCTGCCTCGTATTGATGAATTATTTGATCAGCTCCAGGGAGCTAGGGTGTTCTCGAAGATTGATCTTCGTTCAGGCTACCATCAGGTGAAGATTAGAGAGTCCGACATTTTGAAGACTGCATTCAAGACCGGATATGGTCACTATGAGTTCCTTGTGATGTCTTTTGGGCTGACCAACGCCCCAGCAGCATTTATGCATCTGATGAACAGTGTGTTTAGGCCCTATCTGGATTCATTTGTGATCATGTTCATTGATGACATTCTAGTCTACTCTCGTAGCCAGGAGGAGCATGCTAGGCACTTGAGTATTGTATTGCATAGATTGAGAGAGGAGACGTTGTATGCCAAGTTCTCCAAATATGAGTTCTGGCTTGAGTCCGTGGCATTCGTAGGACACGTGGTGTCCCGTGATGGTATTCAGGTAGATCCGAGGAAGGTCAAGGCAGTGCAGAGTTGGCCCAAACCGACCTCAGTTACTTAGATCCGTAGTTTTCTGGGATTGGCAGGGTATTATCGCCGATTCGTTTAGGGGTTATCTTCTATTGCTTCACCCTTGACTAGATTGACTCAGAGAAGGGTGTTCCTTTCATATGGTCCGAGGAGTGCGAGGAGATCTTTCAGAAGCTCAAGACAGCACTGACCACAACACCAGTCTTGATTCTGCCGTCAGCTTCAGATCCTTATACCGTGTATTGTGATGCCTCGAGAGTTGGCATTGGTTGTGTGTTGATGTAGGAAGGTAGGGTCATTGCTTATGCTTCTCGTCAGTTGAAGCCCCATGAGAAGAACTACCATGTTCATGATTTGGAGCTAGCATCCATAGTTCACGCTTTGAAGATTTGGAGGCATTACCTGTATGGTGTCTCATGTGAGGTGTATACGGATCATCGCAGTCTTCAGCACTTGTTCAGACAGAAGGACCTTAATTTGAGACAGCGAAGGTGGTTGGAGTTGCTTAAGGATTATGACATCACTATCTTGTATCATCCGGGGAAGGCCAATGTTGTGGCCGATGCTTTGAGTCGGAAGGCGGTTAGTATGGGCAGCCTAGATTTCATCCCAGTTGGGGAGAGGCCATTTGCTTATGATGTTCAAGCCCTAGCCAATCGGCTAGTGAGGTTGGATATTTCGGAGCCGAGTCGAGTGTTGGCTTGTGTTGTTTCTCGATCTTCCTTATATGACCGCATCAGGGAGCGACAGTATGATGACCCACATTTGCTTGTCCTTAAGGACAGAGTGCTACGTAATGATGCTAGAGATGTGACTATCGACATTGATGGTGTTCTGAGAATGCAGGGGCGTATATGCGTGCCCAATGTAGATGGTTTGCGGGAGTTGATACTTGAGGAGGCACACAATTTGCAGTACTCTATTCACCCAGGTGCCGCAAAGATGTACCAAGATTTGAGGCAGCACTACTGGTGGAGGAGAATGAAGATGGATATTGTTAGGCATGTAGCTAAGTGCCTCAATTGCCAGCAGGTCAAATATGAGTATCAGAGACCCGGCGGTGTTCTTTAGCGTATGGTTATTCCCGAGTGGAAATGGGAGAGGATCACCATGGATTTTGTTACTGGACTCCCTCGGACAGCGAGGAAGTTTGATTCCGTATGGGTGATTGTTGATCGGCTGACTAAGTCCGCACATTTCATCCCAGTTAGTACTACTTACTCATCGGAGCGGTTGGCGGCGATCTTTATTCGGGAGATTGTCAGGTTGCATGGGGTCCCAGTGTCTATTATATCTGACAGAGGCACTCAGTTCACTTCTTAGTTTTGGAGAGCATTTCAGCGAGAGATGGGTATGCGGGTTGAGTTGAGCACCGTATTTCAACCCCAGACAGACGGGCAGTCTGAGCGCACTATTCAGATCCTGGAGGATATGTTGCGAGCATGTGTGATTGACTTTGGTGGTTCGTGGGATGAGTTCTTACCACTTGCTGAGTTTGCCTACAACAACAGTTATCAGTCGAGTATTCAGATGGCCCCGTACGAGGCATTGTATGGCAGACGGTGTAGATCCCCCGTGGGATGGTTTGAGCCTGGTGAGGATAGATTGATAGGGACTGAGTTAGTCCAGGATGCTCTGGATAGAGCAAAGTTGATCCAGGAGAGGCTTCGCACAGCACAGTCTCGCCAGAAGAGTTATGCAGACCGTAGGGTTCGAGAGTTGTCTTTCATGGTTGGTGACAGAGTATTGCTGAAGGTTTCACCCATGAAGGGTGTCATGAGGTTCGGGAAGAAAGGGAAGCTGAGTCCCAGGTACATTGGTCCTTTTGAGATACTCAGGAGGCTTGGGGATGTGGCATATGAGTTGGCCTTGCCACCCAGCTTGTCCGGTGTTCATCAAGTATTCCATGTGTCTATGCTCCGGAAGTATGTCGGGGATCCGTCTCATGTGTTGGACTTCAGTACGATTCAGCTTGATGGTGATCTATCTTATGATGTGGAGCCAGTGGCTATTCTGTGGACAGGTTCGAAAGTTGAGGTCCAAGAAGATTGCTTCAATCAAGGTGCAGTGGAGAGGTCGGCCTGTGGAGGAGTCTACTTGGGAGGTCGAGCAGGAGATATGGAGCAGATATCCCCACCTATTTGAGTCTCCAGGTATGTTTCTTGACCCGCTCGAGGATGAGCGTTTTCTTAAGTAGGGGAGAATGTGATGACCCGGGCCGTCATCACGTGAGTTATCACCCCGTTATCCCCGTTATATGCTTGTTAATGTTACAATATGCATGTTGGTGAAGTTTGAGTCAATACGGGTTGAGTTTGGTTGAAATTGAGACTAATAGTGTCTTAGATGAAGGAATAGTTGGGAAAAGTCAGCTGGATGTTGACTTGTGAGTTAGAGAGCTCGGAATCGAATTCTGATGATTCGGTCAGCTCCAGGAGGTCATTTATGAGCTAGGAGAGCGATCAGAAGTGAATTTGGAGGTCCGGTGTAGTTTTAGGCTTGAATTGGCTAAAGTTGAATTTTGGCGATATCCGATCGATAGGTGAGATTTTGATCCGGGAGTCGGAATGAAATTCCGACAGTTGCAGTAGCTCCGTTAGGTGAGTGCGCGATGTGCCTGCAAAATTTCAGGTCATTCGGAGGTCGTTTGGTCGGGTTTTTGATCGAATGTTGGTTGCGGAAGTTTGAATGAAAACTTAGGCTTGAATTTGCTTGGATTCGATGTTTTCCGTGTTAAAGTATGTGTTTTTATCATTGGATCAAGTTCGTATGGTGCTATGGAGTATGTTTGTGGCTTTCGTTGGGGTCCCGGGGGACCCAAGGTGATTTCGGGAGGTTAAACGGGAGAAAAACATGAAATTACAAGTTGAAGATTTGATGGTTCTGTTGTTTTCGCTCCTGCGGAAATGAGAGCGCAGGAGCGAGACCGCAGGAGCGGAATTGTCATCGCAGATGCGAAAGGGGGGCTTTGCCAGGAGGTTCCGCAGAAGCGGATGATGTACCGCAGGAGCGGACTCGCTTCTGTGAGTCTAAGGTCGCAGAAGCGGAAGGCAGGCGTCTGGGGAGGATCGCAGGTGCGGAGGCGTGTTCGCAGGAGCGGTCTCGCAGGAGCGAGACCTGGGCCGTAGGTGCGAAGTGGGCCGGTTTGGAGGTGGATCGTAGAAGCGGACAATTGTCCGCAGAAGCGGACTCGCAGGTGCGAGTCCAAAGCCGCAGAAGCGGAAATCGTGCATGTGTTAAAAATAGCAAAAGGGTTAAAATTTCATAAGTTGCAAAACATTTGGGTTCGGTATTGAGCGGCGAAATTGGGCGATTTGGACGGGAATTGCTGAGAGATCATCGGGATATTGTCGGAGGTAAGTTTTGTGGTTCCTTTACGCGTTTTTATCTTGAAATCCTCCTCTATTTCACTGAAATTGGATCAAATTGTGGGGAAATTTAGCCTAAGCTAGGGTTTTAGTAAAATGTCGATTTGGGGCAAACGGAGTCCGATTTTGGAAAACTTTATATACATAGACTCATATTGAGACGAGGGTTCCGAATATGTAACTTTTATAATTTTTCGAAAAGCGCACCAAAAGTCGGGTTTTGACAACTTAGTGGGTTTTGGTGCAATTGGGAGTTACTTCAAATGGATTGTGTGTCATTGCATGTATTGATGTATTCTCTATGATTTTGAGAAGATTTGGCATCCGAGGAGATTGATTTGCGAGGCAAGCGCAAGGCGAACTGAGGCTTCTACCGGTTCGAGGTGAGTGGTAGTAGTAAATAATGTACTGAGGGTTTGAAACCCCGTACTAGCACTTCACAGTGCTATGTTGAAATGAGACACGCATTCTATGACGGGCATGGTGATATTGTGATTGGGGACTTGGACTTGGTCCTTCCCGACTAATAGAATAGTGTGTTTTATGACTGATAATGAGATTATAATTGTATAATTGGGCTAATAGCCATGTTTGGGGCCTTGTGCCAATCTGTAGATCATTAGGGGACCTGTAGAGCTAGGTGACCCTTATATCGTATTGGAAACTTACACTCAGCCGTAAAACTAGCTGAATTGCCTGTTAAGAGCCAGTACTAGATGTGTACTGTGAGAGATGAATTACTTAGGGTGGAAGCCCCCTCATTTAGCCGAGTGAGCCTGAGAGGCCAATCCTATACTAATTGAGACAGGGTCGAGGACCCGTTAGGAGGTATTATATACATATATATATATATATATATATATATTGGATCGGGATGTACGCCGCAGCAGTATATAATTATTGGATCGGGCTGCATGCCGCACAAGGACCCATGGTGAGGTAGTTGATATATACCGAATCGAGCTGCACGCCGCAATAGTATATACATATACATGTATTGGATCGAACTACACGCCAGAGTATTATATATATGATATATATGGACCAGACTTCACGCCGTAGTGATATATATATATATATATATATATATATATATATATGGATCGATTGCACGCTGCAATATTATAGCGCTTGGGCAGAAGGAGCCCCTCCGGAGTCTGCACACACCCACATGGATCGGGCTGCATGCCGCAACATTTTCTATATTATATTGGATCGGGTTGCATGCCGCAACACTATATATATATATTATATGGGATTGGGATGCACGCCGCAGCAGTATTAGTAAGGATCATGCTGCATGTCGCAGCAGTGTTAGATGCCCGAGAGTAGTTGAGTTATTGTAGCTGCTGATCATCATCTACTTTTGCGGAGACTACGAGGTAGCTGCCGGCGTCCGCAGAGCCTGTTTTCTCCTTCTTTATCGTCTTGTTGTTTCATCTTGCTTAGACTTGTTTGTACTAGGATGTTATTCTGTAGAGGCTCAAACTCGTGACACCACGATATGGTTGGGACCGCATTTGTATGCTTTTACTATTACGTTGCCATTTTGATATGATCACTTGTTGTTTAAGTTTAACTGGATTAATTGGAATTAATAATTGGCTGGTTTAAGAGGTAATATAGTCGGGCTTGCCTAGCATTGTGTTGGGCGCCATCACGACCGGGGTTTGGGTCGTGACAGTAGAACACAAAACACATAGTATACACGAAAATGGTTGACTCCATCTACCTTAATAGAACATCGTTCGATTTATTTTGTGCCATTGTTAAAACTAAATTCAATACAAATCTAAAGCAAAAACTAGTTTCCCATAGCTAAATAATTGTTCTCTATATTATATTTTGACACTTTTGAAATATATATGTGGTATGCTTGAAATTAATAAGTAGGTGTTTGGACATAAGAATTGTAAAATTCAAAAAAATAGTGGATTTTTTTCAAGTGAAAATGATATTTAAAATTTAGAATTGTATTTGGACATAATTTCAGTTTGGGTTGTTTTTGAAGTTTCGTGAATGTTGAAAAGACAACTTTTGGAGTTTTTCAGATTTTCAAAAATTTCGAAAATGTATTTTCAAATGAAAGTTTGAAATTTTATGAACAAATATTTATTTTGAAAAAAATACATTTTTTAGAAAAAGAAAAAGAAAAATTATATGTCCAAACGGGCTCTAAGTGTGTATGGTATATTTGAAAGCGTGTAACTTCTTATTCATATAGTAGGAATTTTTTCTCACATTAGTATTATCAATGTTCCCTATATTAACCATTTCTCACTCAAATATTCAGAAAATAATAATGATCGCGCAAGAATCATAATATGATATATAAAAATAATTTTAACCTTCACTCCAACTTACTCATCTTAACTATTTTACGGGATACCTACTATCCTTTGCCATTATAAGGACCATATGATTCTGTCCAGCAAGATTTGATAAGAAAAAATCATCCTATAAAAGGAATAATTATACAAAAATTTATATTTATTTTTAAGTATAGGATGAAAATACTATTTCCATTATCCCTATTTATATAGCACACTTTCCTTCATACTATCCCCCCCCCCCCTAAAAATGATACCTTTTAATGTTGAGAAATAATTAAAATTAAAATTTATGTTTACAATTAATCAATTAATTTATAGAAACACAATATCTATGGCTTGATTTGACCACAAATTTTGTTTAAAAAATTCTTTCTTTCACTTCGTTGCTAATCATATAATGCCACATAAATTGAGATGGGCGGAATAGTATAGTATTTAATATATTACACTCATTATTTTCATATGTTCCTCGCCTGGTGACAGATGAAGTATTAACCGAAATAGCTGTTTATCTAACTTTTAAACTAACTAACTAACTATATATATATATATATATATATATATATATATACACATCTGATTATATAGTATTTAATATATTACACTCATTATTTTCATATGTTTCTCGCCTGGTGACAGATGATATATATATATATATATATATATATATATATACACATCTGATTATATACATATTAAACATAAGTTATGCATACATTATACCTCTTTCAGCTAAGCAATTGAGTGGGCGACTATTCAGGTTAATTCTCCAAAATAAAATAATGGATTCAGCCGGCTATTTAGTGTAAAACTCCCTTTATATATTAAAGGCAGAATAATCTAAGAAACATTTATACTTGTCTCAGTTTGACATGCCGGTCCCTGTATTTCATAAAGTTTCATCCAAACACTTGAACTCGATCAAAACTAATATTTTAAACCACTCTGACCGTTGAATCAAGCTTATGTGGCGTTTGTTTTACTGAGTCATATAAAATGCGTGGTTACGCGCTTTTCAAAGTGGGTGAATGCACTAGGTTTGATTTAAAAAATACTATAATAAAATAAAAATAATAACAAAGGAAAGAAAAAGATATTCTTTAAAAAAATATTCCCTAATCCCTCTATCTGCTTCTCCGCCCAGCTTTTTCTTTCCCTCCCCTCCCCGTTCTGATCGTGACACCCCCCCTTTTTTTAATCCCTCGTCAACACCCACTTTCTCTCATTTTTTCTTCGTTGTGGATCTGTGTTCTATGAGCTCCCAAGAAGAGTTTTATGCTTGGGAAAATAGGAAGTTAAATATTTTTTGGTACAAAAATCATGATTTGATTTTGTGCATTTGGTAATGGGTCTTATAGGAATTGGAGGAAGAAAAAAAGATACAGTATGATTGCTCATTCTGGAAGTAGCCATGGAAGATGTTGGGCTAAGCTTGGCAAGCTTGTGCAATACCCTATTTCTCTCCGCTTCTTTAATTTATTTCTTTTTTTAAAAGGAAAGAGAGTAATAATTGTTTTTAGCAGATAAAATATAATTAAGGTGCACGAGATACACACATGGTCACCATGTGAGAATTTGTGAGCTTTTAGGTTTAGAATGATGGTGATGGGTGAAGGAGAGAGAGCTGGGAACGTGAAGAGAGGAGAAAAGATGTGGGATTCTAATTTTTATTTTTATTTTTGAATTTTATAAACTAGTACTTATAATTTTTTTATAAAAGTAAATTATGATATGAATATTATTTATCTAGGTGGCTCTGATGTGTCATCCATATCAGCGAGAGTGAACAACACACGACGCGAAGGTTTTTAAAATATTAGTTTTAATCGAGTTCAAATATCTGGATGAAATTTTATAAAATATAAGAATCGAGATGTCAAACTGAGACAAGTATAAATGTCTCTTAGGCTATTCTGCCTGTATTAAATTCAAATAGCAACGAAAATAACAAAGCCCAAGTAAACAACCCAAAAAAACAGCCCGGGCCCATACCCATTTCAACACCGAACCTTCAACACACAGACAGACACTCACTAGGGTTTTGAACCACTTCGCTCCCCTCAATTATCAGCCGCTTTGACACAATTTCGTTTCTCTCAAATTCTTCTTCTCTACTCCGCTTTCATATTATACCAAACAATTCATGCCAATGGATTTTAATCACTAAGGTTTTTTTGATATCTTAAAATATTGTCCTCTTTGAACTTTTTCATATATCTGTTTGTACTCAAAAAATAAATGGCTACACTGAATCCATTTGACTTATTGGATGATGATGCTGAGGATCCAAGTTTGGATGAGTTGAAACTGGCTCAAGCTCAGGCTTCAGCTGTTGCTTCTGTACCCAAGAAATCGGGCCCAGTTCAGGCCCAAGCCCAGCCCGTTAAGCCTGCTGCTAAGTTGCCTTCCAAACCAGTTCCACCTTCTCAGGCTGGTAAATATGCATTTTTAATCATTTTGAACATATTCTTTTTGTTTTAGGTTAATGTATATTTGTTCATACTTTTTTGTATTTTTGGCTTTATATTTTGTCTGAAACTGGCCTATGATGCTGAACGAGTATAGATTCATGTGGCTGATTTAGTTTGGATTGAGTAGTACAGCTTGTTTAGATGGTTGTTATATGTCGTTTCCTAATGCATTATATTGCATATTGTTTCTTAATGTATCATATTGTATTGTATATTGTTTCTTAATGTATTGTATTGTTTTAATGTATACAATATTTGGATATATTGTATTGTTTTCTGATGTTTCATAATGTCACGCAACAACGATTTAAAGAATAAGTGCACAATATTACAAAGAAAAAGTAGCCTATGATGTAGGCAACATAAATAAGGTAAAAACGCGGGTTAAAGAGTATAATAGAATTATAGTAACGGCAAGATGAGAAAATAAATAAGGTAAAAACGCGATAGAGTTTTTTCGTCGTTACATAACAACATATTTAATAATATGATACATTCAAAACAAATATTGTATTTAACGTAACAATACGATACAATACAATACAATACTTAACAACCATCCAGACATGGTGGTAGTAGTTCTTACTATTGAAGTAGTAATAGTAGTGAATGATTATGGCTTTTATAATAAGTTATGCTGTAAGTTACATGTACATTAACAATGTAATGAGATTCTTATGTTATCACTGAAATTTCAGCAGGTATAACTGGTTGGTTATTTGGATTTATTGTAGACTATTAATCAATGCTCATTAGACTAGTTTGAGTTTTATAAATTGAGGTCTTATTTCGTAAACAATCGCATATTATGTAATTACAGTGAATTCATTACGAGCATTAATTGTGAATATCGTAAAAATGATAACTAGGCTACTATCACAGCTTCACAATCTTTACTGTGTCAGTGTATATTGCTTAAATCCTTATTAAATATAGTTACCTGCGATTACCTAGACATGATGATGTAAAAATTCAATACACTGTTAGTGTGCATAACTTAAACCCATTGGATATTATATGAATTTTTGTGAGGAAAAAGATTAATTGTGTAGAATATTTAGGTTGTTACCTTAAACGTCGGTGAACTCGACTAAGGCTTTTGAGTTTTAAACAACATAGTTGTTTTTAAGAGAATGCTTGCTATTTGCTAGGTTATGCTTGTTTTTTGTCTTCTCTTTTGTTGTCTACTGTATAGCTGCCTGAAATATGCATTGTGGAAATGTTGTTTTTCCTATTCTCAATGTGGCACTGTTTGGTCATATTATGGGCTTGTGTTAATCTTACATGCTTAAACTTTTAGGTGATACAAATCAATCAATAATTATGTCTCGGTCCATAATTAGTTGGATCTGAAACAATCAACACTTTTTAGCCTTAAAAAAATACGTGGAACTAGTGGTGGTTTTCTCAATGCTTATGCACTTATTTTCTGTCTGCTTTTTAGCAAGTATGATAGCTTGCTAGTGGATGGGAAGAGAATGTCCTCGGTGATTGGCAGATTAAAGTAGGGTCATTATATGGAAATTTGATTAGCGGGAATTTTGTTGCAAGTGGTAGATAAATCTTTAGAGAACGTGTCATTCTTGTGTCCCTGGACTGTGTGTTTCATATTTGGTTTTGATGTTCTGGTGTTGTTACTGACCACATCTCTATAACATACAAGTAAACGCTTTTGAATTTGCTACTGTTGTGTTTTCCTTCATTCTAGCTCGCTATTCACCTTTTGTCAATTAACTTCTAGCTTGCGGTACTCAGTTACTCAATTGCTTATTTTTGTAACAATTTCTGAGCAGTGAGGGATGCAAGGAGTGACCTCCAGCGTGGAGGAGGACGTGGGGGTCCACGTGGGGGAGGCCGTGGACGTGCGCCTGGGCGTGGACGTGGGTTTAACCAAGAATCTGCTGATGATGAGAATTCTTTTGGCAGCAACAATGGATTCTCTGGGCGGTACAGAGTTCAAGAAGATGGAGAGTCAGGAAAGCTCTCTGAAAGGAGAGGTGGATATGGCGGACCTCGTGGGGGACTCCGTGGAGGTCGTCGTGGTGGTTTCAGTAATGGAGATGCTGCAGAAGGAGAAGGGGAACGGCCACGGAGAGTGTTTGATCGACGAAGTGGAACTGGCCGTGGGTAAGTGATTCTGTTGTACTTGAAAATCATCAAAGTGCATTCCACAATACCGTTCGTCTGGGTTGTTCAATCGCTCTAAATTGTGGTTATTGTGGTTTTCATTGTTTCTTGGGCATATGATGTGTATCTTTATTTATGTCCTATTGTATAGGAATGAGTATATTAAACGGGAGGGTTCTGGTCGTGGGAATTGGGGAACTCCTGCAGATGATATTGCACAGTGAGCGCCGTTATCTCGATTTCCCTCCTTACTCTTGTCTTTACGTATTAGTTTTTTCGTAATAGTTGAATGTTGGTTTTTATCCAAATTTAGAGAGACCGAAGTGCCTGTTAATGATGGCGAGAAGATTGTTGAGACTGAGAAAGAAGCTGGACAGGAAGATGCTGAAGACACCAATAAGGATTCTACTGCTGCTGAGCCAGAAGAGAAGGAACCCGAGGAGAAGGTTACTGTCATTTTCTGTTAAAAACCATTTCTTGTTTTGCTTGTTTACATGCTCTAATTCATCTCTTGCAAATTAATATCTGTCTCACTCTCACTTCACTATTATCCTTTTGGGTGGTGGTTTTGGTGGATATAGGAGACATAAATTTCAATATTGAATTTCTGGACTGTCTCATTGTCAATTGTAATCAGTTTGGATAATGAATATTAGTTCAGCTGCATCTAATTTTCAATATACTAATGCCATCTAACCTTTTCGAAACCAGTAATTTGGTTTATTTATTGATGATAAGATTTTTAATATTATCCAAGTATTTTCTATGATAGTATCATTTCCTTCCAATAGACCAGGAAATAGCGGCCACATGTGCTCGCGTATTAACATGTAAGATTAAGATGAAACGGCCATCCTATTAAAGATTTATACTTCTAGTTTTGTATGTGCATTCAAGGGTAATAGTATGAATGTGGGAATAGTCATAGTATTCTTAGGAACGATTCATGACATCAGTTGGAGGATATCTTGCTACAGTTATTCCCTCTTTGCCAACTTCTGAAAAGGGCCTTAGGTTTAGTGCAGTCACAGTTCACCGCTATTCCCTTTGGGAACATCATTTATATTTGTTGGTTTTTGTCCCTCGTTCTTGACTAAAATTTAACCACCATTTGTTCCTCAAGTTGATTTTTCCAAATTTACTAATTGTTTCTTTTAAAAAGTGGAATCATACTGTTATCGATGTTACCTGGAGCAGATGTATCTGTGAAGTAGATACAAATGACTATTGTTTTTTGATAGACTAGGTACTTAACCTTGATATGTATATGTTGGATTAATTTTTTTGTAGCTATTTATTTACACTGTTGTAGCTACTTTTATTTGCATAGATCCCAGTAATTTTATTCATATTGTATCTATGATTATGTGGAAACTATTATCATTCATATTGGTTTGTGTTGGTAGGAGATGACCCTTGAGGAGTATGAGAAGCTAATGGAAGAGAAGAGGAAGGCGTTGCTGGCTCTAAAGCCTGAGGAAAGAAAGGTTAATTTGGACAAAGAACTTGAATCCATGCAACTTCTCTCAAACAAGAAAAATGATGACGAAATCTTCATTAAATTGGTGAGTTGGTTGGGCTTTCCTGCTATTTTAGTTGCTTAATTCTTGTATTAAGAACTTGAATCTGTTGTATGCTAGCTTATTCATGATGCTTGAAATTTTTGTTTGGACAGGGTTCCGAGAAAGAAAAGAGAAAAGAGGCAGTGGAAAAAGCCAGAAAGGTACTTTAGTTTTTCTCTTTAAGTGGCTAAAGTTGTATCATAGCAATTGGAAACATAATTTGTTATGCATCTCTTTGTTGGGAATCCCTTCCATTTCTTAAACACAATGTTTAAAAATGCCAGAAGGGAAAAATGTTTTAAGACCCATGGTGCTTGAACGAAAAGCTGAGATGTGAAGCTCACACTTCTTTGAAATGAAGCACACAATTTATGGAAAAATAAAAAACGACAACCCTTGCTGATTTTAGTAGTGTACTCCCTCGTGTACACGATTAGTGACCAATTTTGCTTTTTTATGTTGGTCAACTAAGTGTCCACTTATATAATCAAGAAAAAATTCAATTTGTTTTTATAAAATTATCCTCATGTACATATCCCTAAAAAGTTTTCTTGCTCCTCACATTAAATATTTAATTAAGGGTAGTTTAGTCATACTAGGTATTTTTGTATAAAATTTTGTATTTTCTTAATGGGCGTGCCAAAATTAAATTGGTCACTTATTGTGGACTAGAGGTAGTAATAATCAACAACCCAGGAGAATCCCACTAGTGTGATATGAGTAGGTTAGAGTGTACGCAGACCTTACCCCTACCCCGGTGGGGTATAGTAGTATAATAATATAGTAATTAAATAACTTTTTTAAACATCCAATATACAATAATGCCAATGTTGAAACAACTCCTCAAATTTGAGATTCAAGAACCAACTCTTTTCTTTTGGATATCTCTGCATGTCATCGTTTGAAGCACACACTTTTTTCTGAAGTGCATTGCTCTATAAAGCGGTTACCCCTTACTTCAAATTGCATTGCTTAAGCGGTAACTTTTAATAAAACTGTATAAACCTACTGTTATATGTGCCTTTTTATTGTCAAAAGTTAAGGGCTCTTTGCGTAAGGGAGAACAATTCAACCTGCCACCCTTCTACCCCTCCCAAGAGAGAAAATTGTGTTATTCTGAACTTTCAGGATTAAGTAAAATAAAATTTCAGTAAATGCTTTTTAAGACCGAAAGTTGTCTATGCTATCGGTTGTTTAGTTTTATATCAGTTACCAACATGATGAAAGTTGTTCCCAAGTCATGGAGGTTTGACTCGTACATTGATTACTCGCTTCAACAGCCTCTCGCCTTGATTTCTAGTGGGGCAATATTAGGACAGGAAGTGATGTTATGTATACAGTTATGCTGGTGTCAGTATTATAATTTATCTGGTTTCACCTCAAAATCATTTAATTTTGCAATCATTGCATGCTGATTGCTGGCTTTCTCTTTCAAAAGAAGGGCATGGAAGTCTACACTTTAGTAGGACGTGCACAAGTATAATATTCTAAAGACTATTGATTCGCAAATTGTTGAGTGCAATTGATTTAATTATCGCTTCAATAGTGAGACTTGATAGATTTTATTTCTTGCAGACTCAAAGCATAAACGAGTTCCTGAAGCCTGCAGAGGGAGAAAGTAACTATCGCCGTGGTGGTCGTGGCAGGGGACAGGGCCGTGGAAGAGGTGGTTTTGGTGGTGGTGTTGGCGGAAACAAAATCTTTTCAGCCCCATCCATTGAAGATGTTGGCCAGTTCCCATCCTTGGTTGCCAAATAAGGGAGCAACTCTTGGCATGGATTAGGTAAAAGGGAGCTACTATTGCCATCTGAGCTGTCTTTGTTTTCCCATATTTATGATATTTGAGCTTTTTGATGATAGTTGAATATATCTTGGAACCTTTGAGCATTGCTGTATTAGAATTGTTTTGATAACCTTATAATAGTTCTTTTTGTCTGTAAATTTGTATATTTACCGGGGATGGTTTCCGTTTATTTTTTAAGAAACTTTTGACATGCATGAAAAACCCTTATCTTCATATATAGGTGTTAGGTTCTAATTTTATGTTTTTTGTTTACTTGTTAAATCAGTTTTTACATGCAAAATGGATAATGATTCATACAGTTGATCCTAGCTAATTTGATATTGAGATGTTTGTTGACAGTTCTCTGATTTCTATTCAGATTGCACTTCTAGTGGTTCTTTTGAGAAAATTTCGAAGGCCTTTTACCCTATTTATGTTTGCTACTGTGTAGGGCAAAATTAGATCAGCCTGAAAGTTGATAGAGGCCAGTTTCTGCGTCTATAATGACATTTTTGATTACTGTATGAACATGGAGCAAATGAGAATGTTACAAAAATGGTTCATGCAGAAGACTTTTATTATGTTTCTGGTAGTTGTAATGCTGTGTTTCTTTTGTTTAAGTTGTAATACATGGATTTTTAGCAAGTGCTTAATTCATGATTTTGAATTTGCATCTTAGTTTACCCTTCTATAAGTGCTCTGAAATGCTCAAACTAACTGAGCATCATTAACCTGTGCATGAAGAGGTAGAAAGATACCAGGTAGCCACTCTAAAGGGCTGCAATTAGCCAATGCGTCCTTGATTTTAATTTTTTTCAGGACATGAATTGTTCTAAAGTTAAGATTTTTAGTTTAAAAATTTAGGACATAGTAAAAGTTAGGCTTATATCTTAATAGCATTCGAGAATAGCTATCGCTCCTACATCCATTTTGAGTGTTGCAAATGCATTTAGAAAATTGTCTTCGGGGTAGCGGTGAAGCTAGAAATTTTAGGAAGGGGTGTTCAAATTTATAAGAAATAAAAATATTTCCTGATAAAAGTTGTTTGACATGCATTATATACCTCTAAAATGTAATAATTTATTTATGTATATAGTATAATTTTTTAATGAAGGGTGCTCAGTTGACCACGTTTATGCACATGTGGCTTTGCCATTGAGTCAAAAGGAGGACTATGTAATTGATGTTTGCACTATATCTTAGGAGTAGTCAAAGGAAGTACGATAGATATGTTAATCAAGAAAAAATTCAATTTGTTTTTACTCTTTTACTCTTATGTGTAGAAGATCAATAAATGCCACTATAATTATGTGCTCAATATTCTTTTTCAAAAAAAAAAATTATGTGCCCAATATTTAATAAGGGTAGTTTAGTTATACTAGATAATTTTGTATATGATTTACTATTTTCTTAATGGGCATGCTAAAAGTAAAAGAGATACTTATTATGGATCGGAGGGAGTAACATTTTTGTCTTACAGATTTGTGGACCGGATTAAGAAGTGTAGATTGAGGTTTACAAATTTATGAGACAAAATAAAAGCTTCATATAACTAGTGTAAGTTGTATGAGATACAAAATAATGCTTCTAGTCCCTTAACCAATATACCAACTAGTGTAAAGCAATGAATCAAAGGTTAACACAAGCTTAACCAATATACCAAAGTTTTTTCACAGAGTGTTGTGTATAATCTAATAAGTGATTGTCAATTTGCATAATATATTGTACCAAATGCAAGAAATAATTAATAACATAATGACGGTAGTAATATATATTTCTTCACATAAATCACCTATAATTAGTTTTCAAGGGTAGCTCTTTAAAATTAGTGGTCTAAAGTCAAATTTTAATAAGAGATGCAAAAAAATTAATCTTGCCATTTTTACCATACTTATTGTTTATAATATATATTCTTAAATGACATAAAATGTTTAACTTCACATAGTAATATTATTATTTATATTAGAAAATAATAATTTAAATAAATGAGATGTTAGACATGTATTTACAATATGTTACCTTTGATATTATTGTAAAAAATATATTTACTAATATGAAGATTTAAGTAGTTTAATTTAAAGTTTTAAAATATTTTATTATTAAAGAGTAGACACTTTTTTTTTTTACAATTTTTTGTACCATTTTTTTCCTACAAACATTAATATTTTCTAATTGAAATAAAATTTTAAAATTCATTATTAAAAATTTTAGGAGACCTAAATCAAGGCTTTACTAGTCTCCTATCAGAACTACTTGTCCACGCCTAATATTCTCAATCAAATATATAGAGTCTCATTTAAGATAAGACAATAATGACAAGAACATTAAAGGTAGTAAGTGTGTCATTCAGTTACCAAATATGAATAAAGTTGGTTGAACATACAGTACATTTATGGTGGAGCTATAGTCTATAATAATTGTTCATCGTCAATGAAGGGCAGCTCAACAGAACTGGTGGCCTAAAATCAAAATATATTAAAAAGACCCTGAAATGTGTTTTATGAAATCCATACCATATTGAGATACAAAAAAAATACATGATTTTGATATAATGGTGAGAGTGCAACTCATGCTGTATGAGTTAGTCGCACATCATATAATATTGAATTAATCTTCCCCTAAATGAAAACGGTAAAGGGTGAACCCATTATCTGTCGTGTTTTGAATCTTGCGAGATTTGTCTCGAAGATTTCTTAGTTAAAAAAGATGAAACACAAAAGAACTTGCTTTCTAGTGTGTGGATCAATAAAATATGACAAAAAAATATAGTTAATTTAGAGAATTTGAGTTTAAATTAAAAAGTAAAATCGTGAGAACCATGGAAAAACACTATATATAAAGGAAGAAAATAAAATTGATGAGAAGATAAATATATTATTTAATTTAGTGAAAAAAATTTATCCAATAAACCTACTCAATTTTATGTCTACCATATATTAAAAGTTACTAAATTTAAAACTTTTTATTTATAATTATATAAATATAAATTATGAAGTATATATTATATAATAATATAATAGTGCTTCTTATTTTTGGGCCTTAATTATTTGGGGGCCTAAGGCAAGGGTTTCACTTGCCCTACCCTAGAGCCGCCCTTGCTAATTTTACGTGCCGCATGATAACATCATTGGATAGTGTGACTCGCATAGTAATGTTTCATTTGACCTATAGTTTTACTTTTGTACGTTGATAATGTGAAAGAATTTTTACACAATCATATCTATTAAAAAAGATAATTATTCATGAAAGTTTGTCTAGTAACAAGAAAAATATGATAGGTACATGTTATAACAAGCCGGAGCGGATGTAGGGACGAAGTAATATAAAAAATATGATAGGTTACTATTATAACAAGCAGAAGCGGATGCTTCTTTTACTGTACGAGTTCGATAGAATTTAGTAATTTTGACTTCAACCCTATATATATCTTAAAATTTCATTGATTACAGTCAAACTTTTCTATAATAGCCATCATCTATAGCATCATTTCAATATAACGGTCAAGTTTTCTTTGGAACTAATTTATCATGTAATGTTATAATATACGTTCTCTATAACATTACTTCACTATAGCAGTCAAAAAGTGTTAGGAACAAACATACTTCTTATATAAAAGTTTGACTGTATGTACAACTTATAAAATTTAGAACCCAATAATTCCAAATTCATAACACATAAACTTTAAATTTTAAATTCTCTGTGTTAGTAAATGATTCCGATAGTTTTTTTTTTTTTTTTGCATTATAAATTTAATCCAAAAGAAGATGGTAACAGTGTTTTCTGCTAGAACCCATCATATTTCGAGTCCGGAACCAAAATAACTCCCAAATAAACAAAAAATACCCTTTTAAACTTAAAAAAAAAATACCAAAATAACTATTTCGCAGTATAAAACTGCGAAATGCGTTTTTTTTTTATTGGTAATTTTTTTTTTTTTGTAATTCGCAGTATAATACTGCGAATTACTATTCATTTTTTTTAATTTTACATTATTATTGCATGTTATTAAAAAAAATTAGCAAATTTTATCGTTTTCACAATTAATAAATTTTATTTTTGTTGTGTTATTGGTTGCTAATATTTAGGACATTAATTTCCAATTCCTTCCAATTCTAGAAATGAAATACTTGCATAATTAAAATATGTCGAAATCTGAGTTATTTTTTTTTAAAAATTATCTAATAAATTATTGCTAGGAAAATTGTTTATCTTCTCAAGTATTTTGATGCAAAACTACTTGTAACTCATAATCTTATGAATGCCGCTTATGTTGCTTTAAATTAATACTAGTCATTAGCGAAATATCGTTTGCCTTTTTTACCCTTTTAAAATAGAATTCACACTAGACAAATTAGTCATTTAGTTATTTTCCTAATATTTAGCAATATCCATTTAATTATTTCCTAATATTTATAAATAGTTATTTAACTATTTTTGTAAATTTTTTAATCATTTTTAAAAAGTCTTTATTTATATGAGAGTTGATTATAGCCATACAAGAAAATAAAAATATTACATATGTGGGAAGAATAAATTCTAATTTTGATCAACATGAATTTTATATTCTAACTCCTTCCAATACAATATTAAAGTAATATTTTCATAATCAAACGATTGAAGAAATACTACCAGATGAAGAATCTGATATGCATGATTATGTGTTTAGATAAAAAGAAGAATTGTAGATTAATCATACTATAACGATTGAATTAATCTATTTTTACAAAAATAATTTATTATTTTTTATATGTTGCAAACAATAAATATGTAGTACTTATTAAAGCAATTGAATAATTTGCATTATGATGAGAAGAAGAAAAAAATCTTTTGCAAGTTAATCAACCATAATTTTGTCTTTTTAGAATAAATTAAAAAATATAGAGTACACGCGCAACGCGCGTATACAAAGACTAGTTATGATAAAAGTACAAGATTTTGCAAATGAAAATAAACTCAAACATTAGCAACCAATAACACAACAAAAATAAAATTTGTTAATTGTGAAAACGATAAAATTTGCTAATTTTTTTTTAATAACATGCAATAATAATGCGAAATTTTTTAAAAAAAATATTGAACAGTAATTCGCAGTATTATATTGCGAATTACAAAAAAAAAAAAATTTACCAAAAAAAAAAACGCATTTCGCCAGTATAAAACTACGAAATGCGCTAACGGCCGTTAGTGCATTTCGCAGTTTTATACTGCGAAATAATTATTTTGGTATTTTTTTTTAGTTTAAAATGGTACTTTTTGTTTATTTGGGAGTTATTTTAATTTCGGACTCATCATATTTCCCTATCAACATAGCGGCACAATAACTGCAGTTGGCAGCCCCGATTGAAAAATTGATTTTCTCAAAAGCTTCATTATTGTTTTGTCTGTTCCATTTTGATGACCAATTAATGTCAACTGCATCTTCACATTGATGACCAAATAAGTATTCACATTCACCTGTCTCCAACCTATCAAACAACCCCTCAAACACACACACTGAGGGGCGGAGCTAGCCCATTGAGAACGGGTTCAGCCGAACTCAATCGCTTTGGTCCAATTCATGTAGTTGTCTTAAAAAATCTATCGAATATATACAAATTATTAATTTAGAACCCAATAACTTAAAAGTATTAAAATTTTGAGCTCATAAACTTCAAATTTTGTCTCCACCTCTGAGCGCGCACACACACAAACACACAAGAGGTATATAGCCAGACTATGAGGTACAAGCTCGGTCGAATTCAGTTATTTTTACTTATATAATATATTTGTATTAGGTTCAATTGCGAACTGTAGGTTTCGAGGCAATTTTAGAATCGACAATTCAAGCGAATTGATTGTTGTTTCTATCCTATTCAATGCGAAGAAGGGTGAATTTCAAGAGAGAATTGCATTAGTTCTGACTCTAGAATGAGTTGGCATCAATTATATTCTCTCTTGTCCACTTTAATTATTTTTTTAGAGTTTATAATATTTGATTTTTCTGATATTAAGGATATTAAAAAGGTATTATTAACTTCATTTTTTCAAAGTTTTCATTGAAGTAAAGAGAGTTGAAATATTTGTTATATTTTTAATGAATAAATTAAGGTCAATATATTTATTTTTATTTAATTAATACTAAAAAATGAATTCTTTAATATGTGTAAGAATTCCAAAAATAAATAATTAATGGACCAAAGTGCTAACAAAATATATCTTGCCTCGGAGTTTAGAAAAGTCAAGTTGTATGAGCTATAACTCGACCTCTTAAAGATCAACCTATAAACAACATATCGATCACCTCCCTTGGCCCAAATAAGGGCAGCAAAGCATCGAGGCCGCCCCCATCTGGCGTAGACACCATAAGCGATAAGGCCGCCCTCGACCACAAGCGGCCACCCATAGCCTTCTAAAGCTCTTTTGCGGAGACGACGCCCCGTGGGTACGCCCACAACAATTCCACGACACGGACTCGATCCCCAAGGAAAGTCAACTATCTCAGTGAAGACCTATAAATACCGAAGCAATTATTAGAAAAAGAGTTCCACAATCTCCCCATGGGGGCTCTAAGAAATATAGAGTACAAAGCAGAGTGAGAATCACCTTCAACAATACAGGGTAACAGTAGATCCTGGAAAACATGATTGTAAAGATCTGAACCTCTTCATGGAGAGGCAGATCAACCCATCATCATGAATAAAGATCACTAAACATCCCATGTTATCTCTACACATGTCTCCATTATTTTTTTCCATTGTTGAATTTCATGTATGTTACGATCTGCTATGATTGGCCCCTTTAATTTTTACAATTGTTTCGGTTCCATAAATGTCCAGGAACATAATTGGTCGAACAAATTGGCGCCGTATATGGGGATTTCATAGCAAGATCGCGTAGCTTTTCTTGAAGTAATAAACAAAGGGAAAACAACGAACGAAGGGCTAGAAAACCAATCAAAGTTCAATTACGATTGAACTGGGACTCAGGCCATGAGCCTTCACCAAAATAAATTCAACAATAGTTGAAGTTAAAGTTCGGGCTATGAGCCCTCGACGCCAAAACCAATCAAAGTTCAATTACGACTAAACTGGGACTCAGGCCATGAGCATTCGCCAAAATAAATTCAACAATAGTTGAAGTTAAAATTCGGGCTACGAGCCCTCGACGCCAAAACCAATCAAAGTTCAATTACGATTGAACTGGGACTCAGGCCATGAGCCTTCGCCAAAATAAATTCGACAATAGTTGAAGTTAAAGTTCGGGCTACGAGCCCTCGACGCCAAAACCAATCAAAGTTCAATTACGATTGAACTGGGACTCGGGCCATGAGCCTTCGCCAAAATAAATTCAACAATAGTTGAAGTTAAAATTCGGGCTACGAGCCCTCGACACCAAAACGAGTCAAAGTTCAATTACGATTGAACTGGGACTCAGGCCATGAGCCTTCGCCAAAATAAATTGAACAATAGTTGAAGTTAAAGTTCGGGCTACGAGCCCTCGACGCCAAAACCAGTCAAAGTTCAATTACGGTTGAACTGGGACTCAGGCCATGAGCCTTCGCCAAAATAAATTCAACAATAGTTGAAGTTAAAGTTCGAGCTACGAGCCCTCGACGCCAAAACCAATCAAAGTTCAATTACGATTGAACCGGGACTCAGGCCATGAGCCTTCGCCAAAATAAATTCAACAATATTTGAAGTTAAAGTTCGGGCTACGAGCCCTCGACGCCAAAACCAATCAAAAGTTCAATTACGATTGAACTGGGACTCAGGCCATGAGCCTTCGCCAAAATAAATTCAACAATAGTTGAAGTTAAAGTTCGGGCTACGAGCCCTCGACGCCAAAACCAATCAAAGTTCAATTACGATTGAACTGGGACTCAGGCCATGAGCCTTCGCCAAAACGAATTCAACAATAGTTGAAGTTAAAGTTCGGGCTACGAGCCCTCGACGCCAAAATCAATCAAAGTTCAATTACGATTGAACCGGGACTCAGGCCATGAGCCTTCACCAAAATAAATTCAACAATAGTTGAAGTTAAAGTTCGAGCTACGAGCCCTCGACGCCAAAACCAATCAAAGTTCAATTACGATTGAACTGGGACTCAGGTTATGAGCCTTCACCAAAATAAATTCAACAATAGTTGAAGTTAAAATTCGGGCTACGAGCCCTCGACGCCAAAACCAATCAAATTTCAATTATGACTGAACTGGAACTCAGGCCATGAGCCTTCGCCAAAATAAATTCAACAATAGTTGAATTTAAAGTTCGGGCTACGAGCCCTCGACGCCAAAACAAATCAAAGTTCAATTACGATTGAACTGGGACTCAGGCCATGAGCCTTCGCCAAAATAAATTCAACAATAGTTGAAGTTAAAGTTCGGGCTACGAGCCCTCGATGCCAAAACCAATCAAAGTTCAATTATGATTGAACTGGGACTCAGGCCATGAGCCTTCGCCGAAATAAATTCAACAATAGTTGAAGTTAAAATTCGGGCTACGAGCCCTCGACGCCAAAACCAATCAAAGTTCAATTACGATTGAACTGGGACTCAGGCCATGAGCCTTTGCCATAATAAATTCGACAGTAGTTGAAGTTAAAGTTCGGGCTACGAGCCCTCACCGCCAAAAATCGACCAAAAGTTCGATTGCGGCTGAACTGAAACTCAGCCGAAAATCCCTCGACCCGCGATAACCAGTGATCGTGCCGACATAGCAAAGAAAGAATAAGCGGAAAGGTAAAAAAAAAAAAAAACAAAGGGGGGAGGAACCCTCCCCCATTCCAATTTAAAATAGACGGATACGAGCAATGCCCGTCCGCCCTGAAGTAACAATCATCCAACACTAACAACAAACAATAAAACAAATAAAAAATGGCCATACACGGCAACAAAGAAAAAAGAAGAAAAGAAAAAAAAATCAACTAGTCATCATTCAACTGGGGGTTGCCGGCAACGCCGTCCGCCCCGATTCCATCATCACCGGCCACCGCCGCTCCGTCCTCCGCTCTGCCTGCGTGGGCACCATCACCATCCGCCTCGGTCCCGGCCCCGCTCCCACCGGCTCCTGCTGTACCTCCAACGTCATTAGCTCCAGCCCCGATCCCTCCAAGGATATCATCATTTTCGGGCTTTGCGGCATCGAAATCGCACTCCTCGCAAGCTTCCCGCACTTTCTGACGCGCCTGCTCAAAAACCCCTTCGGTGATCAGGCCAACTTCAAACAAGTGCTTGTATATGTCTCGCTGCGCTTCGGCAAAGACCCAAGCTTCACGAGAACTACCCAAACTCACGGATTGCTCCTGGACCGCCGGTTCTCCTGCTCAAGAAGCGCTATTTGCCCCGCGGCCTCCTGAGCATTACCCTCCAACGCCCGGATCCGCTCCTCGAGACTGTTCTCCCTGGAGGCGGCAGCGGTCCTTATCGCCGATAACTGAGAGTCATGGGCTTGGATAATTCCTTCAAGCTCAGTCACTCTGGCAGTGGTCTCGACCAGCCTACACCTCAAGTCGGCCGACTCCCCCCTCCGCAGCGGCAACCTTCCCGCTCCACTCCGAGGTAACCGCCGTCACCTTGGCCAAACATTGGCGCTCGCTCTCCAAGGATGCCCTCCTCGCGGCCTCTAGCTCATCATTTGCCTGACGCAGCCGCCCCTCAAGGGCTTCAATACGGCCGAGCGACTAATCCCTTTGTAGCTCCGCCCGCGCTAGCTCCCCGACCAACTCCTGGTTGCACGGGTCAACCCTCAGGCGCTCCTCGAGCTCCCTGCATTTTAGCCGCAAATTGCGGCACCTCTCAAGAACCCGAAAAAGAACCCCGACTCGGACATTGGTCCGACACAACACTCTACCTGCAGTAAAAAAGCTTGCGAAACAAAATACATATAAAGGCAAGAGAGTCATGAACGAAAACGTGAAGGAAACGAAAGGTCTCTCCGAGAAAATAACCAAATTGGAACGCATACTGTGAGCACGTGATTTTTGCCTTACTTGAGAAGTACTCCCAGAAAATTCAAAAATAAAAATAGTTTCGTGTTGGGCATGATTTTTGTGATTTTGTGTTACTTTATCTTTTTGTGTGCACGTTTATTTATTTAAATTAATAAAATACAAAAAAATATATTAGGTTTTGCATTTTTTGGTGTTCGATATCGAAATTACGTGATTTACATTTTTAGGTGGTCTGTAATTATGTAGGATAGTGGTATTAAAAATTTAATTATGTTATAAATTAATGTATATACATATATATATATATATATATATATATATATATATATATATATATATATATATATATATACATATACATATACACATGATACATCATGGAGTCTAGTTGCAAAACAAAGAAGAAATCGGAACTGGGCCGTCCCCAATTCTTTAAGAACCAGGCCCACACTAACTCAACACCCAACCCAAATACCCGTCCAAGCTTCAGCCTGTGTAACGCTTGATCTGGACCGTTGGATTTTATTATCCAACGGCCCAGATTAATCCTTTAATTCCAATATACACTCGGACTATGACTTAACCAAACGACACCGTTTGGTTTAAGTGAGGGGATCCTGATCGTTGATCGTAAATGATCCAACGATCAGGATTCAATCTCATATCTCGTATATAAACTCATTTTCATACCCCGCCCCCCTTTCAGACCCCCCCTCAACCGTCTCCCATCTTCAGAGACCAGGTCTCTTGACCCCCGCCTTCCTCCGCCGTGCTCCGCCTGCCGGAAATCGCCTCACGGCGGTTCCGGTAGGCCAACGGCCACCAAACTAATACCAAAATCTTCCCCTCACCTCCCCCGTTACGAACCCAGCCTTCGCTAACCTCGAATCACCATCAAACGTCTCGAATCTTCGTTCAAAGATTCGAGTCAAAACCCAAACTACGCCAAACTCCACCAAATTCATACCACAGCTTCCTCACACCTCCCCCACACCTCCACTAACATTGGTTTGGTTCGAATCTTGCCAGAATTGCAAAAGCCCCAAATCCGAGCCCAAGAACCCTAGAATTCCAAAATTAGGGATTTTGTCCGATTTTAAGAATTTGGAGTCAATAGGCTCTAATTGGAGTGTTTTTCGTTCGAAAAACACTTCAATTAAAGCGTGTTCACTTCAAAAATGCAATCTCAAGTCCGTGGAAGCCCGAGTTTGTTCGAGTTCGGATTGTCTTCATTAGGTATTTCAATCTTCTTCTGTTTTTAGTTATTGTTGTGTTCTTTGTTTGGTTTAGCCGTCGGTTGTTCCTTTTTGTGTTTAAATTCTATCTTTTGTTTCTTTTGTGAAAGGTCTGTCCTTCTACACCTTACGACCCTTATTTGGTCATTCTCATTATTGTTTGTTGTTGGAAAATGTTAGTTATAGAATGCGTAGTCGTCTCGATCAATATTGTCAAGTGTTTAATTCTGCATTCTTATTTGTTTACCTGAAATGTTCGAATCACCGCTTCGACGATTGATTTGTTACCAATTGTACCTGTTGTATGCTGTGATCGATTCAACAAATGTCGTCGAATACTCAGTTTCAATTGTTGCCGAGATTTTTGATTCACTGTTTTATCGGCTAAATTTATTATCACTGTGGTGTGTTGTAATTGATTAGATTTTATTATACTAGATAATGTTAGCATGGTTGCAAGTTACCATTGGGTTTGCTGGCCGTGGGATTCTGGAGTGTAGTATTAGGGTTGAATAAATCCATTTGTTTAATCCCTCACCCATAAGATGGCCTAGTGGAGCCTGCTATTACAGCAGGGCACTCCACCAGGTGCCGCATTTCATACTTAGTTTACTAAAGCCCACACTTAGACATTTATTAGTGCTGAAACAGAAGGGAGCAGTAGGATGGGCAGGGCCTTAGTTTAATTTGCTGGCCATCCAAAGTAGAAGGGATTTGGCTATAAATAGAGGATGATAGAACACTGGAGGGATAGACAGTCATAGCGAGAGAGAATAGCTAGAGAAAAAAATAGACAGCAAGGATACATTTCGATACACACATACAAAGATACAGATAAAGAAGCTACTGTTTCATTGGCTTCTGGACTGTTTCGTGTGTTTTGATTCAGTGGCTGAGTATTTGGTCGCTGGGTTGTCGTTGTTCTTGTGTTGTTGGTAGTGCTGGGCCATTGTTTTAGCTGTGTTGAGTGTATGCTGCTGCTGTGTTGATTGACTGTGCTGGCTTGGTCTATTGTTGCTGCTGTTGTGTTCATATTGGTGCTGCTGGTCCAGTGTTGTGGTAGCTCCAGTGGTTGCTGTTGGTCGTGTGTATTGTTGTTGCTGTTTGTGTCTATTGTTGCTGTTGATCCAGTGTGGTTGTTGTGCTACTGTGGTTAACTGCCACTGGTTGTTAGTCTGTTTGCTTGCTGCCACTGGTTGTTGTGGCTGTTTGTGTCTGTGTTGCTGCTGGTCCAGTGCTGTGGCTGTGCCATTGTTTTAGCTGGTCCATTGTTGTTACTGTTGTGGTCATTTGTTGCTGGTCCAGTGTTTGTGGCTATTTGGTTGGTTATCATTGTTGCTGTGGTGTTTGTGTGGCTGTTGGTTTACCGTGGTTGCTACTGGTCTATTGTTATTGCTCCTGTTACTGTTGCTGCATTGCCACTGCTCATTCATCTTCGTTCTTCCGCATTCCAGGTACACATCCCTGTTGTTGTAATTCCTTGGTTCAAAAAGAATGAAGCCTGAAGCTTATGTTTGAAGTCTGTTGAAACATGTAGTCGTCTAAAGTTCTTATGTTTAATTACGTTCTGTTATTCTCTAATTAAGTTTGTATTGCTAGTCTTGGTTATGGAAAGGTGTAGCTAGACCAAAGATACACTGTCATTAGATAAGCACGTAAACCTGAATCAGTCTGTTGTATCTCTATTCAATCTTCTCTGCTCATGTGTGTAATCTCCAAATCTGTTAACGTTAGACCTTATGTTAAAAGCAAGATTTGCTAGAGAGTTATTACTCAACTGAATGACGTAATTAGATTAAAGGAGTCGGGGGTGCATTTCATGTGATCCGACCCCAATTTCGGGCAAGAGCAAATAAAGCGTGTCAGGAACCACAGGCGCATTTCATGTGGTGTGGTTCGTAGCAAGTTTTAAATAATTTGGAATCAACTCCTAAGTAAAATACAATGGGATGTAGTTCGCTTTAGATTTGAATCAAAGGTGCGCCTCGCCCAATAGTTACACTAATCGCACAACCTTCATAAATGTACATATAAAATACTTAGATTTTGAGATACGTCGTTTCTTAACGAATATCACGCCCTTCTCACCAGTGTAAATAAGTAGTCGATCCGGGCGCATATTTTAGTTCTACCTTCTTAAATACGGGTGTGCATTTCATGCGACCCAAATCCAAACCCCGAAATGTTGAATAAGAATATGTCGAGGATCCGGGTGCATTTCATGTGACGTGATTCGAAAACATATTTTTAAGCAACTTTCTCTTTCGTAAATCATAACCAATAGTAAAAGCGGTACAGGGATGTTAACTTGCACTAAGTACATAATTGTAAAAAGTAGATAGATAAGCCAAACACGACAGTTGAGCGACCGTGCTAGAACCACGGAATTCGGGAATGCCTAATACCTTCTCCCGGGTTAATAGAATTCCTTATCCGGATTTCTGGTTCGCAGACTGTTAAATAGAGTCATTCTTTTCCTCGATTCGGGATTTAACCGGTGACTTGGGACGCCATAAAACTCCCAAGTGGCGACTCTGAAATAATTAAAATAAATCCCATCTCGATTGTCCTTTAATTGGAAAAACTCTTTGCATCCTCGCGGGTGCGGTAAAAAGAGGTGTGACAGCTCTGGCGACTCTGCTGGGGATTGGTTTAGAATTCGAGCTCGGAATAACTGTTGTATTTGGCATATTTTATTATCCGATTCTTTTACATGTTGGCATCAATGTGCAAATGTTGTTTTTACTGCTTTGATATTTTGTGAACTGTACATATAAATTGTGCCGGAACCAATCTCCTCTCCGAGTCTTCTAAATCATGAAGAAGGGTGCACTTCGTGTGACTTCTTTTCTGTATAGTGTCTAATTCCCATTTTAGAACGAGGTTTGGATAAGTTGCAAAACCGGTGAAGCTTCTGTATTCCCGGGTTGCTGCCTCCTCCTCGGCTCGAGCTGTCCGCTCGGGTAAGCCAAGTCTAGAACAGATAAACCCAAGTTTTTAAACCTAGAATAACAAAGCTTCATGCCGGATCCCTAGTAGGAAACGTTTATTTGCATCATGTCGCATTTGGCTTAGGGGACTCAACACAGGGGTTGGGTCCGTCTAGGACAGGTGACCTGAAATGAACAGACTATCCTGCTGCATCCTGTTTGTCTTGCGCATTTATCTGTTATAGACTTGCATGCCGACCGGCTTTTAGAGATTAAAAAAAAAAAAAAAAAAAAAAAAAAAAGTGTGTTTTGCTCTTAAGATAGAAATAGCTTATTTGTTTTCCTTTAGTAAAATGAATAAATAAATAATGTCGTTTGTTTCGTCAAAACCGAGCTACGGGGGTTTGATTCTCATCGGATGTGAGATACGTAGGCAACCTCCATCGGGTCCAACTTCACCTTTTGAAAAATTAACTTTTGTACTAAATAAGTCGGTGACGCTGTTTTCAAAAATAGCCGAATGTTCCCGGAAGGGACGCCGGAAGGCTAATTTCGTATAAACGGCCACCTTTGGGTCAATTTTGATTTCGATCAATTTACCCCACAGCCTTAAAAGCCTTCGTCCCCGAGACGTTGAAAGGCCGCGATTGAAAACGGATTTTTTATTTTTATTTTTAGCAAAACAAAGTCGTTTTTCTTATTTAAATCACCTTAATAAATGTGCAGGATGAGCACGAATCAGAATAAATCATTTTCAATCTTTAGTGAGGTCCCTCAGCAGCTCCGTATATGGTGGAACGATTTGGAAGACAATAGCAAAAAGGTAGTAGGGAGAATTTTGGGAGGTTTGGTTGATCTGTTGAATATCGAGCCAAGGGAGGACATCATCAAGGCACTGGTATCTTTCTGGGATCCGACCCGCAATGTGTTCCGTTTTGTTGACTTTGAACTGACGCCCACATTAGAGGAAATTGCGGGCTATGCAGGATTAAATGGGAAACTAAGAGGGCAATACCTGCTCTCACCAAGACCGGTATCTCCACATGGGTTTCTGGATTTGCTGAGCATTAGTCGGAAGGTGAAAAATGATGATCTGCCGAAAGGGTGTTGCGATCTCCAATTCTTATATCAACGGTACGGCGCTCCTCGGGGTTTTGAAGAGTCAAACCTTGGACTGACTCACGCAGGGAATAGAACCAAGTGGGAGGCCAGACGAATTCTAGCATTCATAACGACATTCTTGGGGATTGTGATTTGTCCGCGTGAAGATAAGAAAATAGAGATAAGTCTGGTAGGAATAGCCGATGTTGCAATCAAAAAGGCTACCAGCACGGTGGTCCCTTTGGTTTTGTCCGAAATCTATCGAGCCTTGACTGTATGCCGGGAAGGGGGTAATTTCTTCCAAGGTTGCAATCTGCTACTCCAATTATGGATACAAGAACACCTCCATCACCGAACACAATACATGAACCATGGGTTGACCGGAAAGAACTGTATCAGGGGTTTCGAAGAACGGATGATGGGTGTTGTATTCCCTGAAGGCGTCGAGGCATGGCTTGCACGACTGAGCTCAATAGAAGCCGATCAGATTGAATGGGCGTTCGGGTGGTTACCCGATACTGAAGTAATATATATGGCAGCCGAGGAGTGTTATATCCTTCTGATGGGGATCCGCAGTGTCCAACCATATGTCCCTCACCGTGTATTACGTCAACTAGGAAGGTTTCAGGTTATTCCTACCGATCAAGACCTGAGGAAGTACGCCATTGAGTTGAGCCCGGGAGTTGTATTCCCCGAAGAGAAGATTAAAAGGCTGTGGCACGAATGTCGGTTCCTCGAGCCTAAAACCATGGTCCGGGAACTATCTAAGGGAGAGGTGGACCCAAAGTACAACGTGTGGTTCGGGAAAAGGTTTCAGATTCGTCGGAAATGTTCTAAAAGAGCCCATGTCCAACAATTCACGGAAGATTCACGGGAACAATGGGATTGGTTAGCAAAGGAGGAGGGGTACAGGACGAAGATTGGCAGGATAGAACAGCAGGTCCGGGACCTCCAATTCGAGAAGAACATGCAAGCCGCCACCGACGAAGGAGACAAAAAGAAGTTGGCACAAGAAAATGACTTCTTGAGAGCTCAAATCCAGCAAATGAAAAGAGATGCTGACAGACAGTCGAGGAGTCGGGCCGACGAAAAATTGATAAGGGGTTTGAGAAGCCAAGTCACCGACATCCAAAGAGAATTGGACGAGTCAAAAGCCCAGACAACGAGGATCCGGGCTAGCTGGAGAAAGGAGGCACATCAACATGCACTTCACCTAAAACGGGTGGAAGAAGATTACACCGAGATCATCACTAGTCTGAGGGAAGCAAATGTTGTCCTCAGGGAGCGGGTTTTCAAGCAAGCCCAAGATGCCAGAACGGACCTCGACCGTTGCCACAATTTGATGGCCCGACTGCAAGGACAAGTGGATAGGCTCCTAGATCAAGTCACCAACAATGCTCGAAGATTGGGGACGAAGAACCAGCAAATAGAGCGGCTACTCGGAGAAAGGGACATGATCAAAGACAGAATTGGAGAAATCGGGCACTATGTCACCATGAAGTGCCTAGCTTGTGAACGAATACCCCGCGCCGACCTTTTCGCTTCAATTATGGGTTATGTTCATCGGATCATGGAAGAGTTGAGGGAACTGCACAAGGACCTCACACCGAGGCCTGCGGCAAGGCCGAATGATGCCTCGCGGGCCCCCAGGGATTTTAGGGCATTAGATTTTTGATTGAAAATGTATTTTGAAATGTTGAGTCAAGCTAGTTGGCATTTTTATCTTTACTTTCCCAAGTCAAGCATTTTCTTTTGTTTTTGCTGATTGTTGTAAGACGTGTTTTGTAACTACACGGTTTCATTTGATATAAAAGTTACTGAATTTTGCCACAATCTTGTTACCAGAACTACGCTCGGTCTGATTCACGCGGGGTCGTGATACGTAGGCAATCCACGTAAGATTCGACCACCACTAAAAAGAAAGGAATCCATAGGTTAAATAACAATAAGGCTTGCAAAGATAGTCGAAAAAGAAAAAAAAAGAAAAAAGAAAAAGAAAAAGAAAAAGGGCCGGAATGACGCATGTTAAGAGTACATGTAGAAAGGGTTATTTGGTTAGGTGCATTGCATCCAACGTACTATAACATATCTGTCAAACTCGGTGAACTAACAAGTTTGTTGCATTTCCAGAAAGTTTAGCAGTTGGTTTGACAGAATATACTGGCCAGCCATCACTACCGTACTAGATCCAAAGGACCAGTTACAGTAAGCATGTCGAGTTCCGGCAAGAGTCTCGAGGAAGAAAAATCCGAGCTACAAATCATGAAAGAAGAGGTAGACCGGTTAAAACAACAGATAACAGAGATGCACCTGGCTTGGGCCAGGGAACAGTCTTCACCAAACCGCCCTACTCTCGCCTCACCTCCGGAACATCCGCCCATCGATCCTTCAACAAGCGCCCCGAGCTATCCATACTTTCGGGGGGAAAACCCATATGCCACCCACATTCCACCAACCAAACCAAATCCTCCTCCAGCCACCCCTGTTTTGTGGCACCTCCACTCGCTACTTTACAAAAGTCTTCCAGCGAGCCATATGTTCACATCCATGACAACTCTTACTATCCTCCGGAGCCTACTTTCAGGGCTCCCGAACCACAATCACATACACCTCATCGGGATAATCCGGCAGAAGCACTTCCAAAGTTCGGAACACGAGGAAGTTGTTAGAAAAGTTAAAAGCCTGGAGCAGTCCTTCAAGAACATGCACGGTTTGGGCAACCAGGTCGGCGTCGCCTACAAAGATCTATGTCCATTTCCGGACGTCCGGTTGCCAACAGGGTTTAAAATGCCCAAATTCGACCTATACGAGGGGCACGGCGACCCGGTAGACCACCTCCGAGGGTTCTGGTGAAATGAGAGGGGCCGGAGGACGGGACGAGCTTCTGATAGCTTACTTCGGCCAGAGTCCGGGAGGATCTGCGCCGGAGTGGTACACTAGACAGGATCCCGCAGATGGTTTACGTGGGATGATTTGGCTCAAGCTTTTATCGGCCAGTTCCAATACAATCTTGAGATAATCCCCGACCGCCTATCATTGTTAAAATTAGAGAAGAAGCCCGCCGAAAGCTTCAGGGAATTCGGTTTCCGTTGGAGGGAACAGGCGGCCATGGTAGATCCGCCGATGAGAGAGAGCGAGATGGTGGACTACTTCTTGCAGACATTAGAGCCCACCTACTTCGGACATCTGGTAACGTCCGTAGGCAAATCATTCACCGAGGTGATAAAAATGGGGGGCATGATCGAGGAGGGTTTGAAGGCCAACAAGATCATGAGTTACTCAGCACTGAAAGCCACCACTCAGGCTATCCAAAGTGGTACTGGAGGAGTACTGGGGAAAAAGAGGAGAGAGGAAGTTGCGGCCGTCGAGTCCGGGGCATGGTTCGGAAATAGAGGCCCCGCACCCCAATATAGCCCACCCCAACCTCACCACCAAAACTACTCTCACAACCCATATAGCCACCCGCAACATTACTATCCCGCACCTGATCCCCATTTTACCGTCCACCATGCACAATCCTATTCTGCACCTCCTGTTCATGCACCGTGGCGTGCACCGAACCCCCAGAACAATCATCCACCCCCAAGAGCTTACAGAAACCCCTCGGGCGCGAGTTTCCGTCCGAACCAAGCATTCAGGGGCGACAGGGCGCCGAGGCCAAAGACTTTCACTCCCTTAGGAGAGTCTTACACCAGCCTGTTCCACCGGTTGAAGCAAGTAGGGTTGCTAAATCCGGTTGAAGCTAAGCTACCAAATCCCCTCCCGAAGAACCTGGACCATTCAGTAAATTGTGCCTACTGCTCGGGATGTCCGGGGCACGATACAGAAAAGTGTTGGAGGCTAAAGACGGCCATCCAGGAGCTCATTGACACTCGCAGGATTGAGGTCCAGACTCCAACGGAGCCCAACATCAACCAAAACCCGCTTCCAACTCATCATGAGACCAATATGATCGAGTTGGTACGGGCGGAGGAAGGAAAGGAGAAAGCCTCTCAGACTGTAATGATGATTAAGTCTAGCGGGGCAGGAACGAGAAAAGGGCCAAGCCTCGATGAGTCGCCCAGTTGCAAGAAGGACATACCAGGAGAGTCGGAAGCAGGAAAGGAAAATGTGAACGAGGTACCGGTGAAGCCGGCCAAGATAGTTGTACCAGGGGCAGCAATCAAGCCCATCTTGACAGTAGTAGGCGTTCGAATGGATCCTTTCATCATCCAGCCGGCAACGCAGTTGCCAGTAACTGATAGTCGGGCTGTCCCATGGAATTATGCTCGGATTACAACGACCTACAGAGGAAAGGAGGTGAAAGAGGAAGTTTGTGAAGCCCAAGGGTTGACCCGCTCGGGGAGATGTTTTGCCCTTGCGGAATTGAGGAAGACCACTCCGGCAGTATTGAAAAAGCCGGTCACTGATGAAGAAGCGGAAGAATTCTTGAAAAAGATGAAGCTGCATGACTACTCTGTCTTAGAGCAATTGAAGAAGACTCCGGCGCAAATATCATTGCTATCCTTGCTGATACATTCTGAAGAACATCGGCAAGCATTGATGAAAGTCCTGAATGAGGCACATGTACCGGATAAAATCTCAGTAAGCCATTTGGAGAAGATCACCAATCGGATCTTCGAAGCAAATCGGATCACCTTCACCGATGACGAGTTGCCTGAGGAAGGCACTGAGCACAACAGGGCTTTATATCTTACGGTGAAGTGTGAAGAGGCGGTGGTTACCAAAGTCCTTGTCGATAACGGGTCCAGTGCTAACATTTGTCCTCTCTCTACACTGGGCAAATTAAAAGTAGACATCGGCAGGGTACGCAAGAACAACGTATGTGTTCGAGGGTTTGACGGAGGAGGCAAAGCGTCGGTTGGTGACATAGTGCTAATCTTGACAATTGGGCCAGTGGAGTTCACCATGGAATTCCAGGTGCTGGACATGGTGGTGTCATATAACCTCCCGATAGGGCGACCATGGATCCATGCCGCAAGAGCAGTTCCATCCAGCTTGCACCAACTCGTCAAGTTTGAATGGGACCAACAGGAGATCGTCGTCCATGGAGAGAACGATCCACAATCAGGCACCATCATTCCCTTTGTTGAAACAGAAGAAGATGTTGGGCCGTGGGTATATCAGTCTGCGATGTGGTGTCCGCCCACCGAGTTCCGGAAGGGGAATGCATTCCCGGCGACAGAACAATTACTGCGGATGTCATGGTGGCGCATGAAATGTTGAGACATGGTTTCATACCCGGTAAAGGTCTAGGTGCATCTCCGCAAGGAATCATACAACCGGTATCAGTGGTCGAAAACTTGGGAACCTTCGGCTTGGGATTCCAACCAACATCAGAGGACATCCGACGAGCAAAGAGGAGTAAGCAGAAGACACGGGCGCTCCCAAAGCCTGTTCCACGCCTTTCCCAATCTTTTGTCAGGTCCGGAGCAAGAGGACATCCAGCGACAAAGATTCCTGGTCCTACGGTCAGGCCAGATGAAGAGTTCTTCAGGAAGTTCGAGGACCTATTCACAGATGTATGTATGCTCGAAGATGGTGAAGGATCCAGTCATGCCGAGATACAATTTGTGGGACCAAAGGCAAAACTGAATAACTGGAAGGCTACTCCTCTCCCCGTCCGGAAGGAGTCTTGGTAGTTTGTCTTGGATTGTTTTTCTTTCGAAATTTTGTGTTGGGGGTTTGTCCCCGGAGTAAAATCCCGTTGTTTTGTTCATTTCTGATTTAAGTTTGCAGCTTGTTTTCCCTTTGTACAATTCCCATCAATGAAATTTGGTTCCTTCGTGTCTAATTTTGTTTATCTTTTTTCTTCTTTTTACTTTTCTGAACAGCCTTCTTGCAACTGATCTTAATGATATGGCGTGCTTAAAGATTAATCAACCCAGCCTAGAAAGTCAATCGGGTTTGGAAATAATAACACATGAAATAAGAAGTGACGAGAGTGAGTCAGAGTACGGCGATGATGAAGCCGTAGAAGAAATCGGTGAAGAATTAAGTCACTTCGAGGAAAAACCCAAACCGAATTTAAATGATACCGAGGCCGTTAATCTAGGGAATGCGGATGACGTCAAAGAAACCCGGATAAGTGTCCATATTGAACCCAATTTGAGAGAAGAATTGATCAAAACACTCATGGAGTTTAAAGATATTTTCGCATGGTCGTACGACGACATGCCGGGACTCAGCACTGATCTAGTGGTTCATAGATTACCCACTGATCCGGCATATCCTCCCGTCAAGCAAAAACTGCGGAAATTCAAGACGGAGATGAGTGTGAAGATTAAGGAGGAGGTAACCAAGCAGTTACAGGCGAAAGTCATTCGTGTCACTCGATACCCGGAATGGTTGGCTAACGTAGTACCGGTGCCAAAGAAAGACGGAAAGATCAGGGTATGCGTGGACTATCGCAATCTCAACAAGGCAAGTCCTAAGGATAATTTCCCACTTCCCAATATCCATATCCTGATTGATAATTGCGCCGGACGCGAAATCGGATCCTTTGTGGATTGTTATGCGGGGTATCATCAGATTTTGATGGATGAAGAGGATGCAGAAAAGACGGCTTTTATCACACCGTAGGGGACTTATTGCTACCGAGTTATGCCGTTTGGTTTGAAGAACGCAGGGGCAACCTATATGAGGGCGATGACTACGGTATTCCATGACATGATACACAAAGAAATTGAAGTGTACGTGGATGATGTGATCGTGAAATCCAGACGTCAAGAGGACCATGTCGCCGACCTCAGGAAGTTCTTTCAAAGACTTCGAAGGTACGACATCAAGCTTAATCCGGCCAAATGTGCATTCGGAGTTCCATCAGGAAAGCTGCTAGGATTCATCGTCAGCCGACGGGGCATTGAGTTGGACCCATCCAAAATCAAGTCCATTCAGGAGTTACCCCCGCCGAAGAATAAAACAGAAGTAATGAGTCCGTTGGGAAGGTTGAATTACATCAGTAGGTTTATTGCCCAGCTTACGGCAACCTGTGAACCCATATTCCGCCTATTGAAGAAAGACGCTGCGATAGAATGGACGGCAGAATGTCAAGAAGCGTTTGACCGGATCAAAGGGTATCTGTCCAATCCACCCGTACTAGTTCCGCCTGAGCCAGGTAGACCCCTGATTCTTTATCTGACGGTCTTGGAGAATTCGTTTGGCTGCGTACTGGGGCAGCATGATCTTACTGGCAGGAAGGAACGGGCCATTTACTACCTTAGTAAGAAATTTACAGTCCACGAGGTCAAGTACACTCATCTAGAAAAGACATGTTGCGCCCTGACTTGGGTAGCCCAAAAGCTGAAACACTATTTGTCTTCTTACACCACTTACCTCATTTCGCGTTTGGATCCGTTGAAGTATATTTTCCAGAAACCTATGCCTACAGGGAGGTTAGAAAAATGGCAAATATTACTTACGGAGTTCGACATCATATACGTGACAAGGACGGCTATGAAAGCTCAAGCCCTGGCCGATCACTTAGCTGAAAATCCTGTTGATGACGAATACGAACCCCTGAGGACGTATTTTCCAGACGAAGAGGTATTGCAAATTGAGGGGTTAGAACTAACCAAGGATCCAGGATGGAAGCTCTTCTTCGACGGAGCGGCAAACGCAAAAGGAGTCGGAGTAGGGGCTGTGCTCATATCTGAAACAGGACATCATTATCCTGTTACTGCTCAACTGCGTTTTCACTGTACCAATAATATGGCCGAGTACGAGGCATGTATCTTGGGGTTGCGATTAGCGGTGGACATGGATGTACGGGACGTCTTGGTCTTGGGGGACTCGGACCTTCTGGTACATCAGATTCAGGGAGAATGGGAAACCAGAGATTTAAAGCTTATCCCATATCGTCAGTGTTTGCATGATTTGACCAAACGCTTTCGATCGGTAGAATTCAGGCACATCCCAAGGATGCATAATGAGGTTGCCGACGCGTTGGCTACTTTAGCATCAATGCTACACCACCCGGACAAGGTTCGTGTCGATCCATTACACATCCATGTCCGGAATCAACATGCTTATTGTAACGTGATAGAGGAAGAGGTGGATGGTGAGCCGTGGTTTCATGATGTCAAGGAATACCTCAGGTTAGGAGTATACCCAGAGCAAGCAACCGGAGATCAAAAGCGAGCTATTCGGCGGTTGGCGAACGGATTTTTCCTTAGTGGAGGGGTGCTGTACAAAAGAACCCCAGATTTGGGATTGTTGAGATGTATAGATGCAAGTCAAGCCACAACAGTGATGACGGATATACACTCGGGAGTTTGCGGACCACACATGAGCGGATACGTATTGGCAAAGAAGATTCTGCGAGCAGGATATTATTGGCTCACTATGGAGCGGGATTGTATAAGTTTCGTGCGAAGATGCCATCAGTGTCAGATACACGGAGATTTGATTCACTCTCCGCCAACTGAATTGCATACAATGTCAGCACCATGGCCGTTTGTCGCATGGGGTATGGATGTTATTGGACCTATAGAGCCTGCGGCTTCCAATGGCCATAGGTTCATCCTGGTAACGATCGATTATTTTACCAAGTGGGTGGAGGCCAAAACATTCAAATCGGTGACCAAGAAGGCGGTGGTGGACTTCGTACACTCCCACATCATTTGTAGGTTTGGAATTCCAAAGATGATCATTACAGATAACGGTGCAAATCTTAACAGTGGATTGATGAAAGAGGTATGTCAACAGTTCAAGATTACACACCGAAATTCCACACCGTATCGCCCAAAAGCAAATGGTGCGGTCGAGGCAGCAAACAAGAACATAAAGAAGATATTGAGGAAAATGGTAGAAGGATCTAGGCAATGGCATGAAAAGTTACCATTTGCGCTGTTGGGTTATCGCACTACCGTCCGGACTTCGGTAGGTGCAACTCCTTACTTGTTGGTATACGGGACTGAAGCAGTAATACCCGCAGAAGTTGAGATTCCATCCCTCCGAATCGTCGCTGAAGCCGAGATTGATGACGACGAGTGGGTCAAAACCCGATTAGAGCAATTGAGCTTGATTGATGAAAAGAGATTGACAGCAGTATGTCACGGCCAATTGTATCAAAAGAGAATGGCGAGAGCATATAACAAGAAGGTGCGTCCCAGGAGATTTGAGGTGGGACAGCATGTGCTGAAGAGAGTTCTACCGCATCAGGCCGAGGCGAAAGGCAAGTTCGCTCCAAATTGGCAGGGACCTTTTGTGGTGACTAGAGTATTATCCAACGGCGCTCTATGTCTGACTGATGTCGAGGGAAGATGCACCGATATGGCTATCAATTCTGATGCAGTTAAGAGATATTATGTGTAATTCTTTAATGCATTTGTCAACGTTTGGTTTCGTTTGTGTGTATTTGGCATTTTTCGGAGAATGAAATGACAGAGGCAATTTTTCTACTACCCAAACACTTTAACCTTTGTTTCCCCATTTGAGCCTTAACTATTCTTTCATATACCCTCTTTCGGAATCATCAAGGAAGATGTGTAACAGAATAGAAAAGAAACAAAGAAGTAATACAAGAAAAAGTGAACTACGTTCGACCCGATTCCTCAAGAAGGATACGTAGGCGCCACACGGCTCGGTCGTAATAAAATAAAAATCAAAAAATCCCCCAAGCAACAAAACTGGGGCAGAAGTCATTGTTTCGTTTGAAAGATAGTATGGATTCCGAAAGTTGTAGTAAGCTAACCGTTGAGGCTAAACCCCTTTCTTCAGCCTCACGCGCAGAAACCATATCAAGAACCAGAAAGACCTCTCGATCAGCATTTGAGAAGTGCCAAGTCATGTGAATGAAAGCCAAGAGTGACATCCCGACCCTCGATTGAATCCAGGATGCACAAGCCGAAAGGGGATAACGCTCTAGAGGAATCTCATGGGTGATACCCCGCCGCAAGGAAAGAAAGCATAAATGAGAGAGTCTTAACGGTGAAAACCCTCGCGGGCACCTTAAGGCGAAGGAAGTTGAGAGAAGTAAAATGAGAGAGTCTTACGGTGAAAACCTTTACGGGCACCTTAAGGCGACGGGAGATAGAGAGAAATGAGAGAATCTCATTAGTGAAAACCCTTCGAAGGGCACTGTGAGGTGACAGGACGAGATGGTTACAAGATGTCTGCATGAGACAAGGTTGGGACATCCGTTTACCTCTAGCAGGACGCGGCATCAGAAAGTGATTGATATGAATAGACTGGGTAGTTTAATCTCAAAGGCGCGGCATAACCATTGGATCAGGCACACATTCAGATAAGTTTTCCTATTTTTCTGTTCAGAAAAGTTTTTCTCTTCTTTTGTCATTTGCGGTCAGTATTCTTTTCTTTTCTTTCATTTTTCGAAAGTTGATTTTTCAAAGCTTACTACCAAGTCTCCCAAAGCAGTATATTGAAAGTGAATAGGCATGGAACGAGGCAATAAGACGGAAGTCGTTACGATAGTAAGATTGGGATGACAGGCTGAGTGGAAGGTTCGCAAGAATTATGGAGTATGATGGACACATGTGGCATGTCCGAAAGATGATTTCACGCAACAGATCACCGGCTAAAAAGAGTCGGATCAAACCAAAGATTGGAATAAAAGGAAAGATGAGAGGTCTTTCGTGGAAAGAGCACCGTCCCCAGCAAGCGTCAACGTCGTCCTCAAAGTTCGAGAGAGGCCAAGCAGCTGAAAGAGAATGGCCCCAACAAGAGTGGCACGACCACTTACCGCGTTTTGAAACTAACAATTTTTCTTTGATTTAAAAGCAGGAAAAGAGGGTTCATTGGCGGAAAAGCATACCATCCAGAAGTTTATCAAACTGGGGCAGAAAATTTTCTCCTGTTGCGAAAATTTTCTTGAAAGCAAAGACTCAGAGGATAAGGGTAGAAAGCAACACAAGATTTCGGGAAGTACCAGCTCCGAGCAGAATAGTTTTGAGAAAGGCCAGACGACACGATGGGGTAATATTTGAGCTTGGTATCACCCCCAGCAGTTGTGGGAAAATAAAACAATGGCTTCGAGATCCTCCAGCAGTATTACATTCCATAATTTGCTCGAGGAGGCAAAAGCGCGAGTCCCACAGAAGGTATGGGAAGAAGGAAGAGCATGAGGGGTGAAGGAAACAAAGAATACTTCCTCAGCAGCATCATCCCCAGCAGGCGAGTAAACAGTTCCAAAATACCCCCAGCAGCCAGAAGAAAAAGTAATACGACCCAGGGGAAGGCAATTCCAAGACAGGTTAATTCGGAAGAGAAGGTGGTCCGAGAGGCAATGCAGGAAGAAGAAAACGGTACAAGAGGCAAAGGAAGGTAATCAAGATAGGAGGAAATCAGTGAAGTAATAAGTGAAGTCAGGGAGCCCGCTTGGAGAATGGAGTGGCTATTTAATTTTGAAGTAATAGTTGAAGTCAGGGGAGCCCGCCCGGAGAATGGAGTGGCGATTTAATTTTGAATTAATAGTTGAAGTCAGGGGAGCCCGCCCGGAGAATGGAGTGGCGATTTAATTTTGAAGTAGTAGTTGAAGTCGGGAGCCCGCCCGGAGAATGGAGTGGCGATTTAATTTTGAAGTAGTAGTTGAAGTCGTGAAGCCCGCCCGGAGAACGGAGTGGCGATTAATTTTGAATTAGTAGTTGAAGTCGTGGAGCCCGCCCGGAGAACAGAGTGGCGATTTAATTTTGAAGTAGTAGTTGAAGTCGGGAAGCCCGCCTGGAGAATGGAGTGGCGATTAATTTTGAATTAGTAGTTGAAGTCGGGAGCCCGCCCGGAGAATGGAGTGGCGATTTAATTTTGAAGTAGTAGTTGAAGTCGGGAAGCCCGCCCGGAGAATGGAGTGGCGATTTAATTTTGAAGTAGTAATTGAAGTCGGGAAGCCCGCCCGAAGAATGGAGTGGCGATTTAATTTTGAAGTTGTAGTTGAAGTCGGGGAGCCCGCCTGGAGAATGGAGTGGCGATTTAATTTTGAAGTAGTAGTTGAAGTCAGGGAGCCCGCCTGGAGAATGGAGTGGCGATTTAATTTTGAAGTAGTAGTTGAAGTCGGGAAGCCCGCCTGGAGAATGGAGTGGCGATTTAATTTTGAAGTAGTAGTTGAAGTCAGGGAGCCCGCCTGGAGAATGGAGTGGCGATTTAATTTTGAAGTAGTAGTTGAAGTCAGGGAGCCCGCCTGGAGAATGGAGTGGCGATTTAATTTTGAAGTAGTAATTGAAGTCAGGGAGCCCGCCTGGAGAATGGAGTGGCGATTTAATTTTGAAGTTGTAGTTGAAGTCAGGGAGCCCGCCTGGAGAATGGAGTGGCGATTTAATTTTGAAGTAGTAGTTGAAGTCAGGGAGCCCGCCTGGAGAATGGAGTGGCGATTTAATTTTGAAGTTGTAGTTGAAGTCAGGGAGCCCGCCTGGAGAATGGAGTGGCGATTTAATTTTGAAGTTGTAGTTGAAATCAGGGAGCCCGCCTGGAGAATGGAGTGGCGATCGGTTTTAATTTGGTAGAGGAAAGCGTTAGAATGTAACAGAAATCTCCGGCATGAATCCAAGTTCGTAAGAAGAGAAGGAGCCTCAGAAGGAACGCCAAGTCAGACAGGATGGCAAGGAGCGCGACAAGATCAAGTTAAAAAGGATAGATAAGAACTTGTAGTACTGTAACTTAGTCTAGCTTCTTGTTTTTGTTGCTTAGTGCGGTGTAACAAGGAAATCAGCTAAGCGGTGGTAACAACAGTAACAGCGGCAACAGCAGTAACAGCGAGATCGCAACAGTCATGGTAGTCCCAGCTACCAGAACTTCCCGAACTACATTGACCCGATTCCCTTTTAGCCAGGGATATGTAGGAGACCTTTGAAGCAAGGTTCGGTCAAAACTTTTCCAAAATGCTTCATACGGAGTGCTCGAATGGGCAAAATCGCTTATGTCCGCTCACTTATCTTTGCACGAAAACTCTGCGTGTTTACGCGCAAAGAGGGGCAGCTGTGAGCACGTGATTTTTGCCTTACTTGAGAAGTACTCCCAGAAAATTCAAAAATAAAAATAGTTTCGTGTTGGGCATGATTTTTGTGATTTTGTGTTACTTTATCTTTTTGTGTGCACGTTTATTTATTTAAATTAATAAAATACAAAAAAATATATTAGGTTTTGCATTTTTTGGTGTTCGATATCGAAATTACGTGATTTACATTTTTTAGGTGGTCTGTAATTATGTAGGATAGTGGTATTAAAAATTTAATTATGTTATAAATTAATGTATATACATATATATATATATATATATATATATATATATATATATATATATATATATATATATATATATATATATATATATATATATATACATATACATATACACATGATACATCATGGAGTCTAGTTGCAAAACAAAGAAGAAATCGGAACTGGGCCGTCCCCAATTCTTTAAGAACCAGGCCCACACTAACTCAACACCCAACCCAAATACCCGTCCAAGCTTCAGCCTGTGTAACGCTTGATCTGGACCGTTGGATTTTATAATCCAACGGCCCAGATTAATCCATAAATCCCCAAATACACTCAGACTATGACTTAACCAAACGACACCGTTTGGTTTAAGTGAGGGGATCCTGATCGTTGATCGTAAATGATCCAACGATCAGGATTCAATCTCATATCTCGTATATAAACTCATTTTCATACCCCGCCCCCCTTTCAGACCCCCCCTCAACCGTCTCCCATCTTCAGAGACCAGGTCTCTTGACCCCCGCCTTCCTCCGCCGTGCTCCGCCTGCCGGAAATCGCCTCACGGCGGTTCCGGTAGGCCAACGGCCACCAAACTAATACCAAAATCTTCCCCTCACCTCCCCCGTTACGAACCCAGCCTTCGCTAACCTCGAATCACCATCAAACGTCTCGAATCTTCGTTCAAAGATTCGAGTCAAAACCCAAACTACGCCAAACTCCACCAAATTCATACCACAGCTTCCTCACACCTCCCCCACACCTCCACTAACATTGGTTTGGTTCGAATCTTGCCAGAATCGCAAAAGCCCCAAATCCGAGCCCAAGAACCCTAGAATTCCAAAATTAGGGATTTTGTCCGATTTTAAGAATTTGGAGTCAATAGGCTCTAATTGGAGTGTTTTTCGTTCGAAAAACACTTCAATTAAAGCGTGTTCACTTCAAAAATGCAATCTCAAGTCCGTGGAAGCCCGAGTTTGTTCGAGTTCGGATTGTCTTCATTAGGTATTTCAATCTTCTTCTGTTTTTAGTTATTGTTGTGTTCTTTGTTTGGTTTAGCCGTCGGTTGTTCCTTTTTGTGTTTAAATTCTATCTTTTGTTTCTTTTGTGAAAGGTCTGTCCTTCTACACCTTACGACCCTTATTTGGTCATTCTCATTATTGTTTGTTGTTGGAAAATGTTAGTTATAGAATGCGTAGTCGTCTCGATCAATATTGTCAAGTGTTTAATTCTGCATTCTTATTTGTTTACCTGAAATGTTCGAATCACCGCTTCGACGATTGATTTGTTACCAATTGTACCTGTTGTATGCTGTGATCGATTCAACAAATGTCGTCGAATACTTAGTTTCAATTGTTGCCGAGATTTTTGATTCACTGTTTCATCGGCCAAATTAAAAATAAAAATAGTTTCGTGTTGGGCATGATTTTTGTGATTTTGTGTTACTTTATCTTTTTGTGTGCACGTTTATTTATTTAAATTAATAAAATACAAAAAAATATATTAGGTTTTGCATTTTTTGGTGTTCGATATCGAAATTACGTGATTTACATTTTTTAGGTGGTCTGTAATTATGTAGGATAGTGGTATTAAAAATTTAATTATGTTATAAATTAATGTATATACATATATATATATATATATATATATATATATATATATATATATATATATACATATACATATACACATGATACATCATGGAGTCTAGTTGCAAAACAAAGAAGAAATCGGAACTGGGCCGTCCCCAATTCTTTAAGAACCAGGCCCACACTAACTCAACACCCAACCCAAATACCCGTCCAAGCTTCAGCCTGTGTAACGCTTGATCTGGACCGTTGGATTTTATAATCCAACGGCCCAGATTAATCCATAAATCCCCAAATACACTCAGACTATGACTTAACCAAACGACACCGTTTGGTTTAAGTGAAGGGGATCCTATATATATATATATATATATATATATATATATATACATATACATATACACATGATACATCATGGAGTCTAGTTGCAAAACAAAGAAGAAATCAGAACTGGGCCGTCCCCAATTCGTTAAGAACCAGGCCCACACTAACTCAACACCCAACCCAAATACCCGTCCAAGCTTCAGCCTGTGTAACGCTTGATCTGGACCGTTGGATTTTATAATCCAACGGCCCAGATTAATCCATAAATCCCCAAATACACTCAGACTATGACTTAACCAAACGACACCGTTTGGTTTAAGTGAGGGGATCCTGATCGTTGATCGTAAATGATCCAACGATCAGGATTCAATCTCATATCTCGTATATAAACTCATTTTCATACCCCGCCCCCCCTTTCAGACCCCCCCTCAACCGTCTCCCCACCTTCAGAGACCAGGTCTCTTGACCCCCGCCCTCCTCCGCCGTGCTCCCGCCTGCCGGAAATCGCCTCACGGCGGTTCCGGTAGGCCAACGGCCACCAAACTAATACCAAAATCTTCCCCTCACCTCCCCCGTTACGAACCCAGCCTTCGCTAACCTCGAATCACCATCAAACGTCTCGAATCTTCGTTCAAAGATTCGAGTCAAAACCCAAACTACGCCAAACTCCACCAAATTCATACCACAGCCTCCTCACACCTCCCCCACACCTCCACTAACATTGGTTTGGTTCGAATCTTGCCAGAATCGCAAAAGCCCCAAATCCGAGCCCAAGAACCCTAGAATTCCAAAATTAGGGATTTTGTCCGATTTTAAGAATTTGGAGTCAATAGGCTCTAATTGGAGTGTTTTTCGTTCGAAAAACACTTCAATTAAAGCGTGTTCACTTCAAAAATGCAATCTCAAGTCCGTGGAAGCCCGAGTTTGTTCGAGTTCGGATTGTCTTCATTAGGTATTTCAATCTTCTTCTGTTTTTAGTTATTGTTGTGTTCTTTGTTTGGTTTAGCCGTCGGTTGTTCCTTTTTGTGTTTAAATTCTATCTTTTGTTTCTTTTGTGAAAGGTCTGTCCTTCTACACCTTACGACCCTTATTTGGTCATTCTCATTATTGTTTGTTGTTGGAAAATGTTAGTTATAGAATGCGTAGTCGTCTCGATCAATATTGTCAAGTGTTTAATTCTGCATTCTTATTTGTTTACTGAAATGTTCGAATCACTGCTTCGACGATTGATTTGTTACCAATTGTACCCTGTTGTATGCTGTGATCGATTCAACAAATGTCGTCGAATACTCAGTTTCAATTGTTGCCGAGATTTTTGATTCACTGTTTTATCGGCTAAATTTATTATCACTGTAGTGTGTTGTAATTGATTAGATTTTATTATACTAGATAATGTTAGCATGGTTGCAAGTTACCATTGGGTTTGTTGGCTGTGGGATTCTGGAGTGTAGTATTAGGGTTGAATAAATCCATTTGTTTAATCCCTCACCCATAAGATGGCCTAGTGGAGCCTGCTATTACAGCAGGGCACTCCACCAGGTGCCGCATTTCATACTTAGTTTACTAAAGCCCACACTTAGACATTTATTAGTGCTGAAACAGAAGGGAGCAGTAGGATGGGCAGGGCCTTAGTTTAATTTGCTGGCCATCCAAAGTAGAAGGGATTTGGCTATAAATATAGGATGATAGAACACTGGAGGGATAGACAGTCATAGCGAGAGAGAATAGCTAGAGAAAAAAATAGACAGCAAGGATACATTTCGATACACACATACAAAGATACAGATAAAGAAGCTACTGTTTCATTGGCTTCTGGACTGTTTCGTGTGTTTTGATTCAGTGGCTGAGTATTTGGTCGCTGGGTTGTCGTTGTTCTTGTGTTGTTGGTAGTGCTGGGCCATTGTTTTAGCTGTGTTGAGTGTATGCTGCTGCTGTGTTGATTGACTGTGCTGGCTTGGTCTATTGTTGCTGCTGTTGTGTTCATATTGGTGCTGCTGGTCCAGTGTTGTGGTAGCTCCAGTGGTTGCTGTTGGTCGTGTGTATTGTTGTTGCTGTTTGTGTCTATTGTTGCTGTTGATCCAGTGTGGTTGCTGTGCTACTGTGGTTAACTGCCACTGGTTGTTAGTCTGTTTGCTTGCTGCCACTAGTTGTTGTGGCTGTTTGTGTCTGTGTTGCTGCTGGTCCAGTGCTGTGGCTGTGCTACTGTTTAAGCTGGTCCATTGTTGTTATTGTTGTGGTCATTTGTTGCTGGTCCAGTGTTTGTGGCTATTTGGTTGGTTATCATTGTTGCTGTGGTGTTTGTGTGGCTGTTGGTTTACCGTGGTTGCTACTGGTCTATTGTTATTGCTCCTGTTACTGTTGCTGCATTGCCACTGCTCATTCATCTTCGTTCTTCCGCATTCCAGGTACACATCCCTGTTGTTGTAATTCCTTGGTTCGAAAAGAATGAAGCCTGAAGCTTATGTTTGAAGTCTGTTGAAACATGTAGTCGTCTAAAGTTCTTATGTTTAATTACGTTCCGTTATTCTCTAATTAAGTTTGTATTGCTAGTCTTGGTTATGGAAAAGTGTAGCTAGACCAAAGATACACTGTCATTAGATAAGCACGTAAACTTGAATTAGTCTGTTGTATCTCTATTCAATCTTCTCTGCTCATGTGTGTAATCTCCAAATCTGTTAACGTTAGACCTTATGTTAAAAGCAAGATTTGCTAGAGAGTTATTACTCAACTGAATGACGTAATTAGATTAAAGGAGTCGGGGGTGCATTTCATGTGATCCGACCCCAATTTCGGGCAAGAGCAAATAAAGCGTGTCAGGAACCACAGGCGCATTTCATGTGGTGTGGTTCGTAGCAAGTTTTAAATAATTTGGAATCAACTCCTAAGTAAAATACAGTGGGATGTAGTTCGATTTAGATTTGAATCAAAGGTGCGCCTCGCCCAATAGTTACACTAATCGCACAGCCTTCATAAATGTACATATAAAATACTTAGATTTTGAGATACGTCGTTTCTTAACGAATATCACGCCCTTCTCACCAGTGTAAATAAGTAGTCGATCCGGGCGCATATTTTAGTTCTACCTTCTTAAATACGGGTGTGCATTTCATGCGACCCAAATCCAAACCCCGAAATGTTGAATAAGAATATGTCGAGGATCCGGGTGCATTTCATGTGACGTGATTCGAAAACATATTTTTAAGCAACTTTCTCTTTCGTAAATCATAACCAATAGTAAAAGCGGTACAGGGATGTTAACTTGCACTAAGTACATAATTGTAAAAAGCAGATAGATAAGCCAAACACGACAGTTGAGCGACCGTGCTAGAACCACGGAATTCGGGAATGCCTAATACCTTCTCCCGGGTTAATAGAATTCCTTATCCGGATTTCTGGTTCGCGGACCGTTAAATAGAGTCATTCTTTTCCTCGATTCGGGATTTAACCGGTGACTTGGGACACCATAAATCTCCCAAGTGGCGACTCTGAAATAATTAAAATAAATCCCATCTCGATTGTCCTTTAATTGGAAAAACTCTTTGCATCCTTGCGGGTGCGGTAAAAAGAGGTGTGACACATACCTTCACACCCAACGTTGCCACCTCATTCATTAAACTAACGTCCGCCACCTCCCTCAGCGACTGGTTCTCCACAGAAGAACACAACGGCCCGAGCAGCGGCACCAGGTAAGCATCCCTCAGCAATAAGTTTTCATCGGCGGGAATCTCTATCACCCGCGGCCTCCCGTCTGGATGGACGGTCGCTCGCATAATTCCGTCACGGAACATGCGAACGTCGTCAGAATCCAAGTCAGATCCAGACGGAGACCCCTCCCCAGTCGCCGCCGCCCCTGTCGACGGAGTACTAGAATCCCCAAGGTCTACAACCACCCTCGAAGGCTCGCCCGCCTCGAACCTATGAGTGGGAGATTGGGCAGTGGGGGCAACACTCTCTTCCCGCTCTTCCCGAGCCCCCAACTCATCCGACGTGCCCATTGGGGTCCACACCAACTCTACAATCTCTCTCGCCTCATAAGGCGATGGAGGAATCACGGCTACCTCCTCATTGGCAGCCGGCTGCACCGCCAGAGGAGCAGGGGGCGGAAGGGTTCGCCGTCTGGTCAGGGGCCTCTCCTCTTCATCTCGATAAGGTGACGACTCTTGGGAGCGTACAACGCTCGACATACTCCCGCCTTCAAGCCTTGGGCGAGCGGGCGAAGGGGCGGCTACAGAATCAACAGATACGGCCCTGGGAGCTCGAGCGGCCGCAGGGGTTAAGAACCTGGCGATCGCCCAATGACGCCGGAATACAGGAAGAGGGGCCCTGCCGCGGGTTACCCGCCCTGCAAGAATGAAAGATAAGTCAGCACTAAATTATGGCTATGTCCAAAGGATGGGTACGCCCCGTTGACAAAGAAATAACTAACCTACGACCAGACTATTGCCGTATCTCCTCGAGAAGGACGCCCACGAGCGAATTCCTTCGGTATATGGAGGGACAACTTCTAACCATCCGCGCAGGCCGGTGAATAGAGACGGGGGCGACCTGCCAGCTGCGGAAACGACCAAAACAAAAAAAATGGCCGTCAGTTGAAAATCAAGAATAAAGTACAATAAAAAAATGGGGGGGAGGGTAAACAGGAAGACTCATGGCTATGGTTCCAGGCCTCCAGAAAGCTCGAAGAAGACGCCACCACGTGACTGGTCCGGACGTAGAAAAACTGTTCATATTGGCGAGGCTCCACCTCGTCGTCCAAGGCCGTCACTAATCCTTGCCACCCCCGCGAGACCATCCGAATCATGCTCCCCCGAGTCCGCTGGGGAGCAAAAAGAGCAAGAACGTGCTGAAGAGTAACCAACTTGCCGGCCAACTCCGAGAGCTTGAGCATCATGGCCATAAGCCTATATACAGACGGTGTAAGCTGCCCCGGACAGACGCCGTAGTATCAGCAGAAGTCGACCAGTAAATTGGGGAGGGGCATCCTAAACCCCAACCTGAGCGGGAAGAATAGAACACACAGAACCCCGGACGGTCGGTGTGCACTCTGTCCCCGGGCCGGGCTAATATAATGTCGGCATGGGGAGGAATGAGTCCCTGCGCACGCAGCTGGGCCATGCTCACTTCCCCCATCAGTGGGGCTTCGTCAACAAACTCAGCACCACCATCCACGGTGGAATCCACCACCAAGCTCCCCGCCCCAGGGAGTATATCGTCAACTGAGGGCATCCTTTCAACATCATCCCGGTCAATCGCCGGATGCACGGGGGACAAGCCTTCGATCACCGGGGACTCTTAGGGTAGCACCACTGCAAGACCATCACGAGAAGGAAGGCCAGCCATTTTCCTTGGGTCACCGCTAGGATTGGAAGAAGAACTGGGAAGTGAGAATAAGAACTGGAAGCAACTGTGCCACAAAAAAGCAAGGTTTCTTGAGAGCTTGCTAGAGAGGAAAACGATCAACAGAGCGAAGAACGGAGAAATGTCTGACATATCATGCCTTCTTATAAAGAAAAATCGAATCGAAACCTCGGGAAACTGACAGGCGCCATTTAATGCGAACTTCAACCGTCAGAAACGGTTCAACTTTCATCAAAACCGCCGCTCCCACGATCGAAATCGGGGGTGCGAGTCGGAACACGAGCCGTCATTACAAGTACTCCCTGTGGCGCCGTATCGGCCGAGCTCCCATAAGGTGGGGACGCTTTCAGAAATCTCCGTCCAACGACAAGGCACCCCAGGAGGTCGTCGTACCCTCAGTCGAAAGGAAACGACGCCAAGCTGTCATATCCGCTCATCCCGGTCCGTCTCGACGTAACCGCGATAAGCAGAAGGACTATCTGTATGAGCTATAACTCGACCTCTTAAAGATCAACCTATAAACAACATATCGATCACCTCCCTTGGCCCAAATAAGGGAAGCAAAGCATCGAGGCCGCCCCCATCTGGTGTAGACACCATAAGCGATAAGGTCGCCCTCAACCACAAGCGGCCGCCCATAGCCGCCTAAAGCTCTTTTGCGGAGACGATGCCCCGTGGGTATGCCCACAACAATTCCACGCCACGGACTCGATCCCCAAGGAAAGTCAACTATCTCAGTGAAGACCTATAAATACCGAAGCAATTATTAGAAAAAGGGTTCCACTCTCTCCCCATGGGGGCTCTAAGAAATATAGAGTACAAAGCAGAGTGAGAATCACCTTCAACAATACAGGGTAACAGTAGATCCTGGAAAACATGATTGTAAAGATCTAAAACTCTTCATGGAGAGGCAGATCAACCCATCATCATGAATAAAGATCACTAAACATCTCCTGTTATCTCTACACATTTCTCCATTATCTTTTTCCATTGTTGAATTTCATGTATGTCATGATCTGCTATGATTGACCTCTTTAATTTTTACAATTGTTTCGGGTCCATAAATGTCCAGAAACATAATTGGTCGAACACAAGTGAATGAACTTAACCATTGTTTAAAAATATCAGGTTCTAATAGGTTAAAGATTCAACCATCCCTCTTATCTATCATTAAAGGATGTAGTGCAAAGCTTTCGATTTCGTGCCCTGGGTATGGAAAAATTCTTGGTAGGGAGCGTTTACCCCCAAAAGGGGCTCTACGCGGCACAAATTCGAATATTGTCATGTTTCAATGTGGGTACCAGACACCGGATAGAAAACCAAAAAAAATTTAAAAAGGCACACATTAAAAAATCTGTGTTTGATATACTGTAAGTATATATAACTCCGCAACATAAAGATCAATGAGTATATTATATATAACTTTCATGAAAATTATAGCTGTAATTAACTATGTATTAAATGTTATAAGTACTACTTTCAACTTAACTTCAATTACTACTTTTTTTTTTGTTGCAAAAATTATAATTTTAATGTCCAAACGCTTACTTATATATCCATACATATCCAAAAACTGAAATAAAAATTGATAGACAACTTGTAGGAAGAAGAAAGAAAAAAAAGGCTTTTCCAATTTTACAGCAAAACATATTAAATGATGTTAGGTGTATCAGTAAATTAATCTTGATAATGTAATATATTGACTGAAATCTTTTTCCGAGACCCAATTTATGACATAAAAGCGACAGATCAGTAAACTAATTTGTCCTTTTTTCTTCCTTTTGTGTGTTTCCTTTCTTAATACTATTTTTTTTTGCCGGTGTCCGGTACCTATATGAGAGTCCGACTATATTTGTATCCGCACCGGGTAGGACTCCATTCGAGGGGAAGCGCTCCCTAAAATTTTTTCATACCTAGGGCTCGACTTCATTTGGTGCTTTTTAAATACTATCTCCTGTCCATCGTATTGGTCTTTTAAAACATAGTTTCTAATTAGAGGCATTAAATTAATAGAGTTGACTAAAATCAATATTTTGGGATAAACAGACTTGGAATTATGAATTCATATTTGTTTGTATGATGATTTTAAGCTTGTACGTATGTTCGTATTAGGAGCCGAGAGGCTGGTGTGCAATTCGGTAAAACTGCATGAAAATTAGAAGCATAAGATTCATAAATTTGACTTGAAAGTTGACTTGGTTTAAGTTAAATATTTAATAGTCTAAATTATAAGAGTATTTTTCTGAAATATTATTTATTTTTCTCCTAAGCATTTCACTTAAAAAATACTTTACTAATTGTAGTAAGAGTAAATCTGAAAAATAATAGTAATAAATAATTCTTATTTTTCTAAAAAGTCAAGTAAGCGTCCTGGATATATATTGTTTGCATATACTATTTTCAAATCAACTTTTATTTTTCATTTTGTCTATTATTTTCAACTTCAACTTGAAATAAAGAATCTTAAATCGAAAAATTTGTTCGAAGGGTTTTTCAAGTGACATAATAATTCACTCACAACACTTCAATTCTTTTTAAAAAATTAAACGTAATGTGAACCATACCCAACCATATAGAATGATACTTTTTTATTCTTTTCTTTTTCTTTTGTGGGGGGGGGGGGGGGGGTTACCTTCCCAATTTACCTATATATTATGGTACATACTCAACTAGTTTATTGCACTCAAGTCTCTTAAAAGATGGCAAATTGCAATGGAAATGGAGCTGCAAATTTTTCCTCCAAATTACAAGTTGAAGCAGTCCAAACTGTGATACCTATGAAGATAACCAATCCACGGTTATCGAGGCGAATCGTGGTATCCGAAATTTTTTGCCCGGCCGATTTGCAAAGGCGATTTCACATGGTGTTGTACTATAACAAGACATCAGAGACGGATTCAGGATGGATAGTTGCGGGTTGGTTTAAAGAGTCATTAGGAATGGCAATAGTTGAAAGTCCGTTACTTGGTGGAAGATTAAGGAAAATAGAGGATAATAATGATTTGGAATTGGTTTCAAATGATTCTGGTGTTAGATTGGTTGAGGCTAATGTTCAACTAAATATGGCTGATTTTATTGATCTCAAAAATAAGGAAAATATAGAAACTGAGCTTGTTTTCTGGGAAGATATTCATGAAACAAATACTCAATTTTCTCCCCTTTTCTATGTCCAGGTAAGTTCAATTATTTACTTAGAATATATGTCACAAGATTCTTGTCCATTTTTTGTTTATAATTGTGGTGTTCGGATCAATTTATATTCATCTGACTAATTTCACGGTGTGTTTGATAAAATATTATCTTCTACCGATACAAATATTAGAAAACGTTATCAATTAAGCCTTGAACATATGAAAATAATTAGCTAGTGTTTCACAAGATTCTTATCAAGATCAACTTACATAGATAGTATAAAGAATTTTGAACTATCATTATACATTGACCTCTTGTAGTAAGTAAATTACCTTATTTTTTATGTTACTAATTTCACATTATTATGGATAGTTAGTTATTATTTAGATAACCTAATATTATAAGAACTCTTTTATTTTATCTATGTATTTTAAGATAGGAATAAAATTTGCCTATATATTATCCTCATCAGATATCATTTGTGGGATTACAATGGGCCTATTATTGTTGTGGCAAATTTGCAAGAATGTCCTTAAAAGTGGGTGATCTTCAATGTGTTTGATATTTTAGGCAAAAACAAGATATTATTTATTACGTTTTTTTTTTAAAATTACCCTTACTTTTCCAATTGATATAGTATTACTCCCTTCGGTTTACAATAAGTGATAATTTTTTTTTTTGGTTCAATAAGTGTCCAGTTATGTAATAGAAAGAATGTAATTTGTTTTTACAAAATAAGCCCTATGTACATATCCTTAAAAAGTTTTTTTACTCCTCACATTAAATGTTTAATTAGGGATAGTTTAGTCATAGTACATATTTTTGTATAGAATTTAGTATTTTCTTAATGTGCGTGCTAAAAGTAAGTTGGTCACTTGTCGTAAACCGGAGGGGATAATTAAGTAAGAACCTTAAGGAGAGATAATTAGTAGCTTTTATGATTAAAATTGTCAATTTTTTTTATAAAAAAAAAAAAACTCTTCGTAGTTGCAGACTTAAGATTTGATTATTACAAGTTCAAGTTCGGAGTTCTATCACAACTTATTTGATTCATTGCATTCGAAATCTATTATTGATACTTATTTAGTGATTTTATTAATATATACGGATGATTTGAGCCAAAGTTACTGATTCAAATGATTAAAAAAATGTAACTTGTGCACTATATTCGCCTCTGACTCTTCTAATAATAATAACGTCGCACAAAATTTTAACCTTTGAAATAACTATTTTTCAGGTGACAAATTTCACGTGTGGAGGATACTCAATTGGGATAAGTTGCAGTCTTTTTCTAGGAGATCCTTTTGTCATGACAAGTTTCTTGAAAAATTGGTCCCAAATTCACAACAAATTAATCTCCCAAATTGATTCACCAAAAATTCCAGCATTTTACACTCCAAATTTAAGAAAAGTTGGGTTTTTACCTGCTATATCTACTAGTTTAACCACAAGAAATCAAACCACTCAAACTCAAATTTTTAAAATTCCCAAAAACCCCTCGAAATTAAACAATAATTATTTCAAAAATCTTGCATCAAAATGTATTGGAGAAACAGAAGAAAAGATTGGTAAAAAGTTGTCTTCAAAATTCACTTTGTTTGTGAAAGAGAGTACTAATTCTGAGAATGTTATTAAGGTGGAAAGTTGTATTAGAGAGGAGATAATTAAGGAGGAATGTGGATTAATATCTAAAAATGGTGGATTAATTTCAGTAAATTGGGATGATTTGGGAGGTGATAAAGTGAGTTTTAATGAAGGAAATAAGGCTGTTAATGTTTCTTGTTGGATTATTAATGCAGAAAATCAAGATCTTGTGATGATTACACCATCTCTTGATGAAGATAGCTATCAACTAAACATTATAATTACAGTTACTAATTAGATTTCTATAATTGACTACAATTTATTTAGGACTGAAGTATAATTGTTGATGCGAATCAAAGTTTTTGAGAAAGGTTGAAAAAGATGTACTTATTTTCCCCACCCTAACCCCAACCAAGAAAAAAGAAAAAAAAGAGATTTTTTTTTTTTGTGGCTCTTATTATTTTGGGTTTTTGGGGGACATTAGTTTTCTTTTTAGTAGTTGTTTTAAGGAAATTGGTTGTACTATGTTATTTATCAAATATTTTGTTATATTCTTTGAAATGAATACTTCCTTTTGATTGTTTTTGGAAGTCCAAGCTTTTATGTATCACAAGAAGATTATAGCTGTCAAGACCACTAGGTAAAATCTTTTCATAAACATTAACACTACTCAAGTTCAATTTGAACCATGGCAAACAAGTTCAGATTACTTTTATTATTTTCGGAGATTGAATCGAGATCTCTAGTTAAGAGTGAGGGATCTGACCAATCATATCACATAGGGGTGGAGCTAGAGCTTTGAACGCGGGTTCAATCGAACCCAGTAGGTTTGGTCCAAATTTTATATTTGCCTTTAAAAATTCATTGAATATGTATAAATTATTAATTTAGAACAGAGTAACTTATAAGGAATAACATCCCGAACCCATTAGCTTCAAATCCTGACTCGGCATCTGATATCACAACCTTAGGTGGTACGAATTTGACTTACAATACCTACTAATGCTCGAGGGTTATGGGCTATCTAACGATCATATCGTATTCTTCAACTAATTTAACTTCTTAATTTACGTAGTTTACTAGTTGACCGGTAGGGGCGAATTTGTAAGCAAATTGATGGGGCACGTGAATCCATAGTCTTTCCATCATATTAGGTATTTTTAGGTACTTTTTTTTTTTTGAAATTGGTGAAATTTGATTATTAATGATGAATTATTTTGTCACCTATGATTCACTTTTCGTCACCAAAGATTTTTTGTGACAGATTTTTGGTCAAGATTTTGTCTCTAAAACACCGTTACTAATAACATACAAAGGCAACTTTGTGTTTCGTCGCCAAATAATGATATACTTATTAAATATGAAATTTTTTTTCGTCCCCAAATACGTAATTTTTGTGACAGATTTATTTGTCATAAAAAGTACAAAAAAATCGTACTTAATTAATAGTATGATTTCGTCACTATAAAGTGCATTAATGTCGACGAAAGTGTCCTGTCGCTAAATATTTAGTTTAATTAGTGACGACATCAAATGTCTCTAATGCTATGTGTGTTTAATAGTTGAAAAAGTGTAATGCACTTGGTTGAATGATGAATTATTTACCTAGAGGACTAGGGTTCAAATCCCACTTATTACTTTCTTTTTTTCTCCCATTTTAGTGGTGTACTCGTATTATAAAAATTCTTGATCTGTCTATGTTGACCAGATTGTAAATATGACTAGCATGCTCCCAGTACTACACGCCTATTCAAGATATATCAATCCTATATTTGTTAAATCTATCAAGAACGAATAAAGGACATCATTCAATTGAACGAGACTATTAGCTATATTCATATCCTAAACATGAAATTATTCAACTCAATAATCTTTGCAATCTAGAATTCTCTCTCGAGTTCAACTCAAGATTCGTAAATAATATTTTATTGATGATCAAGCAATCAAATAATTAAGCATACGATTCTATAACAAACTAATACGACAAGTTAATAACACAAAATCAGTATTCAAATAACTAGTCTAAAGGTACGCGCGTTGCGCTTGTACCATATCACAAAGAATAAAACTTTTTCTAAAAATTGCATAATTTAAGTAATAAAAGAAAGTGTATTTTTTCACGAAAAAGATAAATACTGATTATATAGCTAATACAATAAAGAAAACTATAGTATATAAGTTCTTAATCATCCGTTGATATGTTCAACTTAGAATTTATTTCGGTTTCATAAATTTATCACTTTAATTTCACAAGCTGTATATTATGCTTCCTTTTTCAATTTCAACAAGAATACATAATTCTTGAAGAACTAATTTAAAGTATGTTTTGAAGTATTAGCTTGGAAGAAGCTTGCTTGAGAATCTAACATTACAAACAAAAAAAGAAAGATATTATTAGTCTAAAATAAATATTTACTATCCGAGAAACTTATTTATCATCGTGATTTAAAATAAAATAATTTTCTATCGTGACTTCACAAAGATAACTATTGCCACCTAATTAATAAAACATATACGTATGAGAAGGAAAAAATGAAGGGTTGAAAGAGATATTCAAGGTGAAATAAAGAAATATGTTGATTTTTCTATCTTAATAATTTCCTTAAATATAAATCAATTGTAGTAAGTTTGATTTAATAAATTTATAGATCAATTTATAGTAAGAAAAACAAAAAGACAAACTTGAAAATCTCACTACAATGCGTTTAGCAAATTAAAGTTACTTACGAGGAATAAACAACAACAACAACAACTACCCAGTATAGTTCCACAAGGTGGGGTCTGGGGAATAAAGCTCTTCCATATTAAAGTTCTAAATATTAGGACTTTCTACCTAGTTCAAATAAGGAGTGAGTAATTTTTTTTATTGTTTTTGAAGTCATGATATATTAGGAGAATAATTAAATGACAATGTTGTCCTATGTGAACTCTATTTCTTAAGGGTAAAAATAAATAAATGATATTTTGCTAAGGTACTTTGTACTTTTAGTATTGTATGGGGCTAAATACGGTTTACCATTAGGGGCCGAATGCAGCTTTCTCCACGCCCATAAAATGGCGAGGGTATGACCCTCCCTTACGTTTCTTACAGCGAGGGCATAACATAAGTGTAAGGGTACGAACGTCGACGTATGTATTTAGACGTCCCCCCCTCCCCCCCTTAAGGGCGCCAACGACTCCTCGACGAATTAAAATTTTAGTAAGGAAGCCTCACCTCTATATAAAGGGGGGTTTCCTTGTTGTAAAAGGACATATGTGTTATTATCTAATAATACAACTTCTATCATTCTCTTTCTTACTATTCTCTCAATTGTGATCGTCGATTATCTTTATAATTTCTTCATTCTTGCAAATATTTCTATACTATAACGGCACTGATTCTACTTTGGGGTTTATTATATTTGATTACGATTTACCCCTTTTATATTTTCGATTGTCAATAGCTCACAAAGTAACCGATAACTTTTGGGTCAAATAATTTGGCGCTGTCTATGGGGATTTCGAGAACCAAAATCATAGTATCCACCAAACATTTTCAACAGCACTGATGGTACCTGCTCTTATATTATGCCCTCGATGGGGGTCACAACCAATCTTCTGAGCTCTCTTAATGAGGTCGACGGCGACGCTGTCACCAACACAACCCTCGGCACCGCACCAGAAGCAGAAACCCCACCTTATCCCTTCGAAAATCTAGCGACCTTGCATGACAAGGAAGCTTCCACATCCGCTACAAAAGAAGCACCCTCGGCGGTCAGGAAATTGCCGGAAGAGTAGCTAACAAGCACCCTGAGTGGCTTAGTCGAAATATCACCACAAGGCAATGTCAAAATAATACCAATGATGAGTGTCGCCACTACTGCGGGCGAGCAAGAAGAGACTCGAGAAAACAACCAATCCACCGAAACACAGACCCATGATAACCCGACATCCTGAGAAAGATGGAAGAAATGGAGAGCGAAAATAAGGCTCTCCGCGACTAGATGAAAGAGCACCAGGAAAGGGTCGACAAAATTCCTGGAGCCCCTAAATTATTACCAAAACGCGACGTGGGGAGGTTTGTGGAGAAACCATACTCCCAAGAAGCTGCCCCCTACTCCATCCCAAAAACTTTCAAGATGCCCCCTTACTTGAGGGTATACGATGGAACCACCGATCCCGAAGACCATCTCATTCACCATGTTATCGCCGTAAAAGGTAACGACCTATCAAAAGAGCAGGTACCATCAGTGCTTTTGAAAATGTTCGGCGAGACATTGACCGGAGGGGCCCTGACATGGTACTCCCAACTGCCTGCCAAGGCAATATCAACCTTCGAAGAAATGGCGGATAAGTTCGTCACTGCACATGATTGCGCGAAGAAGGCAGAGGCAAGGGTGAATGCCATCTTCGCCGTCAGACAAGCCATATGGCTTCTTGGTCGCTCTAGAGCCGTCCCTACTGAAACGGTCTATCTCCCACGAACGATATGACGACTTTGAAGGGAGTATCAACTTCGATAAGTCTGTTGCCGACGGTTTGTGTTTTCCCCATTATAATGCTTTAGTTATTACTTTACGTATTGTTGTACGGACATTAAAAGAGTCATGATCGATGATGGAAGTGGCGCCTATATCATCTACTCGAGAGTCCTTTCACAGATGGGACTTGAGGACAGGATAATACCCTGCTGCATAAGACTAACCAGTTTTAACAATGCAGTGGAACGTACGTCCAGAGAAGTGTTCTTGCCCATCCTCGTGGGAGGAGTCACATTGGAAACAACCTTTCACGTGATGGATCAAGAGATGACATACAATGTCATCATTGGGTGCCCATGGATACATGCCATGCGAGCAGTTCCCTCGAGCTTATACCAAGTGAGAAAGTTCCCAACCCCATGGGGAATATTCAACATCAAAGGGGAACCACGCACCGTGCAAGAGTGTTACAAGATAACACAAGACTGCGCCCACACCCGACAACTGAGGAGAGCAAGCACTGAAGCATATCAATTAGCCATGTCGGGGACTAAAACTGACCCGACGACTGATACCATCAGGGATCCAGACATTGTAGAAGCTTGTAAAGCAACGATCGAGGATCTCGATCCGATCCAGCTGGATAGCAACAACCCCGAAAAGAAAGCCTACATCGGCCACCGACTCGCCGACCTAAGTAAGTATCGTGAATTCTTAACTAACCATGCAGACCTGTTCGCCTTTTCCCATGTACATATGTCGGGGATTTTGCCAGATATCGCTGCCCATAAGCTAAATGTCGACCCACAACACCCGTCGATACGACAAATCAAAAGAAAGTTCAACGCCACAATCAACGAAGTAGTCCACGAGGAAGTAGATAAGTTACTCGCCAACGACTCTATCAGGGAGTCAAAATACCCTCAATGGATCGCCAACGTCGTAATGGTCAAAAAGAAAAATGGGAAGTGGAGAATGTGCGTGGACTTTACCAACCTGAACAAAATGTGCCCTAAGGTCTCCTTTCCCCTCCCACTCATCGACTAGTTTATCAACGCCACCGTCAGACATGAACAATTGGGTTTTCTAGATGCATATTCCGGTTACAATCAGATTTTGATGGCCGAAGAAGATCAAAAGAAAACAACATTCATCACGCACCAAGGGACCTACTGCTACAAAGTAATTACCTTTGGGCTAAAACATGCAGGGGCCACGTATCAAAGACTGGTCACCAAGATATTGAAAGAGCAACTCGATAAAACCATGGAAGTTTATATCAATGACATGCTAGTGAAATCTGCAAAAAAGGAGAATCATATCGACCACTTACAAGAGGCCTTCGAAATACTAAAAACGTATGGGATGAAGCTGAATCCCGAGAAGTGTGCCTTCGGCATGGCGTCGGGAAAGTTCGTAGGGTTTCTCGTATCCCAAAGAGGTATCAAAGTCAACCCTGACCAAATTAAGGCGATCGCCTCGATACCCGAGGTGCTAAACAACAAAAAGAAGGTCCAGAAATTGACAGGCCAAATAGTCGCCCTCTCCAGATTCATCTCGTGATCCTCCGACAAATGCCACAAATTTTTCAACGTACTAAGAAAGGACAACGAATTCCAGTGGAACAAGGAATGCGTCAAAGCCTTGCGAGAACTAAAAACATATCTATCGTCTCCACCACTGCTGACCAAAGCAGAGCCGGGCGAGCCCCTGTTGACATATCTGGCCATATCAGAAGTCGCCATCAGCGTAGTATTGGTTCGTAAAATGAAAGGTATGCAATCCCCTATCTATTACATTAGCAAAACCCTGGTGGACACCGAAACACTAGCTATATCTCAAAATATTGGCTCTGGTATTGGTCACAGCTTCAAGAAAGCTCAGACCCTATTTCCAATGCCAACCCATTAAAGTAGTGACCACATTCCCCTTAAGAAGCATTCTACATAAGCCCGAGCTATCGGGCCTACTCGCCCGATGGTCCATAGAGCTCAACGAGCATTATATCTCGTATATCCCAAGGACCGAAATCATGTGACAAGTCCTCACCAACTTTATGGCCGACTTCAACGCAAAAATACTACCAGAAAAGGAAGCCCTCCACTCCACTTGAAATATCGACCTCTGGGCCCTTTACACGGATGGAGCCGCCAATGCCTCGGGATCGAGATTGGGACTTGTCCTTGAAGTCCCCATGGGCAAAGTCATTTACCAGTCCATACAATACCTTAAGATGACTAATAACGAGGCAGAATATGGAGCCGTTATTACAGGAATAAAGTTATCCATCAGATACGGGGCCCACCAGCTCGTCCCCCATTGCGACTCTCAGCTCGTGGTAAATCAAGTCACTAGGACTTACCAAATCAAGGAACAAAGACTGTAGAAGTATCAGGCAGAAATCCGTAGGCTGATGACGCAACTCGATGAGTGCCACTTCAAGCAAGTTCCCAAAGCATAGAACGCTAAAGCGGACAGTCTGGCAAAACTAGCCGCAACCACCACAAGCCTCAACAAAGAAAGCGTCGTCACTCTCCTCCACTCGGCAATCGATCATACAAAGGTACTTTCCTTACAGTTAACCTGGGACTGGCGCAACCTGTTTTTATCATACTTGCAGGATGGAATTCTCCCGCCGATAAAAATGAGGCAAAGAAGCTCCACATGCAGGCCGCCAGATATTGCATAATAAACGACGAGCTCTACAAAAAGAGCTTCGGAGGACCCTGGCCAAGGGCCTTGGCCCTAATCAAACGACGCCGGTACTGGAAGAAGTACATGAAGGCCATTGCGGCACCCATACGGGCAATCGAGCACTTGTACGCTACCTAATACAAGCCGGATATTATTGTCATACTATGAAAAAGATGCCGTAGAGTACATCCACCGATGTGAAAGATGTCAAAAGTTCACCCCCATGATACACCAACTAGGAGAGCCCCTCCATTCGGTCAACTCCCCTTGGCCCTTCATCAAATGGGGAATAGACATAGTCGGCCCGTTACACGTCGGATGAGGAAAGGTACACTTTTTATTAGTTTTAACTGACTATTTCTCCAAATGGTAGAAGCATGTGCATACACCCAAATACGAGAGCAAGAGGTCATAGGCTTCATATGGAAGAACATCATCTGCCACTTCGGCATCCCCAAAGAAATCACATGTGACAACAGACGACAGTTCATCAGTCAGAAAATGACCGAATTCTTCGACAAATGGCACATCAAAAGGATACTTTCCACATCGTATCATCCTGCCGCCAATGGTCAAGCGGAGTCATCCGACAAAACCATACTGAATATATTAAAAAAGAAACTTGAAGACGCCAAAGGGCTATGGTCTGAACTGCTACCAGAGGTGCTGTGGGCATACATGACCACCCCTAAATCTTCCACGGGAGAAACGCCATACTCGCTAGTTTATGGAACTGATGCCGTCATACCAGTTGAAGTAGGCGAGCCAAGTTTGAGGCACTCACACACAAGCGAAGCAAAAAATGATTCAAACCGACTCCAAGACCTCGATGAAGCTGAAGAAAGGAGGGGAATGACCCACATTAGGATGGCGGCCCAAAAATAGCAAATCGAAAGATACTACAACAAGAGGGCAAAAATCCAACCACTCAAAGTAGGCGACTACATCTTAAAAGCCAAAACTTTGGCATCCAAGGATCCAAGCGAAGGAACACTGGGGACCAACTGGGATGGACCTTACAAAATTACTGCAAGAGCAGATAAAAGATAGTTTTGACTAGAGACCATGGAAGGGAAGACTCTCCAAAACAACTGGAACATCTCTTACCTCAAGTATTTCCATTTCTAAAGAGCACCCCCCAAGTCGTACTCTTTTTCCCTTATCCGAGTTTTGTCCCAATCGGGTTTTCTCGGAAAGGTTTTTAACGAGGCGACGAAGGAGATGCTCGGAAATGCTTATGAGGAAAATTTGACATGCCAGTTACTCTGCTAGCCAGCACAACTGGCGTATCACAGGGACTCAGCCAATGGCTATCTCTAATGTATGAAAGGCTACGACCTTCTCCTATGTATGAAAAGATACGGCGATCTCCAATGTATGAAAGGCTACGACCATCTCCAATGTATGAAAGGCTACAACCATCTCCAATGTATGAAAGGCTACAAGCCATCTCTAATGTATGAAAGGCTACGACCATTTCCAATGTAGGAAAGTCTACGGCGATCTCCAGTATATGAAAGGCTACGACCATCCCCAATGTATGAAAGGCTACGACCATCTCCAATGTATGAAAGGCTAAGTCCATCTCCAGTATATGAAAGGCTACGACCATTCCCTATGTATGAAAGGCTACGACCATCTCCACTGTATGAAATGCTACGGCCATCTCCAGTATATGGAAGGCTACGACCATCCCCAATGTATGAAAGGCTACGGCCATCTCCAGTATATGAAAGGCTATGACCATCCCCAATGTATGAAAGGCTACGACCATCTCTAGTATATGAAAGGCTACGGCCATCTACAACATGTAAAAGGCTAAAGGCCATCTATAACACAGAAAAGTCTAAGGCCATCTACAACGTGTAAAAGGCTAAGGCCGTCTACAGCGTACAAAAAGGCTAAGGCCATCTATAACGCAAAAAAGGCTAAGGCCGACTATAACGCAGAAAAGGTTAAGGCCATCTACAATATATAAAAGGCTAAGGCCGTCCATAACGTATAAAAGGCTAAGGCCAGTATCAGGGTGATCGACTCAGTTCGATCAACTCGACACGATCGAGATCGTTAAAATGGTCACAACTACCCCAAAATGAACAAACGGCTAAGGCCATAGTCGTAGTAATTGACTCAGCTCAACTACGATAAATCGATTCGGCACAATCGAGATCGCTAAACAACCACAATCATTCCAAGATAAGCAAAAGACTGAAGTTATTACCATACAAGGTCGACCCATCTCGACTATGATAAATTAACTCGACAATGATCGATACTACGCATACTGCTACAACAAGCACACAAAAATAAAGGTACAGAAAGAAGACATGAACACCAAAAGAATGATTTCCATTTACTCCAAAAAAATTATATATAAATATATTTACAAAGATCTTATCCCCTCGGCTGCAAAATCACAACAACAAAGTAAACATACGTCCTAACCACCGCCACCCTATTTGCTACCGCCACCCTATTTGCCACCGCCAGCTGGTCCGTTACATCGCTCACTGCCTCCCTCGGCCCGAAATAACATATAAATCCAGGACCCCGTACCTAGTTGGTTCACATTTGCAAAGGTACAGCCCGCCAGACCCGGGGAATCAGGGTTATACCCGCAAGCTTTTCGGGCGACCCGAACCAGACAGCGCTGGTCCTCAACCTCCACCTTGGCAGCCCGACCAACGGTGTGCAACTCTTCAAAAACTGTCAGCCTGGCCTCGGTGTACATCCACATGTCATGCACCTTAATAGACACATCATCGGCCGATCCGATCGCTGCTGCCCGCTTGAGAGTGTCAACTTCAACTGCCTTGGCGTTGAGCTCGGCAGTTAGGGCGTCAAACTTGGCATGCAATTCAGTGGCCTCCGCCATTGCCCTATGGCCAATCTCCAGCTCTTCCTCATTCGACCGAAGGAGATTCTCCAGCTATGTGTTTCAAGCCACGACATTCATTAAATCCGTATCTGTTTGCTCCAACTGAGCCACACGCTCTCGCCGTCGAGCCTTCGACTTCTCTAAACCCTCACAAAATGCATGAAACTGCGGGTCTTAGGCATAGATATCCACCAATATCTGGTTATTAGCTCGGCACTCTCTGTACTTCTTTATTACGCTCTTAAGGGTGGCAGTCTTCTTCTGAGCACGCCAGCCCCTCTCCACTTTCAAAATGAGGGTCTGAAAAGGGAACACAACATAAGTCAGCACAAGCCTAAAGGCCCACACTAAGTAACAAACAAATAATAACAAAGCATACCTACAAAGCTGCACCAGCGACTCATTGGGATAAGTCCCTATCGCTGACGTCTTTTAGAGTCTCGGTCTCGTTAGCCGCACACATCAAAGTCATGCCCGCCGTAGCCTGCTCACTCTCCAGCAACAGGTTATATCCATTCGGGATCATGATTCGACGGTTAGGCCCAACCGCTGCCGTTTCCACTCGAGCATGATCCCCTTGCGGGATATCCGCAACCGCGGGAGCCCGCCCGGAATTCACTCTTCCAACATCAACAACCGCCTCTGCAGCGTCCAGTATAATTGCCCTCCTATGGTCCACGGTTATGCCTTTGTCGAGAAGCAATCGATGCCTCTTCCACTCTGGCAGCTCTTCGCCTTTGGAAGCCTCCTCTTCGACACGAGTAGATGGAGGCGAAGGAGTCGCCTCATTCACAGATTTGACTACCGGCTCGACCTCAGGCCGAGTAGCCTCAGGAACGTCCTCACTAGAGGGTTCCCGGGTCATATTTCCGCCCTCAGATCGAGCATCATCGGAAGCATCTTCGCTAGAGGCCTCTACGGTCGCATACTTGCCCTCATGCTGAGTGATCTCAATAACATCCTCATCTGAATGCTCTTGAATCAGATACGCGTCATCATAGTCCACCACCGAGGGAGCTGTAGCATTACGTTTCTCCTCCTTTGAGGGGCACTCCGGGCTGCCAAAATAAGGTAAGTCAAGTGACGACGCCTGGAAATAAAATTACCATACTGAAAGTAGGTGAAATACATGGAGGGCCATATTTTGTGATGAAATGCCACCCACGTCCAGCATTCCTCCGTGAGAGAGATCACTCTCTCCACCCACGACCTTATATTTGGTACAAGTTGGGGCATAGAAACCCTAGCTGCAAAAATGGGAAAGCAAGAAAGATCACTCTCTCCACTCACATTCGGGATTCCATATTTCTGGGAACCCTTCTAGGGCCGCCACCAAGTCTGATGGTCGGACAAAGAAAACTTTTAGCCAAAAATTGCGATTGGGCTTGTCGTCCGCTTGGATAAACATGCCTTTCATACCATGGGTTTTGAGCTGTAACATCGTTCCCATCATGAAATCGGGGCTAAATAGTTATTGCAGATGGTGGATCGTGACGTTAGGTACAACCCGCTCAGCATAAGTGGTCAGTATGCGGCATACTTTACACGTGTATGAAGTTAGCTGGGTCGGACACACATTGTAGAAACGACAAAGCTCCTCCGCTAAAGGATATATGGGAAGGCTACATCCAATCAAAACGGGGTATTCATAAAAAGCACAGAACCCTTTGTGCACATTGGCGAAGTCCTCTTTGGTCACCTTCATAACCAATGTATCCAGAATTTGGCAGGACTCCCGTAAACTATCCAAATGTAATCAAAGACCTCAAAATGACTCCATGCAGGAGTTACGCATCGTAAGGGAAAATCCCTTCGAGCATGCAGCTCTCGGGTAAGAATATTATCTACAGAAAGGAGAACAAAGGGTCTTTAAGTCTTTTTCCTACCACCTGAAGATGATAGAACCCTAGAAGGAGACTCGTCTCTATTTCCTCCATGTTGTCGGTCTTGTCTTGCCATAATTAGAGTTTGTCTAACGAATAAATGCGTCAACGACTGGGGAAACTAACTTTTAAGAAGACTCAAAGGATTCAAATACAAAAGTTACTAAAAGCCCTAGTGAAAGACGAAAATAGGAAGAGAAAGTCTGAGAAGTTCGAAAGATAGTAAAAATAAAACCCTCCTCCTATTTATAGAGCCTTAAACCCTCCTCCCAGGGCCGGATATGCATGCTCAATGTTGATGGCATTCGTGAGTTGATTCTAGAGGAGGCCCATAGCTCGCGGTATTTTATTCATCCAGGAGCCGCGAAGATGTACCAAGACTTGAAACAACACTACTGGTGGAGAAAGATGAAGATGGATATTGTTGGACATGTAGCACGGTGCCTCAACTGTCAACATGTTAAGTATGAGCATCAAAAGCATGGTGCCGTATTTCAGCGCATTGATATTCCCGAATGAAAGAGGGAAAGGATCACTATGGACTTTGTTACTGGACTCCCTCGGACAGCGAGGAAGTTTGATTATGTTTGGGTGATTGTGGATAATAGGCTGACCAAGTTAGCTCATTTTATTCCTGTGTCTACTACGTACGCCTCGGAGCGGTTAGCTGAGATATTCATTCGGGAGATCGTTAGATTGCATGGAGTTCTAGTTTCTATCATATCAGATAGAGGTACTCAGTTTACTTCATAGTTCTGGAGGACTTTTCAGCGTGAGTTGGGCTCCCAGATTGAGTTGAGTACTGCATTCCATCCTCAGACAGACGAACAGTCCGAGCGTACTATTCAGATCTTGGAGGATATGTTAAGAGCTTGTGTTATTGACTTCGGCGGTTCATGGGCTGATTACTTGCCTCTCGCAGAGTTTGCCTATAACAATAGCTACCAATCCGGTATTCAGATGGCACCGTATGAGGCCTTATATGGGAGACGGTGTAGATCTCCAGTTGGTTGGTTTGAACCCGGTGAGGCAAGGTTATTGGGGATAGAGTTAGTCCAGGATGCCTTGGACAGGGTGAAGGTGATTCAGGAGAGACTTCGCACAGCTCAGTCGCGCCAGAAGAGTTATGCGGACCGAAAGGTTCGGGATGTGTCTTATTCTGTGGGTGAGAAAGTCTTATCGAAGGTTTCGCCGATGAAAGGCGTCATGAGATTTGGGAAGAAAGGAAAGCTCAGTTCGAGATTCATTGGACCTTTGGAGATCCTCAGGAGGATTGGAGAGGAAGCGTATATGCTTGCTTTGCCACCCAGTCTATCGGGAGTTCATCTAGTGGTTCACGTATCTATTCTCCGGAAATATGTTGGCGACCCATCGCATGTGTTGGACTTTAGCACTAGTCAGCTTGATGATGAATTGACCTATGATGTGGAGCCTATAGCTATATTGGGTCGTCAGGTGAGAAGATTGAGGTCCAAGGACATTGCATCAGTTAAGGTTCAGTGGAGAGGTCGACCCATGGAAGAGGCCACTTGGGAGATCGAGCGGGAGATGCAGAGCAAATATCCTCACTTATTTGAGTCATAAGGTATGTTTCTTGACCCGCTCGAGGATGAGCGTTTGCTTAAGTGGGGGAGAATGTGATGACCCGGCCCATCGTCACGGGAATTACCACCCCATTACATTGTATTTATATGTTTCATGCTTTTATATCCGTGTTAGAGTTTATCGGGTGAGTTAGGAGTGATTCTGGTTGAAAATGAGGCAAATAGCCTTTTAAAAGGAAGCTTGAATATGGAAAGTCAACCTAGAGTTGACTATTTAGTTAGAGTGCTCGAAATTGGATTCTGATGATTTGGTTAGTTCCAGGAGATGATTTGTGACTTAGGGGAGCAATCGGAATTGAATTTGGAGGTCCGGTGTAGAAATAGGCTTGAATTGGCTAAGGTTGAATTTTGGCGAATCTGAACGGTAGGTGAGATTTTGATCCGGGGGTCGGAATGGAATTCCGACAATTTCTGTAGCTTCGCTATGTGATTTTGGATATGTCTGCAAATGTTCAGGTCATTGGGACGTAGTTTGGTCGGGTTTTTGATTGAATGTTAGTTTCGAAAGTTTGAGTTGAATCCTAGGCTTGAATCCGCTATAATTCGATGATTTTTGTGTTTAAGGGCATGTTTATTGGAACAAGTTCGTATCGTGTTTTGGAGTATGTTGGTGGTTTTCGTTGGGGTCCCGGGGGCCTCGGGATGAATTCGGACCTTTATCCGGGCATTTGGAACTTAGAAAATCTGCAAAACATTGCAGATTCTGTGCAGCAGACCTTAAGCCTTCACGTTCGCGTGGCACTGGCCTCTTTCGCGTAGGCAAGGCAGGATTGAGCATCGCGTTCGCGTCGAGGGTGTCGCGTTCGCGTAGGAGGGAGAAGGGAAGCATCGCGTTCGCATCCCAACGCGTTCGCGTAGAAGAAAATTTGGTCGGCTGAATAGTTGTTCATCGCAAACGCGTGGGAGGCGTCGCGTTCGCGTAGAGGAAGATCGAACTGTGCATCGCGGACGCGTGAGCAGTAACGCGAACGCGTAGGGTTCATTTGTCTGGCAGTGAATTAAATTCCAGAAACAGTCCAGTCGCGGTTTCAGTCATAAAATCACCATTTTTGAGTCTTAGTGAGAGAAACTCACGGGAAATTGCTAGGAATTCATCGGGTATTCATCGAAGGTAAGTTTTATGGCCTAATTACATTATTTTATCATGGAATCTTTGAGTATTTCACTATTAATGGAAGATTAATGGGGGATTTTAGCCATAGGCCTAAATTATGGAAAATCATCGATTTGAATGGGCAAATGAAGTCCGATTTTGGTAAATTGTATATGCATGGACTCGTGTTGAGACGAGGATTCCGAATATGTGACTTTAGTAATTTTTAGAGAAGCCTACCGAAAGTCGGGTTTTGGCAACTTTGTAGTTTTTGGTGTAATTTGAATTTCTTTGACTGTGTATCATCCCATTGGCCTATTTTGATGTATTTATACTACATTTGATCAGATTCTACACCTGTAGAGGTTGATTCTCATGGCAAGGGCATCGCGGATTAGTCTTCGAGCTGAGTCGAGGTGAGTAATGGATGTGAGTGATGACTAGCGGGTTCGAAACCCCGGTATACCACTTTGTGACGCTGTATAGCAGCGAGACACGTACTCTCCTGTGAGTGCGGGGTCGATTGTGATTGGGGACTATGGCTTAGTCCGACCTGTTGATAATTATACTGTGATATTGGATATTCTTGAGCCGGTGAACCTCCTTCTTGGATGGTTGTGTACATTTATGGGCTGTGAGCCAGTTATTGGGATCCTGCGAGGATTGTTATCATTTTTCTGTGATATTGACATGCTAGTTTTACTACCAGTCCGTAGCTATTACTGTTATTATGATTTTCCAATCTCTGGAACTTTGACATACTGTTTTCAACTGAAAAATGATAAAAGAGTTTTCAAAACTACTTTTGAGCCTCCGAGGCTGCATTTGCATATTAGCTGACTGGTAGTGGATCGGGCTGCGTGCCGCAAGCATATTCATGATATTGTGCTTGGGCTGTAGGAGCCCCATCGGAGTCTGAACCCCCACAGTGAGCACGGGTACCTAAATTAGATTGGGTTAAGCGCCGTAGCGGTCATTTCATGCATTGCATTGCATTTAGCTACATCTGATAGCTCTTATATTGTTTTGCTGGTACTTGGTGGTATAGTTACTATTGATATTGAGACTGTTGCAGGGTATTTGATTACAACTTTACTTAGTGCTATATTGTGATTTCTTATCTACGTTGTCTTACCCCTGTTCATTACCACCGAGTCTAGAAGTACTCACTTTACTCCCTGCACCTTGTGTGTAGATCCAGGTACGTCTCAACAGACCTGATACAGTAGCTGTTCAGAGATACTTTGCGGGATAGTCAAGGTAGCTGCCGCGTTCGCATGACCTGACTCCCCTTCCAGCGTTCCTTTTATTTCGTATTGTTATCTATTTCCGCACTGAGTACTGATGTAGACACCATTGCACTTGTATACTCTTTAGAGGCTCTTGACTCTTGACCCCTCGGTCTTTGGGGAGTTGTTACTGTTTTTGGATATGATCCCCGTGTTTGGTATTTCTATTACTGTTGATTTATCTCTATTTATGCCTAAAATGGTTAAAGTGAGCTCATAGCTCCGTGAGTGTTGTTGATTGGTCGGGCTGGCCTAGCAGTATGCTGGATGCCATCACTACCGAGTTTGGGGCCGTGACAAATTGTCCCGACTTAAAGAGCCTCAATGCCATAGTCCATGAACGAAAGGAGCAGCCGCAAGGAGAGAGTTCGGGAACTGCACAGTTGGGTATGATCAGATTATGTGGTGCCATCACAAAGCAAGCTATCCAACCTACCGAGAGTTGCAATCAGTACATGGATCTAACCATCAACAACAAGCCCACTCGTGTAATAGTGGATATTGGAGCAACTCACAACTTCGTGACCGAGGCTGCCGCAAAGAGACTAGAATTGAAGCTTGCCCTAACCAACTCTCGCATCAAGACCGTGAATGCCGAGGTACAAAATGCTCGGGGGGTAGCTAATGGATTAGGTGTCAAATTAGGAGCTTGGAAAGGTACGACAAACTTTACCGTAACCGCTATAGATATATTTGACATCATACTAGGGCAAGCGTTCTTTAGACATTGTCATACTTTGATCGACCCCTACCTCCAACGTCTTTTGTTTTGGAGCGAGAAGGAGCTTGCATGGTACCTATAATGACTATGCCACACGGGCAGATCCAAGCACAAATCTCAGTTATGCAGGTTGTCAAGGGGATCAAGAAAGAGGATCCAATGTTTGTGGCAACCATTGCAAGTCTAGAGGAAGACAAGAGTTTCCAAGAGACATTGCCGCCTTGCATAGAGAAGTTGCTTGAGGAAAACAAAGATGTCATACCCGAGGAGTTTCCTAAGCACTTGCCGCCTAGGCGAGAGGTAGGTCACATGATTGAGTTGGAACCAGCGGTTAAACCACCTGCATTTTTCCTATATCGTATGGCACCGCCCGAGCTAGAGGAGCTCAAGGAACAATTGAAAGAGTTGCTGAATGCTAGTCACATTCGCCCATCAAAGGCACCTTTTAGCGCACCAGTATTGTTCCAAAAAAAGAAGGATGGATCTCTGCACTTGTGCATAGACTACCGAGCACTTAATAAGGTTACAGTAAAGAATAAGTACCAGATCCCACTCATTGATGACTTGTTCGATAGACTTGGGAAAGCCAAATACTTTACCAAGGTAGATCTTTGAAAGGGCTACTACCAGGTTCGCATTGCTGAAGGGGATGAGTCAAAGACAACATGTTTGACAAGATATGGAGCCTTTGAGTGGTTGATGATTCCCTTCGGCTTAACCAATGCAACTGCCACATTTTGCACCCTTATGAACAAGATTTTTCATCCCTACCTTGATCAGTTCGTAGTAGTCTACCTAGATGATATATTCATCTACAGCAACACCTTGGAGGAACACATGGAGCACTTAAGGAAAGTTTTCCAAGTCTTGTGGGAGAACGAGCTATACATCAAGAGGTAGAAGTGCGAGTTTGCACAATCAAAGATGCACTTCTTGGGCCATGTCATTAGCAATGGCGAGCTACGCATGGACGAGGCTAAGGTACGTGCTATCCAGGAGTGGGAGACACCTACAATAGTAACTGAGTTGAGATCCTTCCTTGGCCTTGTTAACTACTATCTTTGGTTCATCAATAGCTACTCAGTAAAGGCCGCCCCATTGACGGAGTTTCTAAATAAGTACAATCTGTGGGTTTGGACGGGGCAATGTCACAAGGCGTTTGAAGGCCTTAAGGCAGCGGTAACAGAGGAGCCAGTCTTGGCATTACCTGACTTTGCCAAGACATTTGAGGTGCACACAGATGCCTCAGCCTTCGCTATTGGAGGTTTCCTGATGCAGGATAAGCATCCCATAGCATTTGAGAGCCGCAAGTTAAATAAGACAGAGCGGCGTTGCACGGTGCAAAAGAAGGAAATGACTGCAATTGTGCATTACCTTCGTACATGGAGACATTATCTGCTGGGGTCGAGGTTCGTGGTCAAGACCAACAATGTGGCTACTAGCTACTTTCAGACGTAGAAGAAGCTCACACCAAAACAGGCTAGGTGACAAGAATTGTTGGCCGAGTTTGATTATGTGCTAGAGTACAAGCCGGGCAAAGGTAATGTTGTATCTGATGCCTTGAGCCGGAAAGCCGAGCTTGCTGCCATCACTTCAGCAACTTGGGACATTCGTGAGGCTATAAAAGAAGGCATGCAACATGATCCAACAGCCAAACAACTTATCGAGTTAGCTAACCAGGACAAGACGAGACATTTTTGGGTAGAAGACGGCATATTACTTATCACGGGTTGGCGGGTCTACGTGCCTAAGTTTGGAGACATCAGACGGTGGATCATAAGGGAGAGTCATGATACAAGGTGGGTTGGTCATCCAGGGTAACGTCGCACTAGGGCCTTGGTTGAGTCAGTCTACTATTGGCCATGCATGCGAGATGACATAGAGTGCTATGTGTAGACTTGTCTTGTCTGTCAATAGGACAAGGTTGAACAAAAACAACCCGGAGGACTTTTGGAGCCATTACCAGTTGCAGAGCGTCCATGGGAGAGTGTGCCTATGGACTTTATCACTTGCCTACTGAAGTCTGACGGTTATGGTACTATTATGGTGGTCATGGATAGATTTTCCAAATATTCCACCTTCATGCCCGCCTCACCGGGTTGCACAACTAAGGAAGCCGCCAAGTTATTCTTTAAGAACGTGGTAAAGTATTGGGGCTTACCAAGGAATATCATCAGTAATCGAGACCCCCGTTTCATAGGGAACTTTTGGAGAGAGTTGTTCGACATACTAGGCACAAAACTGCACGTTTCTACTAGTTTCCACCCACACACAGATAGACAAATGGAACGGGTTAATACCTTACTGGAATGCTACTTGAGGCATTATGTAAGTACGCATCAGAAAGATTGGGCAAGGCTCCTAGCATCACCCAATTCTCTTATAACTTACATCGGAGTGAGTCCACGGGGCGGACACCATTTGAGCTAGCCATAGGCCAACAACCACAAACTCTACATTCATTACCAGCCGCCTTCAAGGGAAAGAGTTTGGGGGCTTATCATATGGCCAAAGGATGGGAAAAGTAGCTCGACACTGCTAAGTCCTACTTGGATAAGGCAGCTAAAAAGATGAAAAAGTTTGCGGACCATAAACGGCATCCCACAGACTATAGAGTTGGGGACATGGTCATGGTAAAGTTTAACCCAAGACAGTTCACGGCACTACGGGGTATGCATCAGAATTTGATTCGCAAGTATGAAAGGCCATTTAAAATTGTCGCCAAGGTAGGCAAGATCTCACACAAGCTTGACATGCCATCGTATCTTAAGATCTACCCTATCTTCCATGCTAGCATGCTTAAGCCATATCATGAAGATAAAGATGATCTGAGTAGGGGCCAATCAAGTCGAGCGCCAATGACTATCATCGCCTCGCATGATCGGGAGGTTGAGGCTATCATAGATTACAAAGCCAGGCAAAAACAAGGGAAAAAATCGACCGCTATATTCCTTGTCTATTGGAAAGGGCAATCGCCGGAGGAGGCCACATGACAACGATATGAGGATTTGTGGCAATTCAAAGATAAGATCCGAGAGTTTATGCAGCAACATTGCACCGCGGTCGTTGCAATATTAGGTGTCAGAGTGATGATCTGCCACATCATCATTCCATATAGGCGCCATTTAGCATATATTAATGCCATGTGGAAGATTACATAAGAAGAATGCTAGCATTTGTGAGAAGATTCTAGAGAAGTATAGGCATTTCCTTAGGAAGAACCTAGATCTTCATGAATATCCTAGGAAAGTCCTTGGAATCTTCTAGACTTGTAGAGAATTCTAAAGAATGGGCTTATTTGTAAATATGGAAGGACTTGTAAAACAATTATTATTTACATACTAGCCCCTAGGTGATTAGTATAAATAGGGGGCATTCCTTTGTAAATCATCAAGCAAGCAAACAATTCAAGTTCTCTCTAATACAAAGCTTCTTATAGCAATTCTCATGTGTTCTAACATTTCTTAGCGATCTTGAGTGTAGTAAGGCTGACTTGGCCTACTAAGAACGTGAGCAAGTTATGCAAGATCATGAGCGAGTGACCAAGTGTTGCACGTGCGCTTAGTTTAAGAATAAGGATGTGACATTAGGGTGCATTTATAGGTGTAGGAGACGTTTTAGTCCAATCACAAGTCGGCTAGGAAAACTGAGGGCGCAAAGCTGTTGGACGAGATGGCTTTAACTTTTTTTTCCCTTGTATTTTTTATCCCTTTTCGCGCCAAATCATCTCATTTCAATCAACTTTCGTCTAAACAAGTTCCAACACGTAAGAAACATATAATGAGCATAAATCACTCCGATAATTGTTCAATCTACATCAAATCACATAAAATATGAGATACAACCATACCCAAGGAAATGTACTTTTTGCTAATTATCACCTAACTAGCCAATATACTTCTCGCTAAATATGTGAAGGAAAAAGAGCTACTCATTCTTTAATTTGTTTGACGGTATTCGGCTGGAACTATGCCAAATGGTCAATTTTTGCCTACGTATACCATATATGAAATTTTATTATCATAAATGTTCATAGTTTGTTAATTACCCGTCCAGTCCTCGTTTTACCTATAAATTTTGTAGCATTTGACTACTAGGCATTAAAAAGACAGAATATTCCCTAAAAACAGGCTAAAATTAAGGAGAGAATCTTAGTGTTAATTGATTTTTTAGTTTTGATCTTTCTCTCTTATAGCCTCTGCTCTTTCTCGTTGTTCTCCTTTCTTCTTTATTGTTCGTTCCCTCCCCCTTCTCAATCTTCTATCTTTTTAATTTTGCTTTTTTTTTGGCTCCGTTCTTTTTCTTATGTTCCTGTCTCCCTTTTTTTCTTTTGCTTCTTTTTTTCTTCTGTTACATTTTTTTCTCCCCTTTTTCTCTAGAACTACAATTTAAATTCACGAAAAAAAAAGAACGAACAATTCAGATTTTTGAGTTTCAACAATTCAAAGTTGAAAAAATCTGTTCTTTCATATATTTTCCACCATTTATAGCCATTAAAAAGCTTGAAAGCTTTAGATTCAAATTTGGGTTTTCAAAAATCATTATTTGTTTAGATTGGGTATTGTTGTAAATAATTCGGAATATATTTAGGAGTTTATATCTCAATTTTGAGGGGTTTTGGTGAAGATTAGACTTGGTTTTAACTGAATTTCAGATTCAAACTCGAAGGATAAGGAGAAGACGACATATTTCCAGAAATTGTAGACAAATTGTAGATAAATTTCAGAATTGTACATAAATTGTAGATATATTGTAGATGAATTGTAGATTGGGAAGACTAAAACTTCTACAAGTCTTCTATAATTATGTCGAAAGTGCTAATTATGCTACAATTGAAATGATAATTGGGATATTAAAATTCAATATATTCAGTTTGTAGATATCTTGTAGATAAAATTTCTACAAATAAACTATAAATCAATTTAAGTATTGTATAAAGTTGTATTGTTTTTAAGAGTATCTACAAAATTACTACATTTATACTACAACTAAACTACAATCTTATGTCAAAAAAAAGTTCACAACAAAATTTGCTCTTCATCTACAAAATTTCTACAAATAAACTACAAATAAACTACAATTGCGCCCACACTGTCAACTTTATTGTCTTCCATCATGACGTACTAGTAGAGGGCCTGGTGTCCTGTTCCTTTAAGTGAACCATTGACAATATTACTGCAGTACAAAATAGAAAAGTCTTCTCTCGCATGCTCTCTCCAAACTTGGCATATGATACAAAGAAGACTTCTCTCGAATGCTCTCTCCAAGCCAGAATTGTGAGTTTTGTGCGTGTTGTGAACAGTTGAGAAGAAAGGAAAGAGAAAGTGGAAAGATACAGTCCTATAATTATGCCTAATATAAATGAACCCTTAATTATATCCCTAATTTAAATTATGGTATATAAATAGTAATTTGGTATGCTTAAATGTAATAAACACAAACCTTAAATATTAAGGGTAATAAGATTTCATATATGGTATAAGTAGGTAAAAATCCCAACAAAAAATGATTAGCACCAGGAATTGCTTCAACAAGAAACTTAAAATTGAACAATAAGAACTTACCTTAATCAAAGAAGGGCATGAATGATTAGTTTTGCGTTGTTAGGAAAAAATATTTTGAACCCTTTTTTTTTCAAAAATAAAAGAAAGAGAAAATGCATTAACGTGGGATCTTATCCATTAAATCGAGACAAATGAAATACTCCCTCTATCCCATGGGATCTTATCCATTAAATCGAGACAAATGAAATACTCCCTCTATCCTATCCTCTTCACTTTTTAATAAGCAGGGGTAACGTTTTTTTTTTCTGATTCTAACTCCCAAACAATGAAAAAATGACCATTACTCAAATTTACTCTCAACACCTACCTACTTCTTCATCCCTTAAACCACCCAAGCCACCTGATTATTCTTCCATTTCGGAAGAAAAAACAATCCCATCCCACGATTCCCAATCAGACAAAATGATCATTGATCAGCCTGCTCTTCTTAAACACTCCACAGGACTATCACCTAAATCCTATCTCTCTTCTTTAATTTCCGACTTAGATTTGTCAACCATATCTAACCAGTTTGATAATTCTATGGCGGTGGAAGATGAACTGGAAGCACCTACCGATGCTTCAAATTTTATTCCCTTGTCTATGGAAGAAAAGACAAGAATTTACAAACCCTGGAAATATGCTGTAATTGTCAAAGTTTATGGAAGAAAGATAGAGCATAAACTACTCAGAATTAAAATATATACACTGTGGAAACCTACAGAAAATTTGCCGCTCATTGATTTGGGATCAGATTTCTTCCTACTCAAGTTTTAGAAAGAAGAAAATAAAATCCACGCCCTACATGATGGACCCTGGTTTATCATGAACCATTTCCTCTAAATGAGACAATGGGAGCCAAAATTTATGGCATCAGAAATAAATATACGTTATTTTGTAATTTGGTTACGTCTTTCGGAACTACCTACTGAATTTTATGATGTCAGCATCCTCCAATAGGTGGGTAAAAAAATGGTAAATTATTATCAATGGATAATTGTACTTTTGCTACTACCAGGGGTAGATATGCATGATTATGTGTAGAAATAGAATTGGATAAACCATTAAAATCTCATATTTTTATTGGTAATCACAAACAACATATCCTGTATGAAGAATTAAATATGTTATGTCTCAAATGTGGTCGGATAGGACATAACCAAAGGATTTATAGTTACCAGGACCACCAAAATTCTACTCTTAACAGTTCTTCAATGGAGAATTCTACCATAAATCAAATCCCTAAAACAAACTCTACTGATGAATGGAAGACAGTATAGTTCAAGAAAAAATTTGTGCCTTACACTAGGCCAACCTCAACCCTAACGGTTAATAATAATCCTTTACTTAGTGAAAAAGGTTTATTAGTAACCAAATCCCAACTACTATTCCTTTGGAACACCTTTCAATAAAAACCATTAATTCACTCACAACCACTTCAACCACTTATAATCCCTTTTCATCCAATACACAAAATCAATTCCATGCATTGACTGAAAAAATGCCAACTGATACGTCACTCTTACAAGAAAAGAACCCTACTTTGACTATCCCAAAAACTACTCAAGTACTTGACCAACTGGTCCAATCAATTTCTAACCCTCCTCCATCTCCTATCATCCTCCATGCAAAGGGACACGTCAAACCCCTTCACATGCACAATATTGTTCAAACACTTACACCACCACCTTCTGATACATCCACCACAATCCATCCTACTCCAACATCATTATCTAACCCTAAACCTAACTCTTCACACCCTATGCAAGTAGACCATGATTATCCTATTACCCCTTCACTAAATACTCACTCTTTCCCACCACATCAATCACCCCAACCGCCCACTTTACCAGCTGCTACTTTAACTCCAACCCATTTAATTCTACCCTCTCCACCCACTGTAAACAATACAGACACCAACGAAAATTTCCTAGGCACTAATACTACTACCTTAAACAATGTTCACTCCAACTCTCAATTTTCTAAGGAGGCACCAAAATCCACAAACTCAGATACACAGGCTGCACCACCATCAGTTACGAAACTCCACCCCCCCTCATCTGATCATGGAACCAAACTCCATAATTTACACAGCCCAAACCCCACACTTGCCAACAAACCTTGCTTCATGGTTGGAAGCGGGGCTACAGAACCATGCTCTAACCTTTACACTGGAGGTGAATCATCAGGAGGTCACGATCTTGGTAAACCACCCAAGGGACTTAGTTCAGATAGTGATGGAGGGAATGCAACTGGTGTCACACCTCCTTTTGGCGCTGACCCGTGAGGGCGCGAGGGAGTTTTTTCAATTAAAGGACAATCAAAATAGGATTTATTTATTAATTCAGAGTCGCCACTTGGAAGATTTATTGTGTCTCAAGTCACCGGTTTGAATCTCGAATCGAGGAAAAGATTGACTCTGTTAAACAGTCCGCGTACCAGAAATTCAGATAAGGAATTTTGTTAACCCGGGAGAAGGTGTTAGGCATTTTCGAGTTCCGTGGTTCTAGCACGGTCGCTCAACTGTTATATTCGGCTTGATTATCTGATTTTTAACAAATATAAACTAATGTGCAAATTACCACTACGACCCGTTTTTATCGTTTAAAAGTAAATTATAATGTCGTGAGAATACATCTCGAATTTCGTCACATAAATGTGTCCGTAATTTTTGATGTATTCTGACTTCATTGGGATTTGGATTGGGGTCACATAAATGTGTACCCGAGTTTAGGGAGGTATTTTTATTAAGTACGTACCTAAAGATGCTGGCGCATTATTATTTTTGGGAATGCCGTGAAATTCTCTAAACGGCATGTCCCGATGTCTAAGCATTTCTTAACACATGTACACTTAGGAAGGTCCCCTAATTTTATTCTCTAATGAGGCACATCTCGTTTATTTTAAAAGGTCAAATTAAGTATCTAAATTTTCTATTATTTGTCTCTAATAAAAAATAAAGGTCCTAATTAATTAATTACTATTATTAGAAAGTCTGTCACCGAATTTGAGCTCCAAACTCAATTCCACGATTGAACAAAAGGAAAACTTCTTAATTAAACGTATGCTATCTAGCTTGGAAGGCCCCAAAACCCGTATTATTATTAAAAATAACCGAAGTTGCGCGAAACGCACATTCCAAATTAATTAAAGGATTGTAATCACATATAAAGGATTTATTAAGAACACTCCTAAAGTAGGCTATGCGTGTTTGTATAATTATTTTTCTAAACTACATTGTCATTGAAGGCGAGACTAAGAATGTCGAACTAATGCGCAAAAATATAGAAGCAATTAGTAATTGTGTTATCAAAATACATGGTATCCATCTTAGGTGATTAATTTCCCAAAAAAAACTACTATAGAATGAAATCGCAAACAACCCAGATTAGAGTGATTTCTCAACAACATTGTTCTTATCTAGCGATATGCCACGATGATAGCTATTTACAGGGCTTGATTTATGCTAATTCTTAATCCATAAACTTGTCTTTGATTCTATAATGGTCTTAAATGAATTTAATTCAAGCAAAATCAAATGACTGAACAAATACAACATCAAACAAAAATAAAAATAAAAAATAAAAAAAAACTATGCTCATGGCTATACATTCGATACAGTAGAAGAAATGTGATTCACAGAAATTTATAGCACGAACAAAGACAAAATGTGATTGCCTAGTTATATTCTTGAACATAGTTGTTGTCTTAACATCCAAATTAATTAATCCATTGTTTTACCACCTGAAAGGCCTTTAACCTCTATTTGTTTTCAGTTCTTATATCTCTAATCCAACAAAAAAAACTATTTTTCTATTAATCTTATCCATAGACGTCTTTCATAATAACAATGAAATTAAAAATTTTTGACAGTCCAAGCCTAATATCCTCCATATACATGCAATTTACCTAACAAATACATATGAATCTATATATTTCTACAGCTAATAAAGTAAACAGAATCAATTATCAGTAAAACATATTCGAGTATTTTCATATCTTCGAATTTGAATACATCTCTGAATTTTTGGAATGTACCTGGATATGGAAATACAAAGGGAAGGAAAGATCAGTGGCAGCAACAAAACCAATAGCAGCAAAGAACAATTTCCCAAAAAAACTAGTAAAACCCAGAAATGCCAAACACAGATCAATGGTTGAAGACAAGAGTAATCACAGCAATACAACAATGGTTTATGGCTTTCAAAAAAAAAATACTCCAAGAATATGGAAAGCTCTCACTTTAACTAGAGCAGTAATTTTCTTTCAAAGACCTTACTTTAGTTGTAACCCTTAGAATTCTTAAAATCTTTTAGCTCTTTTAAAAATCTCTCTTTTCGTGTCTTTGAAATTCTATCCCAAAATCTATTTTTCTGCTTATGTGTGTGTGTTCTTTTTCCAGTGTTTTTCTCTTTTTTCCTTTCTATCCGTGTAATCTCCCTTCATTTCAGAATCTCCCCCTTTTTATATACTTAAAAACAGAACCAACAGCCCCCCTTTTTCAATTATTTTAACTGCTGTTCACTTCAGTTCTTAAAAGTCTAAGTAGACCCCCTTTTTTTCAACCCTAAAATATCTACCCTCTTAATTAATAATAAAAAGTACCCCCACTCAATTATCAACCTCCTAACAGCAGCCCCTAACCAATTGACTGTTTAATTACCCCACAAGAGTTAACAACAGCCCTCAATTATCACTCTTTTGATCCCCTTCATCAAATCTATCAGCTATAACCAATTCAAACTCAAATTAAAACAAAACACAGATAATTGAGAATTTTTTATTCAATAGTGCGTCAAAGCTTATCGGACAAACTCCTATTGAACTATCAAAGTTACGGATATTAGCACATTCCTAAATTAAATCCAAACAAGGACAAGTGATCACTGTAATTATACTGACTTTGACAAAAATGATCGACTATACAGATGACACAATTTGAACCAAATAATAACATCAAACAAAATATAGGAGTAATCATGGTTTCATATCAAGCCTCACTGACACTAATTTTTACAATTAAACTAACGGCCAAACACACTCAATTGATTCAATCATATATTAAACAACCATATGAGAAAACTGGACCAGAAAAAAAAAGTCCGAAAGAGAAGAGAGAAATAAATTGAAAAAATGGTGAAATACGATTAAGCTAAAACAAATAAACAACAACAAGAAAAATAGAAAAGAAGAAGAAAAAGAAAATACCTCAAAAATGTCAGAAATCGCACGGACTCGGGCTCGAACTTTTGAGGCCAGACGGGTTGTAATCGAGTGTTCTCGAGTGAGAACAACTCGACTAAAACCCATTGGAGACTCAAAATCCTCCAAACAGACTCCAATTTTTCTTTAAGGTTCTTGAAGTTTGAATTTGGGGCTTGGGTATTTTGGGCTCGATTTGAAGAAAGCTATTGCCAGATATGAAAAAAGGAGAAGAATGGGAAACTAGGGTATTAATTTGGACGGATTTGGACGAAGTAATGTTTTGTCCGGAGACTTTCGATTGAAGATTCGAAACGTTTGGACGGGATTTGAGTGAAACTGTGTTGGGGGTTAGAAAGTTGAGAGTAAGGGGGTTCCATGGTGTATTTTTGGTGGTGTTTGGGATGGTGGCCGCCGGGTTTCAGGTGAAGTAAAAGGGGTCGGCGGTTAGGGTTTCGTGGGAGTGGTCGGGCTCTTGCTCTCTAGAGACGAAAGAGGCTGAAATGAGGCGTTACAGGGGTTTGGGGGGGTTTGATACACTCGAATTGGCTTAATTAATCAAGACCGTTGGATGTTAGAAACCAACGGTCTGGATTAAATCACTTAACACCAAACGCCGTCGTTTAAGATGATACGGGCAGGGTTGCGGTGTGGATATGGGTCGGGTAATTCAATCGGGTAGGATAGATGATTAATGGCCGTTGAATTAATTGGGGTGAACGGTTGAGATCTGGGAAGATCTGGACTTGGGCTGTGCGCAGGGTAATTGGACTGGGCCTGGACTTTGGTCCAATGTTTCTTTTCCTAATTTTCTTCTTTTATTAATTCCTAATTTATTAAAACAAAATCCTAAATTACACTATAAAAATCAATTTAACTTATATACATAAAAAATACTAATTAAGTTACACTAACGATTAACACATACGATTAAATATCTATTAAATATAAATCACACCACTAGGATATTAAATACTAAAAAATGCAAAAATACATATTTTTGTAGTTTTCTATTTTTATAAAGTAATCTTGATTACTTTTAATGAATCCGAAATGCAAATGTGGCATATTTTTGTGTTTTTCATTAATTAAACAAATAAACACGGACACACAAACGAAAGCAATAAAAGAAAAATAATATAAAATCCACAAATATTGCAAACAACGCAAAACTCTTCTAGTTTGAATTTTTGGGAGTAATTCTCATATAGAGCAAAAATCACGTGCTCACAGCTGCCCCTCTTTGCGCGGAAACATGGAGTGTTTTCGTGCAAAGACAAGTGAGCGGATACGAGCGATTTTTGCCCGTTCGAATACTCCGTGCGAAGCATTTTGAAAAGATCTTGACCGAGCCTTTGCTTTGGGAGGCCTCCTACATATCTTGGGCTAAACAAGAATCAGGTCAATGTAGTTTGGAAAGTTTTGGTAACTGGGACTACCGTGACTGCTGTGATCTTGCTGTTACTACTGTTGCATACTGTTACCACTGCTTTACTGAACTCCTTATTACACCGTGCTAAAAAGGAAAACAAGAAGCTAAGCTAGTCTATGGATCATAAGATCTCATCTGTCTTCATGTCGCCTTGCGTTCTTGTCATCTTGTGATTCTTTTAGTGCTTCCTTCCGAAAACTTGGAGGCGGCTCCGGCCTTTGCTTCTTTGAACATCAATGTTCCTCGTTTTGCTCAATCTATTGTGGATATAGCTTTCTCCGTCGAGTCCGCTATGTTGAGGATATAGCTTTCTCTGTCGAATCCACTATGTTGATGGAGGTAAACAAAGTTTGAAGACCGTTCCTCTCTGGATGTGTCTCATACTTCTTCTGTAACAGGAAGAGTTTTTCCGGCCACTGTTGCCTTCTTTCTTGTTTCTGAACTTGGATTTGTGCTGGGGATCTTCCGATGCGTCCCTCTGCATTCATGATGGGTAGATGGTTTCAATACATGCGATGTAAAAACTGAAGAAATATTCCTCTTGTTATACAGGTGGGCGCCTGATGCTAAGACATGAAAATGTATTCCCTTGTTATACAGGTGGGCGCCTATTTTCTAAGACATGAAAAGTATTCCCTTGTTATACAGGTGGGCGCCTAATTCTAAGACATGGAATGTATTCCCTCGTTATACAGGTAGGCGCCTAATTGCTACGACATAAAAATGTATTCCCTTGTTATACAGGTGGGCACCTAATTCTAAGACATGGAATGTATTCCCTCGTTATACAGGTGGGCGCCTAATTCTAAGACATGGAAAGTATTCCCTTGTTATACAGGTGGGTGCCTAATTCTAAGACATGGAATGTATTCCCTCGTTATACAGGTGGGCGCCTAATTGCTAAGACATGAAAATGTATTCCCTTGTTATACAGGTGGGCGCCTATTTTCTAAGACATGAAAAGTATTCCCTTGTTATACAGGTGGGCGCCTAATTCTAAGATATGGAATGTATTCACTCATTATACAGGTGGGCGCCTAATTGCTAAGACATGAAAATGTATTCCCTTGTTATACAGGTGGGCGCCTATTTTCTAAGACATGAAAATGTATTCCCTTGTTATATAGGTGGGCGCCTATTTTCTAAGACATGAAAAGTATTCCCTTGTTATAAAGGTGGGCGCCTAATTCTAAGACATGAAATGTATTCCCTCGTTATACATGTGGGCGCCTAATTGCTAAGACATGAAAATGTATTCCCTCATTATACAGGCGGGTTCCTAATTCTAAGACATGAAAAAGTATTCCCTCGTTATAGAAGTGGGCACCTAATTACTAAGACATGAAAAGTATTCCCTCGTTATACAGGTGGGCGCCTAATTGCTAAGACATGAAAATGTATTCCCTTGTTATACAGGTGGGCGCCTATTTTCTAAGACATGAAAATTATTCCCTCGTTATACAGGTGGGCGCCTATTTCTAAGACATGAAAATGTATTCCCTTGTAATATAGGTGGGCGCCTAATTCTAAGACATGAAAATGTATTCCCTTGTTATACAGGTGGGCGCCTAATTTCTAAGACATGAAAAGTATTCTCTCATTATACAGGTGGGCGCCTATTTTCTAAGACATGAAAAGTATTCCCTCGTTATACAGGTGGGCGCCTATTTCTAAGACATGAAAATGTATTCCCTTGTTATACAGGTGGGCGCCTAATTCTAAGACATGAAAATGTATTCCCTTGTTATACAGGTGGGCGCCTAATTTCTAAGACATGAAAAGTATTCCCTCATTATACAGGTGGATGCCTATTGCTATGGTACGAAAATGTATTCCCTTGTTATACAGTTGGGCGCCTATTTCTAAGACATGAAAAAGTATTCCCTTGTTATACAGGTGGGGGCCTAATTCTAAGACATGAAAATATATTCCCTTGTTATACAGGTGGGCGCCTAATTTCTAAGACATGAAAAGTATTCCCTCATTATACAGGTGGGCGCCTAATTGCTAAGACATGAAAATGTATTCCCTCGTTATACAGGTGGGCGCCTATTTGCTAGGATATGAAAATGTATTTGCTTGTTTCCTCGTTTAACCGAGAAATATTTTGACAATGACAGAAAAGTTTCTGCCCAAGTTCGTGTGACTTTCATTGCGGCGTATCTCCCTGCCATTTTCAACCTTTATTTTCCTGTAAAACCAAAGAAAATTTTGTTAGTTTCAAAACATGGTGAGTAATCTTCACACTCCTGTCGGGACTGTTTATTTTTCTTTTCTTCTATCTTTCTTGCTATGTGCCTCCCAACTGGTTGAGGATAATTTTACTTGTTGGGGATGGTTTCTCTATTGGGGATGGACTTTTCATTCATCCGTTTCCCCCTGTCTTACTTCAAAACACTCTGGGGGAGTCTTTTCAACTCCAAACCACTCTCTTCACGAGTTACTCTTTCCTTCAATGCCGCGGGGGCCAAGATGTTATAGATGCAGATACTGTGATCATTTGCTATGGATGGATTTTCCTTTCTCCTTCCTTTTCTATGTGGTCTTGACCATCTCAAAACTCGGCCAGTAATCCATCAGAGTCCTGTTGAGGGTCTTCTTGGAACTTGATTTGTAAGTTCCTCAACTATTACTTATCAACTTTTCTCCATATTCTCCATTGTAATGTCTCGGCGACTTGTAGTAGACTTTAAAAAACCTTTCTTTTAAATACAAATAGATCAAATTTCGAGAAAAGTCTTTTAGACAAAGAGATGAAAAGAAAAAGAGAAAATATTTCTGAACAAAATGCTGAGAAAAGAAAAGAAAAGAACTTATCTGGACGGTATGACTGTTCCCAATGATCACGTCATGCATTCCGGATGAAACGACCCAGTCTATTTGTATCAATCAAACTTTCTGATGGCCTCATTTGCCCGGGGTAAACAGATGTGCAATTCTTTGCTCATGTGGATTCTTTCCGCCAAACTCGTCTTGTCGACTCATAGCGCCCTTCGAGGGGTTTTCACTAATGAGACTCTCTCATTTCTCTCATCTCACGTCGCCTTAAGGTGCCCATGAAGGTTTTCACCCTAAGACTCTCTCATTTTGATTCATCTCAGCTTACCTCGCCTTATAGTGCCTTTTGAAGGTTTTCACCAATAAGACTCTCATTTTATTTTCCAGTTGGGAATTGGAGTGCTGCTGATAAGATTCTCTCTGTCGGGAATTCTTTCAGTTCATGATCCTTTTCAGTTGAGGATCAGTGTATCACCCTGAGCTCTCATCTTCCTGTCCTGACACTTACTAAACAATGATCGGGAGGTCTTTTGGACATAAGATGGGGTTTTGTGTGGGTAAAAAGGATCATCAAGAAGTTTTAAATAACTTGATGAGTAAAGGAAATACAACTCTTGGAACCAAATTTCTTAAAAGGAAACATAACTTCTGCCCCAGTTTTCTTGTTTGGGGATTTTTGAATTGCGTGACATTTGTCACGTTGCGACCGAGCCGTGTGGAGCCTACGTATCCTTTTTGAGGAATCAGGTCAAACGTAGTTCACTCTTCTTGTGTTTTTCTTATCATCATTTTTTTATTCATCATTTTTTTTCTTTTTCTTTTATTTTTTACGATTCCAAAAAGAGTGGTATGAAACAAAAATAATTAAGGCTCAAAAGGGAAAGAAAAAGGTTGAAAGTGTTTGGATAGAAGAAAGAACTGCGTTCGTCATTTCATTGTTCAATAAACACCAAATACAGACAAATGAGCAAGCAATTATCATGATCAAAGAAATTACACATAATATCTCTTGACTGCGTCAGAGTTGATGGCCATGTCGGCGTTTCTTCCTTCAATATCTGTCAGACACAAAGCGCTGTTGGATAGCACCCTGGTCACATTATAAGGTCCTTGCCAATTTGGGGTGAACTTGCCCTTGTCTTCAATCTGGTGCGGGAGAATCCTATTGTATGCTCTTGCCATTCTCTTTTGATACAATTGGCCATGACATACTGCTGCCAATCTCTTTTCATAGATTAAACTCAACTGTTCTAGCCGTGCTTTGACCCATTCATCATCATCTATCTCGGCTTCAACGACAATTCGAAGAGATGGAATTTCAACCTCCGCTGGTATTACTGGTTCAGTTCCGTATAAAAACAAATAAAGAGTTGCACCCACCGAAGTTCGGACGGTAGTGCGATAACCCAATAATACAAATGGAAACTTTTCATGCCATTGCCTAGACCCTTCTACCATCTTCCTCAATATCTTTTTTATATTCTTGTTTGCTGCTTCAACCACGCCATTTGCTTTGGGACGATATGGGGTGGAATTGCGGTGTGTAATCTTGAACTGTTGACATACCTCTTTCATCAAACCAATGTTAAGATTAGCACCGTTTTCCGTGATGATCATCTTTGGGATCCCAAATCTACAGATGATATGGGAATGGACAAAGTCTACCACTGCCTTTTTGGTTACTGACTTGAATGTCTTTGCCTCCACCCACTTGGTGAAGTAATCAATGGTTACTAGAATGAACCTATGACCGTTAGAAATGGCCGGCTCAATCGGTCCAATGACATCCATGCCCCACGCAACAAATGGCCATAGTGCTGACATCGTATGCAACTCTGTTGGCGGAGAATGAATAAAATCTCCGTGCACCTGACACTGATGGCACTTCCGCACAAAATTTATACAATCACGCTCCATGGTGAGCCAGTAATACCCTGCCCGTAGGATCTTCTTCGCCAATACATATCCGCTCATATGTGGCCCACATACTCCGACGTGTACCTCTGTCATCACTGTTGTGGCTTGACTTGAATCTATACATCGCAATAATCCCAAATCCGGGGTTCTTTTGTACAACACTCCTCCACTAAGGAAGAATCCATTCGCCAATCGCCGAATAGCTCTTTTCTGATCTCTAGTCGCCTGCTCTGGGTATATTCCCATTCTGAGGTATTCTTTGACATCGTGAAACCATGGCTCGCCATCCATTTCCTCCTCTATCATGCTATAGTAAGCATGCTGCTCATTAACTTGGATATGCAACGGATCAACATGAATTTTGTCTGGGTGATGCAACATTGATGCCAAGGTTGCCAGTGCATCAGCAACCTCATTGTGAACTCTCGGAATGTGTCTGAATTCCACCGATCGAAATAGCTTGCTCAGATCGTGCAAGCATTGTCGATATGGTATAAGCTTCAAATCACGTGTCTCCCATTCACCTTGAATTTGATGTACCAGGAGGTCCGAGTCTCCCAAGACCAAGACATCTTAGAAATCCATGTCTGCAGCTAACCGTAATCCCAAAATACAAGCCTCATATTCAGCCATGTTATTGGTGCAATAGAATCGCAGTTGCGCTGTAAAAGGATAGTGATGTCCTATTTCCGAAATGAGAACTGCTCCTATCCCAACTCTTTTCGAGTTTGTGGCTCCATCAAAGAAAAGCTTCCATCCTGGTTCCTCCATTGATTCCACCTCGTCTACGTGCATCACTTCTTCATCGGGGAAATACGTCCTCAATGGCTCATACTCTTCATCACTAGGGTTTTCAGCCAAGTGATCAGCCAACGCTTGGGCCTTCATGGTCGTCCTCGTCACATAGACGATATCAAACTCCGTGAGTAATATCTGCCACTTTGCTAGCTTCCCTGTGGGCATAGGCTTTTGGAAGATATATTTTAATGGGTCCAAGCGTGAAATGAGATAAGTAGTATATGATGACAAATAATGTTTCAACTTTTGGGCTACCCAAGTCAGGGCGCAACATGTCTTTTCTAGTTGAGTATACTTAACCTCATATACTGTAAACTTCTTGCTGAGATAGTAGATGGCTTGCTCCTTTCTCCCTGTACTGTCATGTTGCCCCAGTACGCAGCCAAAAGAATTTTACAGTACTGTTAGATAGAGAATCAATGGTCTTTCTGGTTCAGGTGGAACTAACATGGGTGGATTCGATAGATAACCCTTGATTTGGTCAAAGGCTTCTTGACATTCCGTCGTCCATTCTACCGCAGCATCTTTCTTCAACAGCCAAAATATGGGCTCACAGGTTGCCGTGAGTTGAGCAATGAATCTACGGATGTAATTCAATCTTCCCAATAGACTCATTACCTCCGTTTTATTCTTCGGGGGTGGCAAGTCCTAGATGGATTTGATCTTGGATGGGTCCAACTCAATTCCTCGCCGGCTGACGATAAATCCCAACAACTTTCCTGATGGAACCCCAAAAGCACACTTGGCCGGGTTGAGTTTGATATCACACCTTCGAAGTCTTTGGAAGAACTTCCTTAGGTCTGTTACATGATCCTCTTGTCATCTAGGCTTTATGATTACATTGTCCACGTACACTTCAATCTCTTTGTGTATCATGTCATGCAACACAATGGTTATTGCTTTCATGTACGTTGCACCAGCGTTCTTCAAACCGAATGGCATTACCCTGTAGCAATAGGTTCCCCATGGCGTAATGAAAGCTGTCTTTTCTGCATCTTCTTCATCCATCAAGATCCGATGATATCCTGCATAGCAATCCACGAAGGATCCGATTTCGCACCCAGCGCAATTATCAATCAGGATATGGATGTTGGGCAATGGAAAATTATCCTTAGGGCTTTCTTTGTTGAGATTGAGGTACTCAACACACACCCTGATCTTTCCATCCTTCTTCGGCACTGGTACCACATTGGCCAACCAATCGGGATATCGAGTGATGCGAATAACTTTAGCCTGTAACTGCTTAGTCACTTCTTCCTTAATCTTGACACTCATATCTGTTTTAAACTTCCTCGATTTTTGCTTGACAGGAGGGTAGGCCGGGTCAGTGGGCAATTTGTGAACCACTAAGTCGGTGCTCAATCCTGGCATGTCATCATATGACCTCGCGAAAACATCTTTGAATTCAATGAGGGTTTTGATTAGTTCTTCCTTGATATTTGGCTCAATGTGGATGCTGATTTTGGTTTCCCTAACATCATCCGTACCCCCCAAATCTACAGCTTCGGTTTCATTTAGATTGGGCTTTGGATTTTCTTCGAATTGGCACAACTCCCTGCTTATTTCCTCAAAGTCCTCATCCTCTTCGAATTCAGATTCGCTATTTAACTCAAACTATGGTTCAATTAAGTTGGAGTTGGATTGATTATTTAGACTGGGTCGAGGATCCGTTTTGCATTCCATGTCTTTAGGACCAGTAAAAGAAGAACTGTTCAGAAAAGAAGAAATAAAAATTAAAACCAGAAAAAGAAAGGAAACTTTCGTTCTTATTAAGAAAATGCGGAATAAAATAGTTTCAGACTTGAAGGAAATACAAAGAAAATAAAAGGATTACAATTCTAGGATAACCCAGGAAACAAGAAAGGAAATCCAAAGCCGACTACCAAGACTCCCTTCGAGTGGGAAGAGGAGTGGCCGCCCAGTTGCTGATTTTGGCTTCACGCCCCACAAATTGTATGTCCGCACTGCTGGAACCCTCTCCAGCTTCTAACATATGGACATCAGCGAACATCTTTTCAAAGGTCTGTTCTAAATCCCCATCCATACCGATCAATGGTCCTTGGATTTTCGGCACCGCAGGTTTCTTGGATCTTGCTTTGACAAAAGATTTGAACATACGTGGAACTGGCTTGGGGAGAACCCAAACTCTCTTCTTCATCCTCTTGGCTCGTTGTATATCTTCCATAGTGGGTTTGAACCCCAATCCAAATGTCCCTGAATTTTCGGGCAAAGATACAAGCTGAACAATACCCTGAAGCTCTACCCCCAGGCCTTTTCCTGGCATGAATCCATTACCCAGCATCTCTGAGATTGTCATGACGGTCGCGGGAGCTATGCCGCGAAGTGGGAGGTTCTCTCCTTCAGAAATTTTAGCCACTGGAACCCCGTCGAAGACTTGGTACACCCATGGTCCTTTGTCGTCTTCCGTCTCTATAAATGGCACAATATCATCTCCTGCCTGTCCCATTCAAATATCACCATCTGGTGTAATGTAAAAGGTACCGCTTTGGAAGCATGGATCCAAGGTCGTCCAAGCAGAAATTTGTAGGATACTGTTACATCGCCCACCTGGAATTCCATGGTGAACTCAACTGGACCAATGGTTAATTCCAATATGATGTCACCCACCGTGTTGGTACCACTTCCGTCGAAACCTCGGACGCAGACACTGTTCTTATGAATCCGGTTGTGATCAATTTTTAACTTGTTCAAAGCAACCAAGCTACAGATGTTGGCACTAGATCCATTATCAATCAGTACTCGGGTGACCACCGAGTCTTCGCACTTCACCGTTAGATATAGGGCTTTGTTGTGTTTTGTGCCCTCCATCGGTAACTCATTGTCAGAAAAGGTCACCCGATTCACTTCAAAGATTTTCTGCACCATCTTCTCTAAGTGATTTACTGAGATTTTGTCCCGAACGTGAGCTTCGTTCGGGATTTTCATCAGCGCCTGGCAATGGTCATTGGAATGGATCAACAATGACAACAATGAAATTTGAGTCGGAGTCTTCTTCAATTGCTCCAGAATGGAGTAATCTTGGGCCTTCACTTCTTTAAAAATTCCTCGGCTTCTTCATCCGTTATTGGCTTCTTTGTTGTCGTTGAGCTAGGCTTTTTAACTCGGCGGAAGCAAAGCATCTCCCTGAACGAGTCAATCCCTGAGTCTCACATACGTTCTCCTCCAACTGCTTGCCCCGACATATTACCGCCTCTTTCTCATATTTCCAAGGCACCGCCTTGTTGCTAATTATCGGCAATTGAACTACCGGTTTGACAATGACCGGCTCTCGGCAAACTCCTTTTACCACGAACACGGGTGTGAGTGGCGCCCCTGATACTACCACTTTGGTAGATCCTGATTTCTCCAGAGCAACGACTGCTTTCTCTTCCACTATCACTGTAGATTCACCCTCTATCTTCTCCACACCTATCACTGCTTCTTTACCCGCTATTTTTTCTTTCGGAATAGCTCGGATCATCATCACTGTTTGTGATGGCTTCTTCGTCTCTCCTCCCTCATGCACGAACTCAATCATCCGGGTCTTGTGATGCGCCGGCAATGGGTTTTGATTAATGTTGGGCGCTTCAGGTGTTTGGACCTCGATTTTACGGGTGTCAATAAGATCTTGCACTGCGTGTTTCAATCTCCAACACCTTTCGGTTTTATGTCCTAACATCCTCGAACAGTACTCACAGCTCTTCGATTGATCCAAATTCTGGGGTTTTGTACCCTAGGCTCGACAGGACTTAACAAACCTACCTGCCTCAATTTGTGGAATAAGGCGGTGTAGGTTTCTCCCAATTCGGTAATGGCTCTTTGCCTTTGTACCCTATCGTTTTTGGAAGCTGGATTTCTACGAAAACCTACTCCTGTAGGGTTCATGTATGCCCTTGGTGGAGGATAAGCATTTTGGGGTGGTGGGTATGTGTTTTGTGGTGGATAGGTGTTTTGATGAGGTATATATATATATTGGGGAACCAGTGCGCGCCATTGTGGGCGAACCGGTGGTTGATTGTATGCCTGTGCCTAGTGCATGGAAAAAAGTGGTTCTTGAGGGGGGTAATAGGATTATAGAGGATAATTCGGGATGTGGGGGTAATTTGGGTGAGGGGGTCTGAATTGGTGATGGGGGGAAGGACCTTTGGATCGGGACCAATTACCAGCCTCTATCGTTGTGACATCCTCTCTTTTCTTCTTTGCGAGCGCACCTCCTGTGCCACTCTTAATAGCCTGTGTGGTCGCCTTGATTGCTGAATAACTCAAGATTTTGTTGGTCTTGAGACATTCTTCTATCATGCCTCCCATTTTGACCACTTCATTGAAGTATTTTCCCACTAATGTCACTAAATGACCGAAGTAGGTTGGCTCAAGAGTTTGCAGAAAGTAATCTACCATCTCCCCCTCTCTCATAGGAGGATCAACTCTAGCCGCCTGTTCTCTCACAACGAAATCCAAATTCTCGGAAGCTCTCCCCCGGTTTCTTCTCCAGCTTCAATAGTATGAGACGATCAGGCACTATCTCCAGATTGTATTGAAAGTGCCCGGCGAACTCTTGCGCCAAATCATCCCAAGTATACCATCTATTTGGATCCTGCCTTGTGTACCATTCTAAGGCAGACCCGCTCAAACTCTGTCCAAAATAAGCTATCAGTAGCTCATATTTTCCGCTTGCTCCCCTCATCTTGCTGCAAAATCCTGGCAGATGAGACATGGGATCACCGTGCCCTTCAAATAGATCAAATTTGGGCATTTTGAACCCAGCTGGCAGTTGTACGTCGGGGAAAGGGCATAAGTCTTTATAAGCCATGCTAACTTGATTCCCTATTCCATGCATGTTCCTGAAGGACTGCTCCAGGCTCTTGACTTTCCGTATCATCTCATCTTGTTCTGAGCTCTTGGCCGGCTTTTCTACTGGGACTTCAAAGGGAGGAGTATAGGTGGGCGGTTTGGGTGCCCTGAACGTGGGTTCCGGGGGGTAATATTGAGTGTCGTGAACCTGAAATAATGGCTCACTTGATGATCTATGTAATGGAGCTGGGGGAGGTGCCACAAAGACATGGCCCTTTGGTGGAGGAGGGTTTTGATTTGGTGGTGGAGCTGGGTGGTCGTAAGCATCCCTTCCTTGGTGGTAATGAAGGCCTGGGACTCTTGTCGAGGGACCGTGAGAAAGGTATTCTAGGGTAAAACCTGGTGGGAAAGTAGGAGTAGTGGGTGCTTCAGGACCCTTTTGTGCTCTGGCCAGCGCCATCTGCATTTCACTCATTTTCAACTGCATTTGTTCCATTTTTTCTAAAGCTTCTTTGAGCGTCTGGCTCATTGCTTTTTCTGACTCACTGCTGTGATCTGACCCAGTCATACTTTTAGGTATAGGTCCTTTCGATCTTGTATGATATCTGTGTGATGCCAGTACACTCTAACACTAACTGTGTATTAAAAAACAACAAACTTGTTAGTGTTAAAATTTTAAAAGATATGGGAAAAGCACATTGGAGACGTAGTGTCCTTATGCAATGAACCATTTCTATTATGCTTTTGCTCAGACGGCATGCGTCATCCCGGCTTATCATCTATTATTTCTCTTACTTCTTTTATTCATTTCCCCTTTTTTTACTATAAACAGTGGTCGAATCTTATGTAGATTGCCTACGTATCATGTCCCCGCATGAATCAGACCCTAGCGTAGTTCGTGTAAATACAACACACAAAATACTTTTTCAAAGGTTTTCCAAAGAACTTGATTATAACAACCCAACTTGAAATGATGGTCAAAACATATTCGGCCCTTTTTATAAAAAGTCTCACGACTAGACCCCAAAAAAGAAATACAAGTTCAAAACTAGACAAGTTCTAAGCTTTTGAGCTTCTGTGCAGGTGGGGCCCTGTTTGGCCTAGCTGTGGTCCTTGGTGCAAGACCTCTTCGCAGATCTTTCAATTCTTCCATGATCTGATGGACATAACCCATGATAGAGGAGAAAAGGGCATCCTGGGGCATCTGTTCGCATGATAGGCATCTCACGTGAATGTAGTGCCCAATCTCGTCGATCCTTCCCCGAATGTTATCCGCTTCTCTGAATAACTGCTCTATCTGTCGATTTTTTAACCCCAAGTATTTGCGCCTCGTCCGTAAGCCGATCTTGGAATCTTTTCATTTGTCATTCCATTAGGGCCATCATCCCGTAGCACCGTTCCTTGTCTTCCCTAGCTTCATGAGCCTGTCTGTGGATCTGTTCTTGGAGAGTGGAAATTGTCTCTCTCAATATCCCAACGCTCATCTCACAATCCCTTTTGACTTGCCGCAAGTACTCCCTTAGTTCTGCTGCACCTCTCGCCCATCTGGCCTGCATCCCTTCCTTGCTAGCCTCGGACCTCTCCAACTTTTATTGGCTCTCTCTGAGCTGTTGGTTCAGTTCGTCCATCAACCTTTGATCGGCTCGGCTTCTTGGTTGGCTGTTGGCTTCTTTTCTGATTCGCCAGATTCGAGCCTTGAGAGTGTCCTTTTCTTGAGTCAATTTCTTTTTGACCCCTTCGTCGGCTGCAATCTGTAAGCCATTTTCATATTGGAGATTCTGTACATGCTTCTCTAGTTCTCCAATGCGGTCTTTGTATTCACGTTCTTTAGCCAGCCAAGCTAATCTTTCTTGGATTTTATCATCGAAAGCTCGAACGTGAGGCTTTTTGGAAGGTCTGATTACCTCGAGCTCGGGCCCAGGGCTCACGTGAAAACTCCTTTGAAAACAAGCAACATACTCGGGATCAAACTCGCCTTTTATTGGGTCTGGCACTATGGCGCTACTTTTTAAATACCGGCAACAATGCTAATCTTTATTCACCATCTTTTCAGGGATAACTGCCTCTGGGTGCAACTCAATGGCTGTGTTGCTTAAGTCCATCTCCTCTGGTATCACCTGATATCTCCCAAGCTGTCTCAAGACTCTTTACGGTGCATAAGGTTGTATACTTTTTGCCCCTATTATCATTAAGTAACCCTTTGAAGCAGTCATGTAAATGATCTCCTTTATCGGGATCCACCCTATAGTCCATTCAACTTGGTCCGCTCTCAACTTTCTCAGATAAAAAATCCACGCTTCAAACCCCTCGGGTGTTACAAAATCCTCCACCCTTTCTTCGTATCTAACGATGAAGTTGGTACCGTCTGAAGCATGCTTTAAGAACTTAGGATGGTGCCGAACATGTTCGATCATCCATATTTGTAGGAGAATGCTGCAACCTTCATAAAGCGGGCTTCCAGATTTGCATAAAGTCAAAGCTCGGTACATATCGGATAATACCAGCGGGATAATGGTGTGATTTTTTTATCCACAAGAACCTGTGCAATTCTTATCATGCGGGTGTCTATGGAACCTTCTGAGTTTGGAAACACCATTCCTAGAAATGCCACAATAAAAGCGAATCGGCGATGAATCTCCCATATGCCTTTATTCTGTTGGTTGTTTAATCCCTTTTCATGTGTTTCAAATCCGACTGAGTTTCCGAATCTGTAATACAAGAAGTAGAACTTGCAACTCCCGTTTTGTACGTGATCGTTGCTTGTTTTCTTGCTGATCTTCATGAGATCGAAGAATTTATGCACCGATGGGGCCTTGGGAAATATGAGCTTCTGCTCCTTTAACTCTTGGCCGAAAGCAATGTACCCGGCTATTTCTTCTAAGGTAGGAGTGAGTTCAAAATCGGAGAAATGGAACACATTATTAACAGGATCCCAAAAGGTCACCAAGGCTTTGATCAAGTCATCCCGTGGCTTGACATGCAGTATGTCTAGCAAAGGACCCAACTATTTTTTCACCCACACTTGACCATCTTCCTCCAGATCATTCCACCATTTTTGTAGTTGTATCCGAGCTCTTTTGTCACGACCCCAAATTCGGTCGTGATGGCGCCCAGTAAACTGCTAGGCCAGCCCGACCAATCAACAATAACCACGGAGCCACAAGCTCACTTTATCCGATTTAAGCATAACAGTGATAGATATTTTTAAAACAGGGAACCAAGTCCCAACATGTGCCAACTCCCATAGACCGAAGGGTCAAGAGTCATGAGCCTTTACAGAGTATACAAAGTGTAAATAGTGAATATAACTGTGCACAAGTGTGGGATGATCAGAACAAAAATACAGACAAACTGGAGAATCAGGTCCTGCGAACGCTGGCAGCTACCTCGACCGTCCAAAAGCACTCCCTAGCCGCAATAGGATCAGCCCTGCTGTGATGTACCTGAATCTGCACACAAGGTGCAGGGAGTCGGGTGTGAGTACTTCCAACTCAACAGTAATAAAAGTAAATAATGTTGAAGGGAAGAAAACCACGATAGGCACTATCTCATGCTACACAATACAGAACTATCTTTTTATTCCTTTCAAGCGTATGTGAGTAGATTATTTATAAATCTCAATTTTAACTACTTTATTTCATAATAATATACCAATACCTGGATACAATCTCAAGCAGTGCAAGTCCGCACTCAAATCAGCCCTCGGGCTCAGCACTCCTTATCAATTTACACCAGGAGATCTGGTCAATAAGGCAACTAATGCATGTGTGCCAGTAATGTATGAGTGTTGAATGTTATGCCACGTAGTACACGTAAACCAATGTATGTATGCCATGTAATGCATATAACCGCTACGGCGTGTAGCCCGATCCAATTTGGGTACCCGTGCTCACTGTGGGGGTTCAGACTCCGGAGGGGCTCCTACAGCCCAAGCACAATATTAATATCACACCTGCCGCGGCGCGCAGCCCGATCCGTATACCACTGCGGCGTGCAGTCCGATCCATGCATGTGTATGCATATGCTCACATAAAATGTCATGTCCTAACATATGGCCCTCGGCCCCAATCAGTCTAACAAATAATTAAGAAAGCCCTATGGGCAACAATATCATATTAGCTCACAGCCAAAAATGTTATTAAGACCTTGTTCAAGTTTTTTTCATAACCTTATAAAAATGCTGAATAGCAAAAATACCATTTTAAACCTTAAATTTAGAATAAAATATGCATAGTGTTATCAAAACAATGATACCAATCCCTTAAGGATTCAAATAATTGGCACGAAGCCCAAACATGATAATTAGTCCAATTCATTTCAACAATTAGGTGTTATTATTTATTACGTGGGACGGACCAAGTCACGATCCCCAATGGTGCTCTACCCCACGCCCGTTATCCGACGTGCAAGTCACCTCAACACAGCACTAAGATGTGCAAGTCCGGGGTTTACTAACCCTCGGGACATCATTTACAAGTATTACCCACCTCGAACCGACGAAAGCTCATGTCCGCGACGCCTTAGCTCCTCGAACCGGCATCCACGCACGTCAAAACTAGCACAAATCAGCACAAATATATCAAAATAGGCTAATGGAACATAACCCAATCGAAAGAACTCGAAAAATATCAAAAATCACGAAATTGGCAAAACCCGAGCCCTCGGGCCCACATCTCGAAAAATCTCGAAACTCATATTTCCAGAACCCTCGTCTCGCCACGAGTCCGTACATATAAAATTTACTAAAATCGGAGTTCGATTGGCCTTCCAAAACCCAAATTTTCGTTTTCAATATCTAGGCCACCATTCTTCATAATTTCTACCCAAATTCATGAAGATTGATGTTAATTCTACCATAAAATGATGTTTTTGAGTCAAGAAACTTACCTCCGATGAATACCCGATGATATCCCCTCTTGAAGCTCTCCAAAATCATCCAAACGAAATGAAATCAATGAAAGAAATAAACCAATTTCGTGTAAAAAAAGAATCTGCCCGTGCTTCGTCGAGTTGTACCTTGCACCTGTGCTATACAAGTTGTACATCCTATTGCTCAAGCAGTCCTTTTCCGTCGGTCATAACTTTCAGTACAAATATCCAAATTACGAGTTCTTTAGCTTTATGGAAACTAGATACGAAGGTCTACAACTTTTGTGTTTTGCACTTTTGGTAATTACTTATAGATTACAAGATATCAGCTCCCAAAGTAGCCAAAAAGCTGCTGAAAATCTGCTACAACAGCAACTATTTCCAAAACCAAAAATGCCCGTTAGGCATCCGAAATCACCCCGAGGCCCTCGGGACCTCAACCAAAAATACAAACTCAACCTAATACTTCATTCAAACTTGCTCGGATAAAAAAAACGATACCTTAAACATCAAAATCACCAAAATCCTAGAATTCGATTCAAACTTAAACTTAAACTTTCAAAATTCACATTCGATCAAAAATCCGACCAAACGATGTCCGAATCACCTGAAAATTTGCAGACATATCCAAAATCACCTAAGGAAGCTACTGCATTTGTCGGAATTCCATTCCGACTCCTGGATCAAAATCTCACCTATCGATCGGATTCCGCCAAAATTCCAACTTCGCCAAAATAGGCTAACTTCTTCACCGGACCTCCAAAATTACTTCCGATTGCGCTCCTAAGTCTTAAATAACCCACCGAAACTAACCGAATCATCGGAATTCAGTTCCGATCCCTCGAACTCATAAGTCAACATTGAGTTGACTTTTCCAACTTAAGCTTTCCTTAAAGAGATTAATTGTTTCATTTCCTACCAAAATCAATCCGAATTGACTCAAGATTTGCACACAAGTCACACTCGACGTTACAGACTTGCACGAACTTTCGGAATTGCATTCCGACCCCGATATCAAAATTTTCACTTCCGGTCGAATTTTCTCATAAACCTTCAAATTCATATATTTTGCCAAATGACTTCAAAATGACCTCCGGACACCCGAATTCACTTCCGATCGCGTTCCCAACTCCAAAATCACCATATGGATCTATTCGCAGACTCGGAATCCCAAACGGACATCTATAACTCTAAAATGCCTTCCAACCCAAATTTATGAAATCCTTCTAAAATATTAACTTCCACCATATACGCTGAAATGCTCACCGGTTATCAAAAAATCCAAATCCGGACATACGTCCAAGTTTAAAATCATCATACGAGCATGTTGGAACTATTAGATCCCAATTCCGAGGTCATTTACTCAAAATTCCAATCATAGTTCAGTTCTTCAACTTTAAGCTTTCAAAATGAGAATTTCCATTTAGATTTGACTCCAAACTTCCCGAATTTGACTTCTGACCATACACACAAGTCAATATACCTGAGATGAAGCTGTTCATGGCATCAATCTGCTGAATGACGCGCCAGAGCTCTAAACGACCGGTCGGGTCATTACATCTTTCCATGATAACCTGGGGTGATTCTTGGATAGCATCCATCTGATCCTGGAGATTCAAGGTTTCAGGGGTGACTCTTAAACTCTTAATGAAAGCAAGTTTTCTTAAATGAAACAAATCACCGACTTATTTATGACCAAAATGTTTGACACATTTTTAATGACTATTGTTTGTAAAAAGGGAGATTGGACCCGATGGGGGTTGCCTACGTATCTCACATCCAGTAAGAATCAAACCGGCATAGTTCGCCAAAGAAAACAAACCGAGTTTAAAACAAAAATCTTTCTAAAACCCAAAATGTATTATTTTTGAAGACACACTAACAGGATTTTGACATTGTTCAGAAAAAACTGCATTGTTATTTCTTAGTTTTTCAATTTTTGGAGCTGGTCAACATGCTGATCTAATCAAATAAATGCACACACTCTTATGTAGCAGGATGGTCTTTTCATTTCAGGTTACCTGTCCTAGACGGACCCAACCCCTATGTTGAGTCCCCTAAGTCGAATGCAACATGATGCAAACAAACGTTCCTACTAGGGATCCGACATGAGGCTTTGTTATTCTAGGTTTAAAAACCTGGGTTTATTGTTCTAAACCTGGCTTACCCTAGTGGACAACTGGGGCTGAGGAGGGGGCGACGTAACGGGAGCACTAAAGTCTGCCCGGTCTTGTCACTTGCCCTAACACTCACTTATTTGGAATAATTTTGAAAAGCGGGCTACGCGAACGTATGCACCATTTTTAGAAGATCCAGAAAGAAGTAGGGTTTCGGCACAGTTTATATATACAGTTCAAATAATATTAAAGCGGTAAAGTTATCATTTTGCACATTAAGCATTTATCATATAAAAATATCAGATAATAAACAAAGCCAAATACAACAATTATTCTAAGCTCGGATTTCTAACCCTGAACCAGTGGTTCTGGGTATTTCCCCAGCAGAGTCGCCAGAGCTGTCACACCTCCTTTTGGCGCTGACCCGTGAGGGCGCGAGGGAGTTTTTCCAATTAAAGGACAATCGATACAGGATTTATTTATTAATTCAGAGTCTCCACTTGGGAGATTTATGGTGTCCCAAGTCACCGGTTTGAATCCCGAATCGAGGAAAAGATTGACTCTGTTAAACAGTCCACGTACCAGAAATTCGGATAAGGAATTCTGTTAACCCGGGAGAAGGTGTTAGGCATTCTCGAGTTCCGTGGTTCTAGCACGGTCGCTCAATTGTTATATTAGGCTTGATTATCTGATTTTTAACAAACATGAACTAATGTGCAAATTACCACTTCGACCCGTTTTTATCATTTAGAAGCAAATTATAATGTCGTGAGAATACATCTCGAATTTCATCACATAAATGTGTCCGCAATTTTTGATGTATTCCGACTTCATTGGGATTTGGATTGGGGTCACATAAATGTGTACCCGAGTTTAGGGAGGTATTTTTATTAAGTACGTACCTAAAGATGCTGGCGCATTATTATTTTTGGGAATGCCGTGAAATTCTCTAAACGGCATGTCCCGAAGTCTAAGCATTTCTTAACACATGTACATTTAGGAAGGTCCCCTAATTTTATTCTCTAATGAGGCACATCTCGTTTATTTTAAAAGGTTAAATTAAGTATCTAAATTTTCTATTATTTGTCTCTAATAATAAATAAAGGTCCTAATTAATTAGTAACTATTATTAAAAAGTTTGTCACCGAATTTTAGCTCCAAACTCAATTCCACAATTGAACAAAAGGAAAACTTCTTAATTAAACGTATGCTATCTAGCTTGGAAGGCCCCAAAACCCGTATTATTATTAAAAATAACCGAAGTTGCGCGAAACGGGCATTCCAAATTAATTAAAGGATTGTAATCACATATAAAGTATTTATTAAGAACACTCCTAAAGTAGGCTATGCGTGTTTGTATAATTATTTTTCTAAACTACATTGTCATTGAAGGCGAGACTAAGAATGTCGAACTAATGCGCAAAAATATAGAAGCAATTAGTAATTGTGTTATCAAAATACATGGTATCCATCTTAGGTGATTAATTTCCCAAAAAAAATTACTATAGAATGAAATCGCAAACAACCCAGATTAGAGTGATTTCTCAACAACATTGTTCTTATCCAGCGATATGCCACGATGATAGCTATTTACAGGGCTTGATTTATGCTAATTCTTAATCAATAAACATGTCTTTGATTCTATAATGCTCTTAAATGAATTTAATTCAAGCAAAATCAATTGACTGAACAAATAACAACATCAAACAAAAATAAAAAAAATTAAAAATAAAACGATGCTCATGGCTATACATTCGATACAGTAGAAGAAATGTGATTCACAAAAATTTATAGCGCATACAAAGGCAAAATGTGACTGCCTAGTTATATTCTGGAACATAGTTGCCGTCTTAACATCCAAATTAATTAATCCATTGTTTTGCCACCTGAACGGCCTTTAACCTCTATTTGTTTTCAGTTCTTATATCTCTAATCCAACAAAAAAAATATTTTTCTATTAATCTTATCCATAGATGTCTTTCATAATAACAATGAAATTAAAAAAAATTGACAGTCCAAGCCTAATATCCTCCATGTACATGCAATTTACCTAACAAATACATATGAATCTATATATTTCTACAACTAACAAAGTAAACAGAATCAATTATCAGTAAAACATATTCAAGTATTTTCATATCTTCGAATTTGAATACATCTCTGAATTTTTGGAATGTACCTGGATATGGAAATACAAAGGGAAGGAAAGATCAGTGGCAGCAACAAAACCAACAGCAGCAAAGAACAGTTTCCCAAAAAAACCAGTAGAACCCAGAAATGCCAAACACGGATCAATGGTTGAAGGCAAGAGTAATCACAGCAATACAACAATGGTTTATGGTTTTCAAAAAAAAAAAATACTCCAAGAATATGGAAAGCTCTCACTTTAACTAGAGCAGTAATTGCCTCTCAAAGACCTTACTTTAGTTGTAACCCTTAGAATTCTTAAAATCTTTTAGCTCTTTTAAAAATCTCTCTTTTGTGTGTCTTTGAAATTCTATCCCAAAATCTATTTTTCTGCTTGTGTGTGTGTGTTATTTTTCCAGTATTTTCTCTTTTTTGCTCTCTATCTGTGTAATCTCCCTTCATTTCAGAATCCCCCCTCCCCCCCTTTTTATATACTTAAAAACAGAACCAACAGCCCCCGTTTTTCAATTATTTTAACTGCTATTCACTTCAGCTCTTAAAAGTCTAAGTAGACCCCCTTTTTTTCAACCCTAAAATATCTACCCTCTTAATTAACATTAAAAAGTACCCCCTACTCAATTATCAACCTCCTAACAGCAGCCCCTAACTAATTGACTGTTTAATTACCCCACAAGAGTTAACAGCAGCCCTCAATTATCACTCTTTTGATCCCCTTAATCAAATCTATCAGCTATAACCAATTCAAACTCAAATTAAAACAAAACACAGATAATTGAGAATTTTTAATTCAACAGTGGGTCAAAGCTTATCGGACAAACTCCTATTGAACTATCAAAGTTGCGGATATTAGAAAATTCCTAAATTAAATCCAAACAAGGACAAGTGATCACTGTAATTATACTAACTTTGACAAAAATGATCGACTATACAGATGACACAATTTGAACCAAATAATAACATCAAACAAAATATAGGAGTAATCATGGTTTCATATCAGGCCTTACTGACACTGATTTTTACAATTAAACTAGCGGCCAAACACACTCAATTGATTCAATCATATACTAAACAACCATACGAGAAAACTGGACCAGAAAAAAAAAGTCTGAAAGAGAAGAGAGAAATAAATTGGAAAAATGGTGAAATACGATTAAGCTAAAACAAATAAACAACAACAAGAAAAATAGAAAAGAAGAAGAAAAAGAAAATACCTCAAAAATGTCAGAAATCGCACGGACTCGGGCTCGAACGTTTGAGGCCAAACGAGCTGTAATCGAGTGTTCTCGAGTGAGAACAACTCGACTAAAACCCATTGGAGACTCAAAATCCTCCAAACAGACTCCAATATTTCTTTAGGGTTCTTAAAGTTCGAATTTGGGGCTTGGGTATTTTGGGCTTGATTTGAAGAAAGCTATTATCAGATATGGAAAAAGGAGAAGAAAGGGAAACTAGGGTATTAATTTGGACGGATTTGGACGAAGTAATGTTTTGTCCGGAGAGTTTCGATTGAAGATTCGAAACGTTTGGACGGGATTTGAGTGAAACTATGCTGGGGGTTCGAAAGAGGAGAGTGAGGGGGTTCCATGGTGTATTTTTGGTGGTGTTTGGGATGGTGGCCGTCGGGTTTCAGGTGAGGTAAAAGGGGTCGGCGGTTAGGGTTTTATGGGAGTGGTCTGGCTCTTGCTCTCTAGAGACGAAAGAGCATGAAATTAGGCGTTACAGGGGTTTTGGGGGGGGGGGGGGGTTGATACACTCGAATTGGCTTAATTAATCAAGACCGTTGGATGTTAGAAACCAACGGTCTGGATTAAATCACTTAACACCAAACGCCGTCGTTTAAGATGATACGGGCGGGGCTGCGGTGTGGTTATGGGTCGGGTAATTCAATCGGGTAGGGTAGATGATTAATGGTCGTTGGATTAATTGGGGTGAACGGCTGAGATCTGGGAAGATCTGGACTTGGGCTGTGCGCAGGGTAATTGGACTGGGCCTGGACTTTGGTCCAATTTTTCTTTTCCTAATTTTCTTCTTTTATTAATTCCTAATTTATTAAAACAAAATCCTAAATTACACTATAAAAATCAATTTAACTTATATACATAAAAAAATACTACTTAAGTTACACTAACGATTAACACACACGATTAAATATCTATTAAATATAAATCACACCACTAGGATATTAAATACTAAAAAAATGCAAAAATACATATTTTTGTAGTTTTCTATTTTTATAAAATAAACTTGATTACTTTTAATGAATCCTAAATGCAAATGTGACATATTTTTATATTTTTCGTTAATTAAACAAATAAAGATGGACACACAAACGCAAACAATAAAAGAAAAATAATATAAAATCCACAAATATTGCAAACAACGCAAAACTCTTCTATTTTGAATTTTTGGGAGTAATTCTCATATAAGGCAAAAATCACGTGCTCACAACTGGGAGTGGAGATGCCAGGTACCATTGGGCCATGACACGAGCCACACACATCAACACTTACCAACAGCTACCACTTCCAACCCCATCCTGGGATCCCCAACATCTCCACCATCACATTCTACAAAAGCCATTCTACCCACCTCCCTGAACAACAACTCCATGTATTCAACCATACTGAGATCCACCAACTCCTCCCATACCAGTCCCCTCTCCCAATTCCTCACCACCTCACAGTCCACCTCAGGAAGAGCAAAATGACAACCTACAAGCAGAGTTAGAAGCATCAATCGCTTACAACAGAGAAACTCGACCAGTGTATGCATTCCTAGACGGGATAATAATCTTTGTGCAGAAGGAGGAATACGAAAGAAAGATCTTTGTAAGATGCCCTCAAAATCTCCGCACAACCTATTTTCGCATACGACCAACGACCAATCCAGAAGTAGGAAAATATGCAATGCTCCTCATGCCAACTTTCCTCCTCCAAACAAGCAAGATCAACACTCAGAGGGGTCCAAGGCCCAACCTGCAGTTTGATTACACGGATAGTGACATGAATTTTACTATTTGGAATTGTAGGGGAGTTCTTTCTTATGCTTTTCGTAGGAATTTCAGATCTCTGTTGGACTATAACAGGCCAGCACTGGTTGTCCTCCTGGAAACCCACAATAACAGTCACCAAAACATTAAAGATGACTTCAACTTCACAGGTATGATAGAAGTGCCTTCCATAAGCCGCTCAGGTGGAATTGTCATTTTATGGACATATGAGGTACGCGTGGAACATGTGGCTTCAACGAGGCAGGAGATTCACTGCCATATCCAGGTATTACCTAACCCCTAACTTTTCTTTTTTCTGCTATATATGCAAACCCTATCCTGAAAAAAAGGCACCTACTTTGGCATAATTTAAGATGCATTTACGATTGGTATAAAGGTCCTTGGGTAGTAGGGGTGATTTTAGTGATGTTTTAGCAGCTGAGGATAACTTTGGTGGACTGCCTTTAAATGATACTAGGGTACAAAATTTCCACCAATGTATAAACTACTGTAAATTATCTGATTTAGGATACAAGGGGAGTAGATACACCTGGACAAATGGTAGACATACAAGTTGCAATATACTGGAAAGAATTAATCATTTTTTGGCAAACTATGATTTAAATAGTCATTTCCCTGATATGATTGTCACTCATCTCCCAAGACTTCACTCAGATCACTTCCCTTTAAAACTAGATTTAAACTTTTCTGTACCTAGACAAAAGATTTTCAGATTTGAAACAATTTGGGCAACACACCCACCTTCCCCACACTGGTTACTCAATGCTGGTCTGAAAATGACCATCTCTTACACGCAATTGACCAGTTCACTACTCAAGTACAACATTGGAATGTTTCTACGTTTGTCAACATCTTCAAAAAAAAATAAAAAAATTATTAGCTCGAATCAGTGGCATTCAATCGTCTGTCCATTACCCTACCAGTCTCTTTTTGCATAATTTGGAAAAAAACACTTGTTACTGACTTTAATAATATTCTAAAACTAGAACAGGATTTTTGGAAACTAAAATCTAGAATTGACTGGTTAAATCAGGGAGATGCAAACACAAAATTTTTCCACCTTTCCACTATTAATAGAAGACGCTTTAATCGCATTACTGCCCTTCAGGATAGTGGAGGAAATTGGACCATGCATCCTACTATAATTCGAAATAACATAACTCATTACTATCATGACCTTTTTCAAACACAGGAAGTTTGTTCTTACTCTACAAAATATATTCTGCCTACAAATGTACTTACTACTAACGAAAAACTTTCTCTCAATCTCCCCTTACAAGATTGGGAAATAATAAAATCTTTACGATCTTTTAAACCTTTAAAGCTCCTGGACCGGATGGACTTCATCCTTTCTTTTATCAACAATATTGGGATACTATAGGCACCTCTGTTAAGTCTTTTTGTCATGCTGGTTTCAACAATCACTTGATGGATTCTTCAATCAACAAAACTTTTGTTTGTTTAATTCCTAAGAACAAACAAACTTCTATGGTCAATCACTATAGACCTATTAGTCTTTGCAATACAATTTATAAAATCATCACAAAAATCATTGTAAATAGACTAAAACCTTTTTTATATCACCTAATTAGTCCTAACCAATCATGTTTTTTAAGGAATAGACGGGCTGCGGATAATGCTATTATAGTTCAGGAAATCTTAACTAGATTCTGTAATATGAAAGAGAATAATGGCCAAATGCTTTTAAAACTTGACCTTGAAAAAGCATTTGATAAATTGGAATGGTCCTTCATTCACCAATCTCTTTGTGCCTTAAATTTTCCTCAACCTTTCATACTATTAATTATGTCTTGCAGAACTTCTGCTACTATTTCAATTTTGATAAATGGCAAACCTACTGATTATTTCATGCCTACTCGGGGTATTAGACAAGGTGACCCTTTATCACCTTATTTGTTTATTATTTATCTAGAAATGCTCTCTAGGAAAATTAATGCCTCACCCGATTATTGTATATGGTCACCAATATCCATTAGTAGTAAAGGACCTCAATTATCACACTTGTTTTTTGCTGATGACATTATACTTACTTCAAAGATTACAACTACTTCTTCAAAATCAATTATTGGTACCCTAGCTGATTTCACCACTGCTTCGGGGCAAACAATCAACTTTGAAAAGTCAAAAAAAAATTTCTCTAAAAATTGTTCTACTTTCACTAAAAATAATATCCTGTACACTTTCAATATGCAGGGGGGAAAAAGTTTTGGTAAATACCTAGGGTTTCCTATATTCACCAAGAAATCTACAAAAAATGATTACCAATTTCTGATTGACAATTTTCGCAATAAGCTAGCAGGTTGGAAAACGAATTTCTTATCTAAAGCAGGTAGAACTACTTTAATACGATCTACTTTGAATTCACTTCCCAACCATGTAATGCAATATATTACCCTACCAGCAAACATCATAAATTCTCTAAATAGAATACAACGAAACTTTCAATGGGGAACTATTACTACCAAAAAGAAACTTCACCTCATCAACTGGCACACAGTCACTCAACCACTCATTGCAGGAGGATTATGTATACAAAATTTACACCTAAAAAATAAAGCTCTACATGCCAGTCTAGCTTGGAGATTATTTCACTACCCTACTCAGTTATGGGCTCAAGTTCTGTTGAGGAACTATGTAAAACCAGCCAATTTACAAAGGAATTATACCTCCTCCATTTGGAGGAATATTATGTAAGGATGAGCATCATGTAGACTAGGTTTCAAATGGAATCTAGCAACTGGAAAAAATGTGAAGTTCCGGACATATCCTTGGATTGACCACAATACAAACATTCGCAACTATATTTCTGGCTCTTTTCCTAGATCAGAAGAAAGTAAAACTGTTTCCTATTATTATTATAACCATAGGTGGCATCTAGATCAACTTCCTTTTGTATTACCGCATCATATACAGGAGTCCATATACAATATCTATATGGCTATCCGGCCATATACTTTTGATCATATCTACTGGAATCTTACCACCACAGGTTTGTTTTCTGTTAAATCCATGTATACCTTTTTATCTCTCAAATCCAATGTGTCCATACTTCCTACTTCAAATTTTAATTGGATTTGGAAGTTACATGTTCCACCAAAAATTGCCCATTTTCTTTGGTTAGTGTGTCATGACAGGCTCCCAACGGCTTCTTATTTATATAGATTACGCATTGTAAATACAGATATTTGCCCTCAATGTAAATTGGGTCCTGAAACTGTACTACACATCCTCTTCCATTATCCCATCGCCAAATGCATTTGGACAAAACTCCTCAATTCTGTCAATCTTGACACTCTCCATGCTTCCAATAATAATCTACAAATTTTTAAGAAGTTCATTAATAAAAAATTACCAGTTTTTGAACCACAAATACCTAATACAACTTTGCTCCCTTTTGCGTTGTTGGAAATATGGCTTCATCGAAATAATTTTTATTTTGAAAAAAGGAAAACATGCTTGGAGCTCAGTATTATTTATAAAAAGTCTGCTGAATTCTACTACCTTACAAACAGTAGATGAAGTACAAGACCCTTATTACCCCTATATGTTAAATGGCACCCTCCCACAGCCCAAACGTATAAACTTAATATAGATGGCTCTTGTTCCAATAACAACTCTACGTGTGGTATAGGTGGTGTTATTCGCAACAACAACGGCCAATGGATCATGGGTTTTGTAGGAGCCTCAATACATGGAACACCAATCCAAACTAAGCTATTAGCTTTGCTCAAAGGATTGCTAATTGCCTTGCAAATGAATTTGAAACCCATTGTCATTGAAACAGATTCCCAAGCAGTAAAAAATGTATTATTATGCTTTGTACCACAATATAATAACATAATACATGATTGCAGGTGGCTCCTCCTACTTCTGGAGAGTCCAACCATTTCAAGTGTGTTCGAGAGCAGAATAGTATTGCGGACTGTCTTGCAAAGTTCGGAGCTCAGCAATCTCACGGTTTTTGTATGATGTATCAACTACCACCACCTTTTGTGACATCCCTCTACCATCATGACCATCAAGGAACAACACATAAACGGCTGGTCAAATCAGCTAGTACGGCAGCTTGTAATAATAATAGGACTATTCTATCTACAGTAAATACTAACGCTATAGATGTGCTAAGTACTACTAGTCTCCTAGTAGGGAAATATCTGATTTAGGGTGTGTATCTACTAATGTAAATTTGATGCCTCTTGTGCATCACCTTAACTGCTCTGTAAGAATATATATATATATATATATATATATATATATATATATATATATATATATATATATATATATATATATATATATATATATATATATATATATATATATATATATATATATATATATATATATATATATATATATACACCAAAAAAAAAAGCAAGGGCGGATACGACTTGCGGCAAGTAGTATAACGTGATATCACTTCGTCGGAATTTTTATTAAATATATATATAGATAATATATTAAATATATATATAAAAGATAACATCTTTATTATCGTGCTTTATTCATTTGTTTATTTTTTATAAATTTTGACATCATTTACCATATATTCTATGTATGCCTCAATTAATTAGTTCTAAAAAGAATGACAAATTTATGTACAGTATTTAATAATAATTCAACTTTAAATTTTTCTTTATATCCTTAGTGAAGTGATTTCTAGCGAAAGAATAGTTATGATTTATTTTTACAAATTTTAATTTTAATTTTATTTCTTAAATATTGTGCCCGATTAAAATAAAATCCTTCACATAAATTAGAACTTAGCGAGAATTTCATTACCTAATTTGGGTACGACAATTATTCCATATCTTATTCTTAAGATAACATAAAGGACACCTGTAATTATATCATACAGCCTCAAAACCAATACTGTTGACAGATCATCTATACCCCACATCCAGAACAGCCACTCCTAACTTCCACTTTTGACTCGGCCCCCTTTTCCTTTCTCTCTCCTCCACGTGTCACCTCTATATTTCACCTTCTCAACTGAAAATTTTCACTTTTCCCCTCTCTTCTCTCTCAATAGCTCTGCGATTTTTTAGGTAATGCATTTTCACCTCTGAATTTCATCTCTGTGTTTGATTTCAATTCTTTTCTTTTTTTGCTTACGCCATTTCTCTGGTAATTTGTTTAATTAAGGTTTATTAATTTTCTGTTTGTTCTTTTTGTGTTTCTCACGATTGATATATATCTGTTTTTGTACGTTTTTGGTGGTAATTTGATTTGATCAGGTTGCGGGTTTCACCATGAGTGGTGCTACAAACCAGTTGATATCTGTTAGTCCGCCGGAGCTCAGGTTCCAATGTAATTCTCTCTCTCTCTCTCTCTCTCTCTCTCTCTCTGTGTCTAATATATATATGTCTGCGTTCGCGCCTCTGTGTGTGTGCGCCGCTCTGTGTGTGTGTGTGTGTTCATTTTGGATTTGTTGTTAGGGCAATTTGAATATAGAAATTTTTGTTTACATGTTTTATTGATTGTGTGGGTTTATGTGTTGAGATGTGTAATTAGATGAAATGAAATTAAAAGTGGGATAAATGATTTGGCTTTCGGTTGATTATTTTTATGGTTGTGGTGTTCCGACCAGCTTGCATACACCTTGATTATTCTTCTGAGTACTTGCCCGCCAAGAGTAGGGCGGGCGGGGGAAATGATTTGGCTTTCGGTAGATTTTATTCAATATTTGACCAAAAATATTACTCCCTCCGGTCCATAAGTGACCATTTTACCTTTAGCACACCCATTAAGAAAATACGAACTTCTAGAGAAAAAAATATATTCACTAAATTAACCTTAATTAATTATTACCTTGACACATTGGAATATATAAATAAGGGCAAATGTTGAAGAAGTTAAATTAAATCCTTCTTGATTATGTAAATGGACACTTATTTTGGATCAAAATAAAAAGGTAAAATGATAACTTATCGTGGATCGGGGGGAGTAGCTCTTTGGATAACATCTGAAAAAAGTTTGTGCTTAAAGAAAAAAAGGAATTGTTTTTGCAAAAACTTCTTGAAGAAATTAAACAAACGCATTTGTGGAAATACTCCTTGTAAGTCTCTAAAAAAAAGGAATTATTTTTGCAAAAACTTCTTGAAGAAACTTAAACAAACACCTTTGTGGAAATACTCTTTGTAAGACTTTAAAAAAATTCCAAAGGAAAATGCTACCTAGTAGTCCGCCTCTGTCTCTTTCTGCAATTCTTGTTTATAGGATTTGTTATGATAAGGAAACTTGTAATTCCATTTGTTTGTTTGAGAGTGAATCCCCATTGCTTGAGAAGTTTGATAACTCAGATACACAAGGTGGTTAACATAGCGGAGATAAGAACGTAAAGACATTGTGAAAATGACCTCTTTATGCAACATCGAGCATATGTATGAGAGATGAATACGGTGAAGCTACCGTTCAGAGTCATATTCTTTATCCTGTTCTGTTTTATATGACGATGTTACTCTTTGGAGAATCAAACAATTTTATCTTCGCCTACGATTTATCAAGAATATTCTTACTTGTCATACACACTCATGTTTGGTTGCGGTTCTGGAATTTCCTGTCTCAGTTGAGTTGGATAAACAAAGCTACTGCGATATTAAAGTCACAAACAGCACAGAGCATTCTGTTGCTTTTAAGGTATGCAGTATGCTTCATCTCAACTCGAATAGTTCTATTAATCCTTCATGTCTTTTTAAAGGACTATTGTAACTCATTATTATATGTGCACTCTACTTATACTCCTTGTTTTTTGTTGATAGGTGAAAACTACTTCCCCAAAGAAGTACTTTGTTCGACCGAACACTGGTATAATACAGCCCTGGGATTCATGTTTCATTCGAGGTGCTGTTCTTGATCTTGAAGTTCTATGCAATTCACATAATTTTTCTATATTACAAATAGTTTTATTGTTGTAGCATGCTAGACACTACTGGCCTAAATTCTATTACTAAAATTGATATTTACAAAGATTGATATCTTTTCAGTTGGGCGGATTGGCGTTTTATATTGATCTTTAAGTTTTGTGATGTGTCTGTAGTCACCCTTCAAGCTCAAAAGGAATACCCACCGGATATGCAATGCAAAGACAAATTCCTCCTACAGAGCACAATTGTGAATAATGATATTGATGAACTTTCTCCGGATACCGTAAGAATTTTATATGGAGAGAACAATCTTCTTCCTATTTTGTGGTATTAGTATTATTATTTTTGATAACTGTTGTATTAATTTATGTTGATGTATCCAGTTCAACAAGGAAGGTGGAAGAACCGTAGAAGAGTCCAAGCTTAGGGTTGTTTACATATCTCCTCATTCATCTCCTGGACATTCTGAAGATTTTAAACAAAGTTCTGATTTCACCTCTGTAAGTTCTAACTTTAATTTTAGCTCGCGTTTTTGTCTACTGTTTCAAATGCTTGTTTGAACTTCGCCTTTCCCATGAGAGGTTGATATTTGTTCCCAAACATCATAATGCTGAATTTCCTTAGGGGATGATGACTAGTGGCTTAGATTTGCAAGCATGCAGCTAATATTATCTTAGTTTTCAAAAACTTGGCTTTTTTTTTCAGTGATAACTTCTCATATTTGCCTTTCTACTTTTCTCCTCCTATATTTGAAAAGCCAGGGGTTGCTCCCTTTTGTGATATGATTTGTGCTTTTGGTTGGATGTCAGTGTTTGCCTTTTATCTTATCGCACCTTCGTATTTTTCTAGGTAAAATTTAATTTACAATGTGAATGTAGAACACTTCCTATCATACCCATATCGATATTTAAGATAACACCGGGTAGCAAAAGGAGCATCAAAAGGACCATGTTTGAGGCAGGATTTCTTTTGCGATTGTAATCTAAGCAGTTCAGAGTCTCTAGAAATTCCATGTGCTCTGCTTATTTATCTCTCTCTGCCTCATTTCCGATGAACCTTATATACTCTCAGATGACTGGCCAAACTTGTTGAGCATGTAAACTTTTCAAAAGCACCAATTGCTGTACTTCCTCACTTATGCTATATGACCTTAAAAATAGATTGAAGTGACCTTTCTGTAGCAGTAATTATCTGATATCCTGACTTAGTGATAAGATTTTGAAGACAAATGGTTCTGCCTCCTCTTTTTAAGGCAGATAAGAAATACCATAGCTTAGAAGCTAGTACTCTTAAGCTCTGGTCATCTGTAATGACATAGTGTTCAGTCAGTGAAATGAATATTCTGTGTGACTTGAGAAATATCTAGTTTGTATTGGTATTGGAACTTTGTGCATTTTCTACACATGTGTCTGCATCTTTTCTATCAAAATTTCATATTCTAATATGCTACAAGGGAATAGTATTTAAGTGCCATGTGTGTGACTTGAGAAAAGTTCTACAACAACAACAGCAAACCCAGTGAATTCACTCACTAGTGGGGCTTGGGAAGGGTAGTATGTATTGTGTATTGAGACCTAACCCCTGTCCTGGGAGGGCAGAGAAGAGGTTGTTTCTGATAGCTCTCAGCTAAAGAACTTGAGAAAAGTTCTGCTTGCATGATTTTTTCTAGTCTGCAATGATTGAGTCCAACTGTGTGCATGAAGATAGAGGATAGACTAGCATCTAAGTGCCAACTTTAATGCTAAACTTTTCCCCTTTGATGGTATAGAATCAAGCACTGCAGCGTATCAAAGATGAAAGAGATGCAGCTGTCCGACAAACACAACAGCTTTTACAGGAACTGGTTAGTTTACTTATTTATATTTTTCCATTAATGTGAGTAGCTGCAACTTTATCCATATATGGGCATACACTAGTCTAAACAGTATATAGGCTGCATCAGTATACAGAAATTAACTAGTTGGAATTATCCTCATTAATACATGATGAATGGTTGATTGTAAATTGGAAGTCATATTTGATTCATTAATTAATAGTTCATGTTGCACTCTCGGAAGTCTGTTATATTGCAACTTTCTTTGATTTTGCTGGCTTTATAAGGAGCAGGCAGTAAGTATGTAAAAAAGAACGGGACAGCTATTAAGCTGGCCGCAATATATATTAGGGTATACAACAGTAGCAGCTATCTAAGCTTTCCGAATTTCTTGTCTCTCGGAGAGCAAGAATGAATTGATGATAATTTAGGTGCTTCAATTTTGAGCTCATATCATCTTCCCGACATGTTGTATAATATTTGAAATAGATGAGCCTAAATGGAGCGACATAGTCAATGAGTATTCATATATCCGAGCCCAACTTGCTTGGAAACGAGCCTTAGTTGTTGTTGTTGTATCATTTTCTACACATGAAATTTGGAAACCTCCTCTTGTAGAAATGCATGGTAAGGCTGCATACAATAGAGCCTTATGGTCCGCCCCTTCCTCGGATCCCGTGCGTAGCGGGAGCGTAGTGCACCCGACTACCCTACTCTTATTTTCTACTTCTCTAACTTGCAGGAAATTATGAAGAGACGGAGAAATCGGAATGATCCAGGCTTCTCTCTAAAGTTTGCAATTGTTGTCGGAGTCATTGGTCTAATGGTTGGCTTTCTGCTAAAACTGTTGTCATCACCTTCAGTAGAATAGCTCAAATTTCTTCATTCTTGGATTTTACTGTATATTTTCTAGCGCTGATGAAGGGAAGAGCTTCGTAGCTCTGTTAATTTTGTGTAAATTGATCAATTTATATAATTTTTTAATTTATAATCATTTCTCATATATTTATAGATAAATATACACACCATTTCTTTATTGGAGATAGATAAGTAGCGTTTCATATGCTGAGTTGGTAGGGACTTAAAAATTAAAGGTTATATTACAAGACAATCAATGGCGAATCTAGGAATTTTTTTAAGGGTGTTCAAATTTAAAAGAAATAGCATTTTTTTTTATAATGGGTGTTCAATATGTATTATATATTTTTGAAATATAATATTTTACCTATGCATACGGTACAATTTTTCAACGAAAGGTGGTTAGTTGACCACCCTTAACACCATTCGCCATTGAAGACAACAACAACATACCCAATATTATTATACACCGTAGAAGAAGCAGAAAAAAATAGCTTATTTTCAAAAACACTTTTGAGAAAAATACACTTAGAAACAATTTTTAAATACTCGGCCAAATATTCATTGCTGTTTAGAAGTGAATTTCAAATTAATTAGCTAAATATAAGTTGCTTCTCAAAAATAAGCTTATTTTTGCAGCTTGATCAAATAAATTTGTATTGGATTTTAAAGCTGATACATGAACTTTGGATTTTTTCGCGTAAACACTCGAACTTGACGGAATGAGTACAAATAAATATATCCATTCGTGTATGTATATCAATTGCGCTGACATGTACAATACGTCATATACTAGACTATTTATTACTTGACATGCGTTATTTGTAGGCCCTATTCTTAAATACTAAATAAGCAAAAAAAGAAATTACAAATCTATCTATATAGAATAGGAGAAACAAAGCCATATTATTATGCCAAGTGTCAAAACGATATATCAACACGTGTCATATTTTAGGACATAACTCTAATAGATTTGAAAATTCAAAAAAAAAAAAAATACAAAACTTAAATAACTAGCCAATTCAGTTATTCAACATCATGGGTCCTATGTTTTAGTGTTAAAATATTATGAACTAAACACGTACAATATCATTTATCCTCTTGCACACCACGTTTTTGGCTCCTTTTGCACCCTACCCTATTTTTAAGGAATCACACAAAAACTTCCGATTCAGTTTCCCACGTTTATTGGACAGTTTTTTAAAAAAATAAAAATTGTTAAACCTGAAAAAGCGAAGTAAAAAAAACTACTTTGATCCACGGTAGAAACCGACTTCCACTTTTTGATTTTGATTTGCAAAGAAACAGGAAGAAATAATTAAACAAAATAAAACAAAACCCACGATCATCTTCTCAAAAGTGGGTATCCTAACCTAACTCCATAATTTATCCATTACTCCATAACTACAAATAATATTTTTATGCGGCTGCTTCTTTTAATTTTTTTTCCATTCTCTTTTTTTCTACGCTCATAATACAGTACTTTGCAAATATAACTATAACATTAGTCAAAATTCAAGTAGCTCGATGCAACGAAATTTAAAAGTTAGAGTGGTTCAAATGTGAGAAATCCCGTTGGTTTCAAGCCTGAAATACCATATTGTATATAGTTGATTTTACAGATGCAAAGGTAACATATTCATAATTGATTTTTTGTTTATACTTCCTCTTCTCTGGTGTTATAGTTCATAAATTTTGGCAACTTTTAATTCAATGAATTTTCATATAAAACTACTTGTGTTGTACCCTTATTTATTTTCTGTTTCTAACGTTACTTTCACATTGTGTATAAATTTTCAGAAATCCTCAAATACATGAAACTATTACATGAAACGATTGTATGGAGTATCCTTATTTTTATTTATGCGGAGTATCTTCTTTTGAGGTAAAGTGTTCATATAAAATATAAAAAGGTTATTTTAAATGGAAAGATAAACAATTTTATGTAAAACATATACAATAATGGTAAAGGATGTTATTTTAAACAAAAGAATTTCAATTAATAAACGTAATGTTCTTCTAAAACTATGAATGTAGTATTATGATAGCTTATAAGAATTTTTAAGAATCTTATAAAGTAATTAACTAAAATTTATTTGATTTCTTCAATAATAACATAATATCATTTTTGACCAAAAAACTATAATAGTATCATTTTGATATATATAAAGTAGGAATATGACATCGCTTAAGTAATCAACATATCTAATTGAAAGCTATAAGATTTCATAAAATAACTAAATAAGTAGGACCTATAAATCGAGTTACTAAATTAAGAATTTATCAGAAAACAAGTTGAATAAAAATCCAAATAATCTAAGTCAAAATACCTTTTAATTCAATCGAAGATAATTTTCATATTATTTTTTAATTATTAAAAGACATGACATTATCTTTTTTATACGAGGATATTCTTAATATACATCTCTTTACAAAAGGATATTTATGATTTTCATTGCGAGGACGAAATTAAAGATTCTAATGATGATGATTACGATGACATTGATGATCAAATAACAAATAAAGTTAGAAAAATAAAAAATCAAGCATTTCTAGTTTCATTTAATTATAATATATTCTTATATGTGTTGAATCGTGTTATAGTTTTAGATTGTGTGGAGCACAAACTATACAATTATTTCACCCGTCTTAATTATGTTTTTTCCTTTTAGTCAGTCTAAAAATGAATATCACCTTTCCTTACTTAGAAATAATTTATCCGTAGAAATTATACTTTACCCTTAATGAATTGATTTATAGGCATAGACATATTTATGGTTTATTTTAGACCACAAGTATAAAATGTCTTTTTTTATTTTTTACTAACTCGAATACTACCAGATAAATTGAAAAGAAAGGAATATGATACTTTAGTATCTAAGAGTTATTCGATGATTATATGATTTGTTTAATTTAGTTACATATATTTTTGTTATACGGGTACTTATATTGAAATAAGATGATAACTGCAATTTTGTTAAATGTATCCAAACAAATCAGATCAAGAATGTTTTATATGGTTACTATTTTTTAATAATGTCCGCGCATCGCGCGGGTAATAATACTAGTAGAGAGATAATAGTAGAGAGAGAGATAATAATTCTGTATATTCCAAACTCCCTTTTTTCTACAATGCTCGGATCGCTCTTATATATTGAGAGATTTCCCTTAATTGTGAGGGCGACGAATTAAGGACTATATACCAGGCCAAATCCAATGCTAATACGATGGTGTCACTCCTTTCGCCTTTGGGTCGTACCCCTGTGCTGACTCATAGGGTTTAGGTAAGTGGTCATACTCGCTATAGGCCGTGGCCGTTAGTCCCTCCGATCGTCGAGATCACAATGGGATGCGTCCTTGATTAGCGGAATTGATGCCCCCTTTTAGGAGGAATTTGACTCATTGAGATATTACGACGTGATAGGTGAGAGGTGGTAGTCATGTATGTATAGATATCTAAGAGTACACACCACCCTGGGTGCCGTCAGCCTTCGCATGCATCATCATTATGCGGATTTTCGAGGTAAAAGACTAACAGTTCGGTGCTTGGTTTCCAGCGCTGATTTGAAACATGTCGTCTCGATTCTAGCGCCACCCAACCCTATAAATAGATGAAGGGTTTGATTCCTTTGAAAAACTTTGGCCATTCTCGATAATTTTCTGGTCTTTTTCTTTTTCTTCTTCTTCTTCTTCTTCTTCTTCTTGTTCTTCTTCTTTTGCTTTCATATTTTCTTCATTTTCGTTCCTGGCCAGGAGTTCTTCTCTCTTTCACTCCATTTGCATAGCTTACTTCCTCTAACTAAAACCATGATCTCTTTCCTGAGGATGCTGCGTCGAATGCAGCACCTCTTTCTGACAGTGGAGAGGTAGAGTTAGAAGAGGGTGACAACCCTCTTATAGTGGAGGTGTTACTACCGAGGTAACCCCTATCTTGGAGTGATTTCCTCAAGGACCCACCTCCTACTTCGAACCATGTGTTCTCTAAGATGAATCAGACTCACCTCGATGCCCTCCGCATAAAATATGGTATTCCTGCCTACGTAGAGATGACTTTGGCGGAGGGAGACTATGTTGACGTCCACAGGCCTGGGTACTGTGCCTTCTACGTATACCCTTTTGTGATCGGCTACATCATTCCTCTCTTTCCTTTAGCGGATGAGTTCTGAAGGTTTTATCATGTTTGCCCGGCGTATCTTATGCCTTACACACTCAAGGTGCTTGTGATGCTGGCTAAGTACGCGAAATTGGCAGAGTGTGATGTTTCGTTCATCATATCCTGCATTTATTTTCACCTGGTTTCCATAGGGGAACCATGGTGCACCTAAGACTTCGTGATACGAAAGGGCTGGTGGTCGGGACAGAAGACCGGACGCGCCAAACTTTTTGGCATAAGTACTTTTTCATCAAGACAGAGCATGTCGTCTCTAACCCTGTCGGATTCCCAGAGCGGTGGAATAGAGCTCTAAGTATCGTAATTCATTGAGTTCCCCCGTCTTCCGCAATTATTGCAACTTATGGTCATTTGTATTACAGTTATGGCTTGTCCGCCCTAGCCTGTTATCGGTCTCAGGAACTGGGTCGCTGGCCTGTTGCCCTATGCAGAGGAGACTCGAACTTGATCTGCCTTCGTACAACGTTATGGCCCTAAGGTTTCCTCAGGTATGTTTCCTGCCTTATTGCTTTGCTGGTCGTACGACTCAACTTAACGGTATGATTCTCTGTGACAACAGGTTAGGGAGCTTCCAAGCGGAGGGCACCAGTCCCAGCTTTCAGGAGACCCGTTGCTATAACTGACAATCACTATATTTTATGTGAGTCGGTCCGAGAAGGTCGTCCTTTAATCCTTCAACAGGGGGGACGTGTCTAGGACTACGACCGTGATAGAAGCGACTTCATTGGCACCAACCCCACATCCCGTTGATGAATACTCTAACTTGAATACTCAATGCACCTAATACAATTGCTTCTATAAAAGCTGAAGGGTACAATATGAAAACCTACTACAATTGAACTAAACTTTGAATAAACACAATGATGAAACTGGTTCTTCTATCTTACTTCATGTAGCTTCAGATGTACATACCTGTATCTCGCATATATTGCTTGCAAAATAGACTTGATTCTTTTTGCTCTCAAATATGCTTTTGTTTCTGCTTATGTGCATTTTCTGTAAAAGAGAACAACTTAGTTATTTAATAGATCAGCAGTTAGAGTTTGATCAAGACTCTGACACTTACCCTTTGTCGATTTCAGTCCTTAACTACTACAAACTCTCATCCTTATCCTAACTTAGGATTGTGTTCTCTTATCCTAAGAAGATTGTTCTCCTTAGAACTCAATGCAACCATATCAATCATGTTCAGAAGATATTTGTTGCATATGCCTCAGTACATATCTTCCTCACATGCCTTCCATGTGCGATGGTTATGACTACCTGTGTTTCTCATGATGGACCAGGTTCTTCTCCAGATGTTCATTTGTCAATCTTCAAAATTTCAACTGAACTTGGCCAACAAATTCCCCCTTTTTGATGATTACAAACTCTATGATTTTAGTAATTATAGAACCTGTGAACCTTAACTGAAATATCAATACTTTGAATTTTTAGAAAATTCAATTTTCATAAAGAACTAGATTTAAGTTAGGTCATAAACATCACTTGTTCAGATAAAAAACATTTTAAGCACAATATCTTCCCCCTGTTGGTATCATCAAAAAGTTGCATAATTAAGGTGAACCCAGTAATCTAATCAATACTCATGGCCACTGGGGCAATTGCAGGTGAACACATGCTTTAGTTAACTCAACTCAGAAAAATAACTATAAATATCATATTTAATAAAAATAAGATAAGCTGCATTCATTAATTAGCAAGTAGTTCCTACAATGCACTCCACAAAAGGAAAAATAGAATTATCCAACCATGAGCAAAAAAAGAAAGAAACATCAAAAACTCCCAAACTGGGTCACTGAAGGGTCTTGACTGGTGCACACTAGGATAGAATAGCTAAGGCTTAGAAGAGCTAGAGGGTTGGGTTTGTAGCAGGTTCAATATTTGTTTGAGCATTCCTTCATTTTTCTCCTTTTTCCCTTGCAAGTTCATGTCTCAACCCATTTCTTTCTCCCTCTAGTTCAGCAACTCTTGCCTGAAGCCTTGCTATTTCAGCATCCTTCGCTCCAACCTCCTGAACTAAGGCTCTGATCTTGCTATTCATAGGAGTTTTTACTGATGACCCAGGTTCAACTGGAGCTGTGCTAAGCAGATAGTCACAAGCTTGAGTGTCTTGCTGCCAAAATGTTCTTTGCTCGATGCCATTTCCCACTTTTTCAAGGGAACATTTAATCTTTCAAGCACAGTAGTCAAGATAAATCTATAGGGAATGGAATGAGCTTTTGATCTATTGAGCACCCTCTCAAGCAGCTTCACAATGAATGCAGGCCAGTTCATTTGCTTTCCATCATTCAGACATTGCATAAGCACCAGGATCCATATAATTTGTTGTATGTCTCCTTTCCTGTCCGGGTAGGAGACATTTGTTGACAAATTCAAAGAGCATTTTGTGATCTGGACTCATTTTACTTTTCTGAACTTCCCTGGCCTCAGGCACCTCTTCCTCTGATGTGGTCACAAAAATTCTAGTAATCTGAAGATCAATAGGCAATCCATCTAGGCAAGGCCACCTCTACCTTGTATATCCATCATATCCCTCACTAGGGATGCCTAAGATCTTGCCCAGCTTCACTGCAGTAAGCTTCACCTTGACACCTTTCACCTTGCTAGTCACAACCCCATTTTCCACTGTTCCATTGGCCATAAACTCAACAAGTTCAGTCCTAGTCAACTTTCCATCCATCTCAAGAACCATGTTCTTCCAGTCTTGAGCTTCTAAAGCAGACAGAAGCTTTATCATCCCTGGCTCCTCCAGGTCTCTGAGCAATCTTCCCTTTAAAAATTTTCTTTTGCCAAACATGGCATGTCTGTCCAGTTCTTTTTCAAATTCTTCTTCTTCTTCCTCACTTCTCCACTCATCATCTTCTTCAGTAGTCTTGACTTGCTTCCCTTTTGCAGCTGACCTTATTCTTTTGGCACGAGTAGATTCAACAAGTACTAATTTGGTAGACTTTTTGACAAAAGTCCTGATTTCCTTGGACTTTGCTACTGGAATTTTCACAGTGGGACTATTGATAATAGATGAATTTGACTATAATTATGCCCTAAATAATCACACTTTGTTGTTGAATTAATATTGTTTATGATGAAAAAAATACTTTGGTTAGTGTTTATTGGTGTGTTAAAGGTACACATGAACCATTGGATGCTAAAGGAGCTATTTTAGAGTCACATGTTGATGAAAAGGCCAAGTGAAGAGTTGAAGTGAAGTGAGCTTGAAAAATTGAAGCAGAATCAGAAGTACTGTTCATCCGCGGTTCACTCGCGACTGCGGATGAACCGCGAAGAATCAAGCTCTCTGAACTTTTCGGAAGAATCAGAACACTGCTCTGTTCGCGGTTCGCCCGCGGCCGCGGACGAACCGCGGAAGGTGCCGCAAATATTATTCCTAGTTGTGTACAAATTCAGTTTTTAAGCCCTAAACCCTCTATATAAACCCCTAGTTCGCCCAATAGAGGCAAGTTGTATATTTTTCGCTACTTTTGCAAGACAATTAGTAAGAGAGAACTCTCTCAACTCATTCATTTATTTTTATCAAGTATTTATTTATGAATTCAATTATTATTCTTGTTTCTTTGAGCATGAGTAGTTAAATCCTTTTCTAAGATTTTGATGGAACCTATTGAGTGATGAACTTATCGTTTATGTGATTACAAATTGTTAGCTAGATTTCTATTTGTTCAACTTCATTCTTGTTGTAGTTAATTGGTAGGATCCCCAATTAGCTATGCCTATTTAGTGTACATAACTTGGAAAAGAGTACATATTTAGGTATATTGTTGAACAACACCACACCTAGGTTATTGGAGGAATCTATACCTTTAGGCATAAAGACGGGGTTAGGAATAACGAAGTCTTGGGTGCAATCTTAAGTGAACTATTCAAATTAAAGCTAGCTAGGGTAACCCGGGAGAGTGCACTAGTAAATTATTGTAATTGCTCGGGAGAGGGTTACGATACAAATAGCGTTCATGATTGATAGAATATATTAACAATTTGTATGAGCATAACGATAAGGGATTCCATCAATAGGGAAATCAATACCTTAGTCTTTCTCCATATTATTTTACTTAACATTCAATTCTTTCTTTTAAGCCTTTTTAATTCTTGCAAAAGTAGTTAGTCGAAAAATCACACAAACACATACTCGAAATTTTGGGAACTTGATTCGGAAGTACTCTTGGGTTGTGAAAGTTGTAATTGGTAGGTTAATTCTCCGTGGGATCAATTCTGGACTAATTAGACCAGGTTATATTGACTACGACCGTTGCTTGGACGTGAATCAATTTTGGCGCCGTTGCTGCGGTAACGGAATTATCAATTGCCATTGACAGAACTTCAAGATTCTTGTGTAGTCGGGTTCTTTCTACACTTTACATTGAATATTTTGACGGTTGTTGATTTGGGTACTCAGGTGCATGCCTAGAAAATCTGCAAGGACTGGAGAACTAATTAAAGGACTCTCAGACCCCGAGCAAACTTTCTGGGCACGTAACAAGGCTATCAAACAAATTCACCAATCTCAACAACCAATCAAACTAGACTTCGACATGGGTGACGTGAACGAACCAAACCAGCAAGCTGGGTTAAACATGCAAGAGGCGCAGGAGGCACAGGAAGGTGCACTATATGACTGGGCACAACCCACAACAGATAATTTGGCAACTGCCATCGTTGTGCCAGCAATTCAAGCTGAGTCTTTCCAGATTACTAACAACATGCTACACTTGTTGTAAAATAAGTGATTATTCTCTGGGTCTCAGGTTGAAGATCCACAACAGCACCTGAAGAACTTTCTCTCGATATGCAAGACATAGAGGCAATCGAATGTGACTCTGGAAGCCATCAGACTATTGCTCTTTCCGTTCTCAGTTATAGAGGATGCACAGGTATGGCTAAACTCACTCCCCATAAACTCTATTGCAACTTGGGATGAGTTAGTCAAGCAATAAAAAACAAGTTTCATCCACCTAACAAGACAGCTCAACAAATTGATGAGATTGTGAGCTTCAAGCAAAAACCAATGGAGACATTACATGATGACTTGGGGCAGATTCAAGGGTATGCTTGTTATGTGTCCTCACCATGGGATTCCTGAGCAGATGTTGGGTCAAAGGTTCTACATGGGGCTTTCAGATAGTATGAAGAATATTGTAGATGCTTCAGCAGGTGGGGCTTTTCTGAGCAAGACTTGGAGAGAGGGCCAAAATTTGCTAGACAAGATGGCTCAAAATTCCGGGTGGACGACCAGGAATGCTCCTATCACTCCAGTGGTACACTCTGTACCTCTGAATCCATCCAGCACTATGGAGGAGAACATGGCAACCTTATTGACACAAATTAGCATCCTAACGAAGAAGGTGGAAGAATCTGGGGTCAAGCAGTAGGTTCACATTGTAGACACTACCAATGGTAGTTTATGCACATCTTGCATTAGCCAACCCATAGGTAATCCATGGGCTGCAGACCAAGAACATCATCACCAATATGAAGATATGAACTATGTAGCAAATTATGGAGGGCAGAGACAGGGTAATTCGAGTTGGGGCAGCAGGCTCCACAGCAGTACAAGCCTCTACAACTACAGTATAATGCAGCAGGTATGAGGCCACCACACAACATGGATCCATATCCTAAACCTCAGAATTTCGGCAATCAGCAGCAGGGATACCATCCACCTCCACCACAGCATGGGGGTAGACATGGCGATGGGTTCGCAGAGTTGAAAGCTATGATGCAGCAGGTAATTGGGTCAAATGCCAAAACCAATGAGAGGATAAATGCGCATGATGCAGCCATCAAGAATATTGAAGTACAGGTGGGCCAGATTGATATGTCTCTCAATAATCGTCCTCAAGGGACATTGCCTGCAGATACACAAACAAACACAAAAGACCAAGTCCCAAAGCAGTTGATGGCAGTGACTTTGAGAAGTGGTAGAGATCTTGATGCCGAGAAAGAAAGAGAGAAAAACAACACACAGGCTGAGACACTCACTCCAGTGCCCATTGAACTGGATGAGTCCACAGGGTTGACAGAAGTTACAGTCCAGCCAGTTGCTGAAAATAAAGAGGCGCAGTAGGGAATGGAGAAAGTAGCTGAACAGGTAGAGCAGCAGGTTGAAGAGAAAGTGAGAGAGAAAGAAAAGTCCCAAGTCATTGGGAAGAAGAGGCCTCCACCACCATTCACCCAAAGGTTGTCCAAGCACCAGAAAGAAGAGCAATACAAAAAGTTTTTTGATATGCTCAAGCAAATCCAGGTAAACATTCCCTTAATTGAAGCTTTAAAAGAAATGCCTGGGTATGCCAAGATGGTGAAAGACTTGATGTCGCAGAAATATGATTTCCAAGACTTGGCCACCGTGACCCTTACCCAGACTTGTAGTGCAGTGGTCTCCAGACCCATTGCTGAGAAGCTATCGGATCCAGGTAGATTCACCATCCCATGCACTATAGGAAATTATGCCTTTGCAAAGGCATTGTATGATTTAGGGGCGAGCATTAATCTCATGCCCTTGGTTATTTATAAGAGGCTAGGCATTGGGAGAGCCAGACCTACCTCTATGTTATTACAGCTTACTGATAGGACGGTTAAGCGCCCATTTGGTATTTTAGATGATGTGCTTATCCAGGTAGGAAAGTTCGTGTTTCTCGCCGATTTTGTGATTCTTGATTGCAAGGTGGACGAGGAAATTGCTATAATCATAGGAAGACCATTCCTAGCCACCGGGAGAGCTCTAATTGATTGTGAAACTGGGAAACTCAAGATGAGGTTGAATGATGAGGAGATCATATTCAATGTGCAAAAATCCACGAGGCGCCCTAGTGAGTTCGCGAATTGCTCTCTTATTGATGCGGTTAATGTGATAGTGGAGACCGACGATGCAGAGTTGACTATTGAAGACCCACTTCAAGCATGCCTGATGAACATGGAAGAGGTAAATGGTGAAAGTTTAGCAGAATGGGTACTATCTCTGGAAGGCAAGGGGTTTTGGGAGAGAGAGCTTGAATTTGAGCCTCTACAATTAGAGAAAAGAGAGACTCCTCCTGCAAAACCATCCATAGAAGAGCCACCAAAGCTTGAGCTTAAACCACTACCATCTCATCTCAGGTATGAATTTCTAGGTCCTAGCTCCACTTTACCTGTTATTATCTCATCTAGTTTGTTAGATGTGCAGGCTCAAAAGCTTATATAGGTACTAAAAGAATGCAAAACTGCCATTGGGTGGACCATGGCAGACATAAAGGGGATCAGCCCTGCATATTGCATGCATAAAATTCTCCTGGAAGAGGGACACAAACCTTCCAGGGAACATTAAAGAAGGCTGAACCCAAACATGAAGGAAGTGGTGAAGAAAGAGGTAATAAAGTGGCTAGACGCAGGAATCATTTTCCCAATCTCTGATAGTTGCTGGGTTAGCCCAGTCCAATGTGTGCCAAAGAAAGGTGGCATGACGGTGGTGAAAAACGAGAATAATGAGTTGATCTCAACTAGAACCATCACCGGATAGAGAATATGCATGGACTACAGGAAGCTGAATCTAGCCACCCGCAAAGATCACTTCCCACTTCCCTTTATTGATCAGATGCTTGATAGGTTGGTAGGGAGGTTACACTTTTGCTTTCTGGATGGATACTCGGGGTACAATCAAATATCCATAGCCCCCGAGGATAGATAGAAGACCTCCTTCACATGCCCCTATGGCATTTTTGCCTTCAGGAGGATGCCATTCGGACTATGCAATGCACCTGCCACATTCCAAAGGTGCATGATGGCCATTTTCACCGACATGGTGGAAGACATTATGGAGGTGTTCATGGATGATTTCTCAGTGGTAGGGAATTCATTCGATGAATGCCTTGTCAATCTGACAAGAGTGCTGAAACGGTGCATGGAAACAAATTTAGTGCTAAACTGGGAGAAGTGCCATTTTATGGTACAAGAAGGTATAGTATTGGGGCACCGGGTTTCAAGCAAGGGCATTGAGGTAGACCGAGCCAAATTTGATGTCATTGCAAAGCTGCCTCCACCAACATCCGTCAAGGCCATAAGAAGCTTTCTTGGACACGCCGGGTTTTACCGGAGGTTCGTTAAAGACTTCTCCAAAATATCAAACCCTCTCTGTAAGTTACTTGAAAAAGATCACCCCTTTGTTTTTTCTGACGAATGCAGGATTGCTTTTAAGGAACTGAAGAAGAGGTTGGTCACAACACCCATCATTATTGCCCCCGACTGGGAGCAACCTTTTGAGCTAATGTGCGATGCAAGTGACTATGCAGTGGGGGCAGTGTTGGGCCAAAGGATAGATAAGCTGATGCATCCAATATACTATTCAAGTAGGACCTTGAGTGGAGCACAACTAAACTACACGGTGACGGAAAAGGAGATGCTTGCGGTCGTGTTCGCATTTGACAAATTCCGATCCTATCTCATAGGATCCAAGGTAATTGTATACACTGACCATGCAGCTTTAAGATACTTAATTGATAAAAAGGACTCTAAGCCGCGCCTAATTCATTGGGTGCTGCTTCTCCAAGAGTTCGACCTTGAAATTCGTGATAGAAAAGGCACTGAAAATCAAGTCGCCGATCATTTGTCACGACTTAAAGGAGCTGAAATTGCCAAAGAGAGTGGGGAAATTCTGGAAACCTTTCCAGACGAGCATCTACTCACCACCACTCTCCTTGAAGCGCCATGGTATGCCGATTATGCAAATTACCTGGCCAGCGGTATTGTTCTTCACGACCTTTCGTCGGTCTAGAGGAAAAGATTCTTTCGTGAAAGCCAGCTTTATTATTGGGATGAACCCTATTTGTTTAGGATATGTCTCGATAACATGATCCGGAGATGCGCCCCCGAGATAGAACAATCTTCTATTTTGCAGGCATGTCACGCTTCGGCATATGGTGGTCACTTTGGAGGAGTGCGTACAGCCGCCAAAATACTTGAGGCCGGTTTCTATCGGCCAACGGTGTTTAAAGATGCACACTTGTGGGTGAAGGGTTGCAATGAATGTCAACGCACCGGAACATCTCCCGGCGTCATGAAATGCCAATGAACCCAATCCAGCAAGTAGAAGTGTTCGATGTCTGGGGAATAGACTTCATGGGGCCCTTTATCAGTTCATGCGGCAATAAGTACATACTTGTTGCGGTAGACTACGTGTCCAAATGGGTGGAAGCTGTAGCATTAACCACCAATGATGCTAAGGTGGTGGTGGGATTTTTGAAGAAGAACATTTTCACACGTTTCGAGACTCCAAGGGCTATCATCAGTGACGGGGGCACACACTTTTGCAACCGAGCGTTTGAGAAATTATTGGCCAAGTATGATGTGAAACACCGAGTGGCCACTCCGTATCACCCACAGACCAGCGGGCAAGTTGAGGTCTCCAACAGGGAGATAAAGAGTGTATTAACTAAAATAGTGAACGCCACAAGAACCTACTGGTCCAGGAAGCTTGATGACGCATTATGGGCTTATAGGACAACATTCAAGACACTAATCGGCATGTCACCATACAAATTGGTGTTTGGGAAATCTTGTCATCTACAAGTGGAACTAGAGCACAAAACATGGTGGGCACTGAAGTAATTGAATCTCGACTGGGATGAAGCGGGGAAATCTAGAATGACCGGGTTGCATGAATTGGAAGAATTCCGGTATCTGGCATTTGAAAGCACTAGACTATATAAAGAGAGGATGAAGCGGATTCACGATTAGAATATCATTGAGCGGAACTTCAATATCGGGGACAAGGTACTGTTATACAATTAAGATTATGGTTGTTCCTGGGCAAATTGAAATCAAGGTGGTCAGGACCCTTTCGGGTAATTGAGGCATTTGATTCAGGCACTGTGGAAATTTAGACCATTGATGGCTCACGCACATTAAAGGTAAATGGACATCGGTTGAAACCTTATGCATGGATAATAACATCGAGGACAAAGTGGAACTACGGTTAGATGAACCTCAAAGGTCTAGCGAGCCTTAAAATACGCTAAGACGAGTCGTGACGCGACGTTAAATCTGGCGCTACGTGGGAGGCAACCCACAAACATGTTGTAAGTATTCTCATTATAGTTAGTCTATATAAAAAAAAAATTGCTGACCAGCGAAATTTTTTTCAGAGAGGGCCTCTGTTTGCGGTTCATCCGCGACGGCGGATAAACCGCGGAAAAATGACCTCTCTGAAGTTTGATTGTTTGCGGTTCGTCCGCGACCGCAAACGAACCGCGAACGACCGCAGTCAGCTCCGCGGTCGGCAGAAAAAAAAATTTATTTTTCTTTCCCCCCTTCTTTAATAACCCTAAAACACTAACCCCCCCTATTTCCCCCACAACAGCCGCCACTTTCTCCCCCAAACTCCTCTGTCTCTCTCTAAATTTCTCTCTTCTTTCTCTCTACAATCCCTCCTACTTCCTTCTCCAAATAACTCCCCCTCTTCAATCTTACTCATCTACTACTCTCACTGGTAAGTTTTCTTCTTCTTGTTCTTTTTATTTCTTTCTTCTTTTAGTTCTTTAATTTTTCATTTGGTAGACTTAATTAGTAAATTGTAGTTTAATTTGTATAATATGTAGTATATATTGCTAGTTTAGTAGAATCCATATATATTACTTAGTTTTTTTGTTGTAGTTGAATGTTATATGAATTTTTTTAAGTACCTTGTGATATGGATGGAATTATGGTAGAGATTGTGTTGTTGGGTCTCCAATTGAGTTAATAATGCTAATTTTATTGTTTTGGAGACCCAAAAGTGTTGGTGATTATAATTGTTGGTTGGTTGGCCAAGTTGGGCAAATTGTTGTTGTAGTAATTGATTAATGAATTTTTAGGGGAAATAATGCCCAAATATGAGTTGCTTGTTGTTGTATATTATTGGAGATGGTTTAGGGCAATTGGGTCATGTTAGAGTGCCAAAATAAATAAGTGTGGGGTACTTGAATATGGATGGGTGAAATTTTTAGATAAGTGATTAAGTATAGGAGTTATGGGATGATTGCACTAAAGAGACTACTGTGGTATTCCACGGATTGCGAAGTCTGAGTAGCCAACCGATGTTCTAACATTATGCAAATTTTTGGTTGTCTATTTTGTCCAGGATCATGCCCCCCAAAAGATCACGACAGGGTGCTAGCTCTTCGAGGCAACCTACATATGACGAGTCAAGGTTTGCCAACGAGGAGGCAGAAGGTGATTTCCACGCCAAGGCGGCTAAGTCCTGGCTCCAGGAAGTTGAAGTTGACAGGTTGGCCCTGCGGTCTGAAAAGCCAGAAATATATGACGAAATTCGCCGATGCGAAATGGAGTTCCTATTTGACGCACCGGCCCTCGTGAACAAGATGCTTGTTAGGGAGTTTTATGCCAATGCTCCCTACGGGATGGCTAGGAGGGTATTCATCTGAGGTAAGTACGTCTACGCCCATGCTCATGCTATTAGGCAGGCACTTAGACTACTGAATTATACTAGTGACATGGACTACTACCATGATAGGCCTGGTGTCACCTGGGACATGCTAATTGAGGCCTTATGTGTTGATGGCATCCCTGTTTGGATAAGAAATAAAACACTCCATTCTAACTACTTTACACATACTGCTAAATGCTAGTTTTTTATCATATGTAACCGGCTCTTGCCCTCCAGCAACACCACGGATGTCAATTTTAATAGGGCACTTCTAACATGGTGTTTTGTAACACAACGGGACGTGGACATCGCCCGCTCAATTAATGACGAGATGGTGCTGAGGGGATCCCTCAAAGCCAAGGGTTTTTATTACCCATCTCTTGTCACTACTTTGTGTCTCGGCCATCAGACCTCGGTCCTGGCCTCGGATGGTGATCTCCAACCAAAAGCTCCATTTAGAGCTTCTCAAATCCAGGTCGGCCGAGACAATGACCCAATTGACTTGGATGCTGAGGTTGACCCTATGCCGGTTGCCCGGGCTAGGCATTCCACTGACTCAGCCGGACCTTTCAGGCATGCTCAGCGTGGAGCGAGTATGTCTAGGTCCGAATCTACACGACCTATGATTAAGTCCATGGAGGAGGAGGTTGTTGATATGCGCACCTCCGTAGATGGCTTTTACACGCGTTTAGACGCGATGTCTCAGAGGCAAGCTCGGTCAGAAAGCAGGTTCATGGCATGGCTCCGAGCACTTGGTCGAGCATGTCACGTCTACCCATCCACCGTCTCTGACTCCGAGTGAGTCTCAGGTAAGTTTTCTCGCCCCTCTTGAGCTATATCTTTCTTGATGTCATGAGGACATGACATGATTTTAAGTGTGGGGTGGGTGACTTATCTTGTATATGTTGTATATATTAGTTGTAGTTGTTAATATAAATAGCTGGCTTGGCCCGATGATGGACACTTGGCGACGGGTTTCTTAAGGTTCCAAGTCGGAATAAAAAAAATACAAAAAAAAAATCAAAAAATTTAAAAATCCAAAAATATGAGTAGAGGAATCTTCCTGATGACGGACAATTTAGGACAAGTACTCTTGAGGGAAGCAGTCCACGTAGGAATTTTCTTTCTTTTATTTTCTTTTTTGAGGTAGTGTATCACCTCCCCCTTGGTTTTTCTTTTGACCACGGTTCTTTTCCAGGGGTTTTTATTGAACCGGGTTAGGTAGATTTTTCTTTTCTTAGGATTAGAGGAAAAAGGGTAACATGTAACCCCAAGCATGCACGTTAGCAAAGCTTAATTGAACTTGAGAATGTATTCTCTAATCTTGATTGTAGAATCTAAATATGCCTTAAATTTGCACAATAATGCTTGCTTGAACATCGATAGGACTTTGTAGATGAACCAGATTCCAAATGAGTTGCATGCTATGTGTGTGTGAGGTTTTACATACATTGTATGCTTTACATGATGCCTAGAACTTGCCCTGTGTATTTGCAAAGCGAAATAGAAGTTGTTTGGTTGTAGAAAGGATAGAGGCATTTCTTTGTGTAACCCCATAAACCAATAGACATGAATTCACCCGTATATAAATATAATATCCTAGTTAACCCATTTGAGCTTAAACCCTATTCTTTGATAACCCTTAAATGTTCTTCAAATTATTATATTGCTCTACTTTACCTCCTAGGAGCACTTGTATTGTAATGAATATGCAAAAGTCTAAGTGTGGGGTGAAGGGAAATTGAAAAAGGGAAAATCAAGAATGAATGGTAGACAATAGTGAACTGGCCAAAATAGTGTAAATGTGTTGCAAAGCAATGAGAAAAAAAAAAGAAGAGAAAATTTTGAGAAAAAGAACTATATCAATGTATATATGAAAATTAGAAAGGCCAGTTACACCAACAAAAGAAAAGTGGGGATTAAAGGTAAATAAAAGTGAATGAATGTTTAGGGGAGACATAAGGAAGAAAACGAAAAGGGAAGCTGTGAAAGGGAAAAGAAAAGTGCTTAGGGAGGTTAGTCACTATAACCAAAAGTATCCTACCCGTCCCGTAGCCAATATTACAACCCTTAAAGACCTCTTGATCTATGATTGAATAACTCGATTAGTAGAGTATTACACTAGGGGAAAGCCTATGGTATGTCTGTATACATATGAATGTTCTTTGTTGAGAGTGAGTGAATTTTTCCGATATATATAAGTTCCATATTCTTAATTGTGTATGTGTGGGAACGTATCTCAATAAATTGTTTGAGGGAATGACACTCAAGAGGAAAACGGTAAGTTTGTAAGTTTTTGATAATAACTAGAGTAAGCAATAATGTGCTGGCATGAGAGTTTACGGTTAGGTGAAGATTGTGCATATCTTATCTTAATCATGAAAATTAGCTTTTGTGACATAATTTGGGGGAGACATAAATAAAGTTGGCCTAAAGTGTGATTAAGGTTGCTCGAGGACGAGCAAAGTTTTAAGTGTGGGGTATTGATAATAGGTAAATTTGACTATAATTATGCCCTAAATAATCACACTTTGTTGTTGAATTAATATTGTTTATGATGACAAAATGCTTTGATTAGTGTTTATTGGTGTGTTATAGGTACACTTGAACCATTGGATGCTAAAAGAGCTATTTTGTATCACATGTTGATGAAAAGGCCAAGTGAAGAGTTGAAGTGAAGTGAGCTTGAAAAATTGAAGAAGAATCAGAAGTACTGTTCATCCGCGGTTCACTCGCGACCACGGATGAACCGCGAAGAATCAAGCTCTCTGAACTTTTTGTAAGAATCAGAACACTGCTCTGTTCGCGGTTCGCCCGCGGCCGCGGATGAACCGCGGAAGGTGCCGCAAATATTATTCCTAGTTGTGTACAAATTTAGTTTTTAAGCCCTAAACCCTCTATATAAACCCCTAGTTCGCCCAATAGAGGCAAGTTGTGTATTTTTCACTACTTTTGCAAGACAATTAGTAAGATAGAACTCTCTCAACTCATTCCTTTATTTTTATCAAGTATTTATTTATGAATTCAATTATTATTCTTGTTTCGTTGAGCATGAGTAGCTAAATCCTTTTATAAGGTTTTGATGGAACCTATTGAGTGATGAACTTATCGTTTATGTGATTACAAATTGTTAGCTAGATTTCTATTTGTTCAACTTCATTCTTGTTGTAGTTAATTGGTAGGATCCCCAATTAGCTGTGCCTATTTAGTGTGCATAACTTGGAAAAGAGTGCATATTTAGGTATATTGTTGAACAATACCACACCTAGGTTATTGGAGAAATCTATAACTTTAGGCGTAAAGACGGGGTTAGGAATAACGAAGTCTTGGGTGAAATCTTAAGTGAACTATTCAAATTAAAGCTAGCTAGGGTAGCTCGGGAGAGTGCACTAGTAAATTATTGTAATTGCTCGGGAGAGGGTTACGATACAAATAACGTTCATGATTGATAGAATATATTAACAATTTGTATGAGCATAATGATAAGGGATTCCATTAATAGGGGAAATCAATACCTTAGCCTTTCTTCATATTATTTTACTTAACATTCAATTCTTTCTTTTAAGCCTTTTTAATTCTTGCAAAAGTAGTTAGTCGAAAAATCACACAAACACATACTCAAAATTTTGGGAACTTGATTCGAAAGTACTCTTGGGTTGTGAAAGTTGTAATTGGTAGGTTAATTCTCCGTGGGATCGATTCCGGACTTATTAGACCAGGTTATATTGACTATGACCGTTGCTTGGACGTGAATCAACTATCATCTAGATGGACCTGTTCCATCTCTTGATATTCTTCCTCAACAACAGTCTATGAACTTTGACCAATCTTTTCTTTCCCCTTTTCTTTCTTCTTTTTATTGCTTTCCTCCTAGGCCCTTTTTAATTCCTTTTCACTCTCTCTAACTCTGCTTCTTGTTGCTCTAATCCTGACAGTAGACTTGGTTGGTGATTTCTTGATTTTCTTGCTTGGTTTGGCTGTAGCAGGGGTTTTTTGTAATGAGGCTTTTTGTTTCTTTGGGTCATAACTTTCCCCCACTTTCTTTAGTAAGTCAGCCAGACTTTCTTCATCAGATGAACCATGTTCATCTTCCACTTTGCTCAGATTTATTAACCCCTCAGCTGCCTCCACTGACCCACTTCCCCCTAACTTTGATACCCCTTGTCCCTTATTCCCACAAATGGCTAAGATCTCCTTCTTCCTTTTCTTTTTCAATTTTTCAGACTGACCCCCACCTATATCTCTAGCATCCCCTATCAAAACAAATCTATTTTCCTCTCTCTGAACCACATCTGAAAAGACATAATATGTATCAACTTCCCTTTGAGTTTCCTGAGTCTTGGTCTATTCAAAAGACCCTGGTTCATCACTTTCATGTGTGGAGATGGAATCATCAGATTCTGAGCTCGAGTTGGACTCAGTTACAAGGCTTGCTTTCTTTTGACTTGATTGAAGTTTTTCATTCAGGGTTTTCCTCAAAGAACCGGTTGCTACAATTTTTCTTGCCAACATTTTCTAGCGACGGAATCTAGGTTTAGGATTTTCAATAGGCGGTGTAGAAGATGAGGTGTTGGGTGAAACTGGTGGAGTGCCTGGGTTATCTTGTGGATTTGTCATTGTGAGAGAATTCTGAAACCCTAAGTGAATTTTTTGTGGTGTGGAAGCTATAGAGAGTTACATACACGAAAGAGAGAGAGTTCGAGTATTTTTGAGGAACTGATAATTGAAGAGTGTTTTGGGGGTTTTCAAAAAGGTAATAATTGCTCAGATTTTGCAACCTTTTCAGTAGTCACATTAGAAGTCTAATGAAATTAGAGTTCCGGTCTCCTTAGGTATTAAATTTAATTGCTAGGATTTAAGTAAGGTTGTTGTTATGTTTAGATTTCTAGTTTCAATGAAATTGGTTCAATAGGGTCAACGGATAGTATTTTGGACTTTTGGTATATCTAGGATTCTTGCTCATAATTAATAATTAAATTTTTTTAATTGTGCAAAGAATAGAAACATACCTGAACTTTTCATGAGCATACTTTGATGAACCAGGTTCTTCAAGTGATACTTCTCTTGATTATGCCTCATATGACAAAATAGAAATTTTGTAAGAGTTTAATGAATTTCATAAACACATGTCACAAGAGTATACTATTTACAGTATAAGATTGAGTAGAGATTAGTCGAATATTCACATAGATTAAGAACTCCTAACCAAAAATAAAATCAGTTTTTCCATTTTTTTCATATATTTTTTCTTGTGCTTTCTGAACTGGTCCTTTTAGGTGATCTTAGTCATCCCTAACTCCAACCTATTCCTTTCAAAATTTTCTCTACTTAAAGCCTTGGTGAAGATGTCAGCTATTTGCTTATCAGTTGCACAGAACTCTATGGAAATTAGCCCTTTCTCATAATTGTCTCTCAAGAAATAATGTCTGACATCTATGTGCTTAGTTCTTTTGTGATGAACCAGGTTCTTTGTCATGCTTATAGCACTAGTGTTATCACAGAATATTTGTATGCATCCTACTTCTATACCAAAGTCTACTAATTGTTACTTGATCCATAGTAGTTGAGCACAACAAGAAGCAATAGCTACATACTCAGCCTCAACAGTAGATAATGCTACTGAATTATGTTTCTTGGTGGTCTATGGTACAAGACATGAACCAATAAAATGAGCCATACCCGAAGTGCTTTTTTATCCACTAGAAAACCTGCATAGTCAGCATCAGCATATCCTACTAGATCAAAGTTACTACCTTTAGGATACCATATATATAATTCAGTGGTCCCTTTCAAGTATCTCAATATCCTTTTAACAGCAGTCAAATGGGACTCTTTAGGATTAGCCTGAAAACCTGCACAAAGTCCTACACTGAAAACAATGTCAGGTCTACTTGCAGTAAGATACAAGAGTGAGCCAATTGAACCAGGTTCATCAGCATCTAATTTGGTAGCAGTTACAATAGGTGTATCTATTTCTTTAGAGTCCTCTATTTTAAACTTCTTGATTAGTTCCTTTGTATATTTCTGTTGATGAATCATGGTTCCATTTGAGCTTTGTTTCATCTGAAGACCTCTTTTGTACCCATGCTTCAGGAGGAATTTTGATAACCTTTCATACCAAGCTCTTGGTGCCTGCTTGAGACCATAGAGAGCTTTATCTAGCTTGTAAACATGTTCAGGACATTCTTTGATTTCGAATCCTGGAGGTTGTCTTACAAACACTTCTTCTTTGAGATAGCCATTTAAGAAGGCACTTTTGACATCCATTTGATGAAGAGTCAATTCCATATGTGCTGCAAAAGCTATGGAGAGTCTAATTGCTTCAAGTCTAGAAACTGGAGCAAAAGTCTCATCATAGTCAATGCCTTTCTCTTGACTATAGTCTTGAACCACCAACCTTGCCTTATTTCTTGTAACAGTTCCATCTTCATCCAATGTGTTCCTGAAAACCCACTTTGTTCCAATGAATGACATGTCCTTGGGTTTTGGAACCAAGTGCCAGACTTGACTTCTTTCAAACTGATTGAGTTCATCTTGCATAGCATTGACATATTCTGCATCTTGTAGAGCTTCACTCACATTTTTAGGTTCAATAAGAGAAAGAGAGGTATCAAATGCGCATAGGTTCTTCGGTTATGATCTTGTCTTGACTCCTGATGTTGGATCATTTATGATGTTCTCAATGGGGTGAGAACTCAAATACTTGTAAGATTTTCCAGCCATCTGGTTTCTGCTGGTTTCTCCTTCATTGTTATACTGTAGAGGAACAAGATCAGAAGCATGATCCTTTGGATTGGTTCCCCCTATCAGATTGCCTGGGGTGAATGGACATGTTCCATCACCTACTCCTTTCTTTGGTGCAGCTTTGACTTGTGTTGTAACTTCAGTTAATTTTCTCACCAATCCAATGGCTTCGTCTTCATGTTCCTGTCTCTCAGAAAGAGTGTTAGATTCATCAAATACAACATGTACACTTTCTTCAACACATAGGGTTCTTTTATTAATACTTTATATGCTTTGGTATGTGAAGAATATCCCAAGAATACTCCCTCATCACTTCTGGGATCAAACTTAGTCTTTTCCATTATTGTGCACAAAACACTTGCTACCAAAAGCCCTAAGGTGGGATATGTTTGGCTTTCTCCCTTTAAGTAACTCATAGGGAGTTTTATCTACAAGAGGCCTAGTCATACATCTATTTATTATATAACAAGCAGTGTTTGTAGCCTATGCCCAGAAGCTATGAGGTAATTTACTGGAAAGTAACATAGTCCTTGCCAAATCCTCAAGGGTTCTATTCTTTCTTTCAACTACCCCATTTTGTTGTGGGGTTCTGGGGGCAGAAAAATTGTGGTCTATTCCATTTTCATCACAAAATTCAGCAAATTTTGCATTTTCAAATTCAGTTCCATGATCAGACCTAGTGGAAGCAAGTTGATTTCCTAATTACTTCATGGTTTTCCTAATAAAGGCAGTGAACATTTCAAATGCTTCATCTTTAGAAGTTAGAAATAATACCCAGGTAAACCAAGAATAGTCATCAACTAGCACCATTACATATCTTGCACCACCTCTGCTCATGGCTCTCATTAGACCACAAAGATACATATGAACCAGTTCCAACGTCTTGGAAGTACTTACCATTTTATTAGGTTTAAAGGATGATCTTACCTGCTTCCCCCTTGCACATGCCTTACAAACCTTGTCTTCCTTGAACTTGATATAAGGTAGCCCTATCACCAATCCTTGGAGACTAATTTGTTTAATTGATTTAGACTAGCATGACTGAGTCTTTTGTGCCAAAGGATGAGATAATTAATTACCACGCTCAAGTAGGTGAGTTCATTTTCAGAGAGAGTTGACAAATCTACAATGTAAATATTGTTAACTCTCCTTCCTTATAAAACAATCTTGTCAGTAGTAAGGCTAATCACAAAATATTTTGTGGAAGTGAAGGCCACAATGTTACCTCTTTCACACAGTTGTGACACACTTATCAGGCTATACTTTAAGCCATCTATCAAATAGACATTCTCTATGGAATGAGAGTCTGTTTTTCCTACCTTTCCAACACCAATGATCTCACCTTTCTTTCCATTTCCAAAGGAGACATTACCTCCTTTTAGGTTCTCAAGTGAAAGGAACCGGTTCTTGTTACAAGTCATATGTTTTGAGCAGCCACTATCCATGTACTATATTTGGCTACTTCCTTTCACTTGATCCTCCTGTTCATCTTCTGATTCTCCGATGACCATAAGAGCTTTCTCATCTTCAGCTTCATTTTCTGAGTCCTCATCTGATGTTTCTCCCCATGCAGCAACCATGGCTTTACTTGATCCCTTATTCCTTTTTGGTTGAACTTGTTCCTTCTTCCTATTTCTTCTTTCATCTCTTTCTTTCTTCCATTCAATCTCCCATTGTGGACAATTTCTGATGTGGTGATCAGTCTTCCCACACTTTTAACAACCTTCATTGGTTTGTTTATCTGGAGCTCTGGATTTGCTGAATGTTGTTCCTTTTGAAGTACCTTTTCCTCTCATAAGGAATTTCTTGAAATTTTTGGTTTTCATAGCCATCTCATCATCTTCAAGATCTGATCCTTCTGAAATTCTGAGAGCCAGACTTCTTTCTTTTTTTGGTGCATCCATTTTCATCGTTTGACTTATTAGTTCATAGGCAGTGAGATTTCTAATTAGTTCATCTAACTTTAGAGTATCAATGTTCTTTGATTCCTGAATAGCAGTGATTTTGCTTTCCTAGGAGATTGGCAGAATCCTGGTTAGGATTTTTTCCACCTTGTCTTCGTCCAGGATAATCCTTCCAAGAGACCCAAGTTCATTTGTCAGTGTAGTGCACCTGGTATACGTTTCTTGGATAGTTTCTCCTTCTTTCATGGTAAAGTTTTCATATTGAGAATATAGTAGAGTTCCTCTTGACCTCTTTCCCTAAGGTGTTCGTTCATGAGCCACTACTTGAGTGTCTCATATCTCCTTGGCAGTAGCACAACCTTGAATCCCACTGTACTCATCGGGACCTAGTCCACAAACCAACCATTTCTTGGCTTTTGTATTTTTCTCCCATTTCCTTAGATCTTCAGCAGTACAATCTACACTTGTCTTTGGAACATCTACTCCTTCAGCATTCTTCTTGGTTGTAGTAAAGGACCATATGTGATGATATCCCAAAGCTCATAACCTTCTCCCATGATATGATCCCTCATTCTATTTTTCCACCAGGAGTAGTAGAGGCCATTGAAGAGAGGAGGCCTAGCAGTGGATTGCCCTTCCCAGTTCCCAGGTGGTGCACTCATGTTGATCTTTCCTAAGGTGTTAACCTCTTCAAGGATAACCCGCTTTGATACCAATTGATGTTCTAAACGTCAATACCACACAAGAGGGGGTGATTTGTGTGGTACCTAATTTTTGTGCTAGAAGAACCTAGTTCTTCTAAGTGTTCTAACTACAATAATTTGTGGAATAATAAATGCTGAATGTAAATTACACAGATATTTTATGTGGAAACTTCTGGCTCAAAAAGGTGAAAAAACTACGACATACTACTCAATAGGATTTTCCCAATCTCCACTAAAATCACTAAGCCAAAAACTATATTTACAAAGACTCTTTGTAAACCTAAGGATTAGTGTGGCACACAACCTCAACTGTTGCGACACTTTCAAGGTAACTCTAACTTGAATACTCAATGCACCTAATACAATTGCTTCTAGAAAAGCTGAAGGGTACAATATGAAAACCTACTACAATTGAACTAAACTTTGAATAAACACAATGATGAAACTGGTTCTTCTATCTTAGTTCATGTAGTTTCAGATATGCACACTTGTATCATGCATATATTGCTGGCAAAACAGACTTGATTCTTTTTGCTCTCAAATATGCTTTACTTCTGCTTATGTGCATTTTCTGTAAAGAGAACAACTTAGTTATTTAATAGATCAGCAGTTAGAGTTTGATCAAGACTCTAGCACTTATCCTTTGTCAATTTCGGTCATTAACTACTACAAACTCTCATCCTTATCCTAGCTTAGGATTGTGTTCTCTTATGAAGATTGTTCTCATTAGAACTCAATGCAACTTTTTCGATCATGTTCATAAGATATTTGTTGTATATGACTCAGTACATATCTTCCTCACGTGCCTTCCATGTGCGATGGTTATGACTAACTGTGTTTCTCATGATGGACCAGGTCATTCTCCAGATGTTCATTTGTCAATCTTCAAAACATCAACTGAACTTGGCCAATAGACAAGCCGTTAGAGAGAAAAAGGAAGAGGTTAGAGCTGGGAAAGGATGTCACCACTGAGGCTGATGGAAGTGACACATCTCAGATGGCTCCGGTGCCCGTGTTTATGGCTGATGTCATTCTATCGGGGAGGTCACCTCGAGTGGATAGAGTTAGACTGGGAGCCAGTCAGTGCATTCCGCTAAAGGGGAAGCATCGTCAAATGTCGGAGGACCTCATGTGGAGGAGGATGTATCGAGCTCTGATATCGCCCTGGAGGACGTGGATGAGTTTTTGGGTCGCCACACCCGTGTAGAAGTGAGGACTGATGAGTCCGTCCGTCATGTGATAATTCTGGGAAGTTACAACTTGCTGCTGAATAGCGAGCAGGTTGTGTCATCCCTTGCCCCCTTATGTGCCGCTCTTGAAAGTGAGACACTTGGGGCAATGAAGTCACGCAGAGTTGTCTCGAAAAGTTGCCGATATGGCCTTGCAGGTAGGTTCCTCTTCCCTTTCTTTGTGTCGTGTGGTTTAATGGTGTATTTTTCTAACTTTGCTTTTCTTTTGTTAGACCCTTGTTCTGGATGTGGAGAGAGATCGCCACGACCGAAGAAGGACGGGCCTCTACAAGAAGATGTCATCAAAATACCATCAGTATCGTGCTAAACACCGGGCGATCTCCGTCATCTATCAATAGGATCCTGAGTTCTAGGTGTTCCGCGAGGTACTTAAGCAGTGGGAGGACCAATTGGAGAGTAGGATAGAGGAGCTGAAGGAGAGGGACGAGGAGCTTGTGAGGGCTATCGCCTGTAACAGTGAATTGGAGGCCCTTCTTAAGACGAGGGTAGATGAACTTGAGCTGAGTAAATGGGTAACAGTGGAGAATGACAACCTACAGCTGAAGGTGGCATTCTTGAATGCCGAGCTGAGTGCTAAGACAGTGGATATCGACGGACTTAAGGGCGAGTTAAATGCTAATGCCGACAAGTTGGCCGCTGCTATTTCTGAGATGGTCTCTTTAAAAGATTCCATTCGCATATCCAGGTCGGAACTCGCCTGGGAAAGGGAAGCCTCCGACCGTCGAGTCTTCCACATCTCGTCCTTCGGAGGTGTATTGGGGAGTTAGAGGTGGAGTTGGCTGTATTGAAAAGGAAAATGGCTCCGCTGAGGGCAGAGTAAGCAAATCGTTGTTCTCGGCCCTCCATATCTTGTCCTTCAGTAGGTTAGGGCTCTCCTCGTCGCTTGTACGAGGTCTGGGTCTTTGTGGAGGCTCGGCTTGATGTATATATGGCTTTTTATACCGAGGGCCAAGCGACGGAGGTGGAGGTTCAAGCATTGCATACTGAAGTACTTGCAGCTCGCGAGTCATATGGGTATGGCCCTGACACTCCCGATGGGGATGGTGTAACTTTTGATGACGTGAACCGCCTTGACTCGGGTTCATAGTATGAAGATGCCAACCCTACTGGAGGTGACCTGTAGTTTTAGTTTCTCATTCATTTTTTTCTTGGGAATTTTTAGACGCTGGTCGTACCGGGGCCTGTCTGTGGGGACGAATGTACATGATATTTTTGTTGTAATATAAAGTTTACTTTTGTCAATGTCTTTTCGTCATTTTCCCTTTTTGTTTATCGCATGACACTTAGTCTCTGTTGGGATGATGTTTCGATTATTATTGAAACGATATCTCATCGTGGTTTGAACGAGTTCGAAGCAATGTCGATGGCCCTGACCATTAGGATGTTGCTTCGACTCTCGTTGAAATAGTATCCCATCATGGTTCAAATGAGGTTGAACTAATATCGATGGCCTTGGCCATTAGGATGTTACTTCGAGTGTCGTCGAAGTAGTATCCCGTCGTGGTTCGAACGAGGTCGAACTGACGTCGATGGCCTTAGCCATTAGGATGTTACTTAAACTATCGTTGAATTAGTATCCCATCGTGGTTCAAACGAGATTGAACTAATGTTGATGGCCTTGACCATTAGGATGTTACTTCGACTGTCGTCGAAGTAGTATCCCATCGTTGTTTGAAAGAGTTCGAACTAATGTCGATGGCCTTGACCAATTGGATGTTACTTCGACTGTCGTCGAAGTAGTATCTCATCGTGGTTCGAACGAGGCCGAACTAATGTCGATGGCCTTGTCCATTAGGATGTTACTTCGACTATCGTCATAGTAGTATCCCATCATGGTTCGAACGAGGTCAAATTAATGTTGATGGCCTTGGCCATTAGGATGTTACTTATCCCGTCGTGGTTCGAACGAGGTCGAACTAATGTCGTTGGCCTTGTCCATTAGGATGTTGCTTCTTCTATCGTCGAAGTAGTATCCCGTCGTGGTTTGAATGAGATCAAACTAATATCGATGGCCTTGGACATTAGGATGTTACTTCGCCTATCGTTAAAGTAGTATCTCATCGTGGTTCGAACGAGGTCGAACTAATGTTGATGTCCTTGGCCGTTTGGATATTACTTCGACTGTCGTCGAAGTAGTATCCCATTGGGGTTCGATCGAGGTCGAACTAATATTGATGGCCTTGACCATTAGGATGTTGCTTTGACTGTCGTCAAAGTTGTTTTCCGTCGTGGTTCGAACGAGGTCGAACTAATGTTGATGGCCTTGGCCATTAGGATGTTGCTTCGACTGTTGTCAAAGTAGTATCTGGTTGTGGTTCGAATAAGGCCGAACCAATGTTGACGGCCTTGGCCATTAGGAGATTTGCATTTCATATGATGGAGATTAGATTCTATGCGTACAATAGAGAGTGAATTCTATTCATACATTGGGGATTGAATTCCATTCATATGATGGATATTGGATTTCGTTCATACATTAGAGATTAGACTATGTAGTCCCTTCATTACTTTGACCGGAGATCGTTTCGATGGGCCAAAGTGATGAATAATGTTTCGATCCACAGGGTATCCCCTTTGCCGCTTTTTTAAAAGCATCCTTGAGAAAACCCGATTGGGATAAAACTCGGGTGAGGGAAAAATAGTACAACTTAAGTGACGCCTTTCAGAAGTGGAAATACTTGAGATGGGCGACATTCTAATTATTTTGGAGTAGTTTTCCCTCCACTGTTTCCAGTTGGAATACTCATTTGTTTGCTGCTGCTGTGATTTAAACGGTCCGTCCCAGTTTGTTCCTAACTTTCCCTCATTTGAGTCTTTTGATGACAGTGTTTTGGCCTTGAGGACGTGGTCACCAACTTTGAGTGATTTTACTTTGGCTTTTTTTTTTGTAGTATCTCTCTACTTGCTGCTTCTGGGCTATCATTCTCACATGTCCCATGTCTTTCCGTTCTTCAACTTCATCTAGGTCTTGTAACCTACTTTCGTCATAATCCACCCCGCTTATATGGGAATATCTCAGTCTGGGTTCCCCGACCTCGATGGGTATGACTGCGTCGATCCCGAAGACCAGTGAGTAGGGCGTTTCTCCCATGGTGGACTTTGGCGTAGTTCGATATGCCCATAATACTTCAGGTAGTAGTTTGGGCCATAGCCCTTTAGCTTCCTCGAGCTTCTTTTTCGGTATGTTTAGTATCACTTTCTTGGAGGACTCGGCTTGGCCGTTGGCAGCGGGATGATATGGCATGGAGAGTATCCGCTTGATGTGCCGTTTTTCAAAGAAATCAGTTGTTCTCTTTCTATGAACTGGGGTCCATTGTTGCAGCTGATTTATTTGGGGATGCCGAAATGGCATATAATATTTTTCCATATAAAGGATGACCTCATGTTCGCGTATCTAGGCATACGCACATGCTTCTACCCATTTAGAGAAATATTCAGTTAAAACCAAAAGAAAACGTACCTTTCCTCGTCCTGCTGGCAGAGGGGCCGACTATGTCCATCCCCCACTTTATGAAAGGCCGTGGTGAGGTGATAGAATGGAGGAATTCTCCTACTTGATGTATCATAAGTGCATACTTTTAGCATTTCTCGGATCTCCAGACATAGTCCGCGACTTCCTTTTTCATAGTAGGACAGTAATAGCCGGCGCGAATGAGGCATCGAACGAGGGTGCGATTCCTTGTATGGGCGCTGCAGTGACTAGGGTTAGGATATATTCGGTAAAACCGATAACCCGAACCATTAATTATTTATTGGGTTATCAGTATTGGGTTATTAGGTTAATGATTGAGTAACAGTTTAGAATTGTTTACTATTGGTTTATTGGTTCGGCCTCGGTTTTCCAAAATTTTAATGGGTATAAGAATTAATGAAATTACTACTTTACCATTAAGTATATACACATGCTATGGCTTCGGTTTATTCTTTCCTATTCTTTCTTAGCCGTATTCTTCAGTATTCAGTTGCTTTATCTTCATTCTTCATGGACCTTATTAGTTACTCCTAGTGTAAGTATTTAGTCTTATACATTGGTATTTTAATTTCTATAACAAAATTCATCTTCATATATGTATTTTTAATTGTTAAATATTCTTTTATTTTTCGTTTCTTAATTTTGTGAGCTCACGTTGGGAAGCCTATACCTACTGCCAGTTTCTTTTTTCAGGTTAGGAGATTGACAAACAACATCTAATCTTGGACTATTTGAGGGCTTCAATGCTAGTGAATTGTCTTCTCTTTTTTTGCTTAACTCTAGATTGGGTTATCTTATCGGATAAATCGATAACCGAACCGATAGTGATCGATAATTGATTAACCGATACTTGATAACCAATATATTATCGACTTGGTTATCGGTTTATCAAATTTATAAACGGATAACCGATATGCTAAACCTAGCAGTGATCCTCGTGTACTTCCCCTGGTACTTGTCTTGTTTGGTACGGTCCAAGACATTTGGCTAGGGGCGCCAACTATTTTCTTGTAGAGGTCATGATTTACCAGGCTGTATCGAGCTACCTACACCCGGGGTTTCTTGGCTTCTTTTTTGTCTCGCGGGAGTGTTCCATCCTGTAAATAGGACACAATGCGGTTGCGCCAGTCCCAAGTTAGTTTCAGAGAAAGAATCTCGACATGGTCTATGGTTGAGTGAAGGATAGTGGCCGCAGCTAATTTGGCGAGGCCATCTACTTCAATGTTTTGTGATCTGGGGATCTGACCGAAGCGGCATTCGTCAAACTCCAGCAGTAGTTTATGGATTTTTGACTGATACATGTGTAGTCTCTGCTCTTTGATTTGGAAAGTCCTAGTGACTCAACTTACATCGAGTTGAGAGTCGTAGTAGAGAATGAGTCGTCGGGCGCCATATTTGAGGGCTAACTTCTGACCTGCAATCATAGCCTCATACTCGTCCTTGTTGTTAGTCATGTCTGGGCATCGTATAGACTGGCGAATTACTTCACTCATGGGGACTTCGAGAATGAGTCCCAGTCCTGATCCCGAAGCGTTCGAAGGGTCGTTGGTGTAGAGGGTCCAGAGGTCATACATGCGGAAGCACGAAGCCTTCTTGTTCTGCCTCGGGCAATATTTATGTGCTTAAGTCAGTGACAAAATCGGTGAGCACCTGCAACTTAATAGGATTTTGCGGTTCGTAAGTTATGTCGTGATGCGCTTAGCTCTATTGCCCATTTGGCGAGTTTACCGAGAGCTCGGGTTTATGCATGATATGTCTTAGGGGGGAAGGTTTTTATTACTTTTACGGGGTGACATTGAAATATGGTCTAAGCTTGCGTAAAGCTACGACTAGTTCCAGAGCTAGTTTTTCAAGGTGAGGGTACCTTGTCTCGGCATCTATTAACACCGACCATATAATGGCCCATACGGGGCCATCTCTATGTTGGAGTGATAGGTGTTATTATATCTAAATTCTGCCAAGGGTAAGAACTGATCCCACTACCCTCCAAAGTCAATCATACATGCTCTAAGCATATCCTCTAAAATTTGAATTGTCCGCTCTGACTGCCCATCAGCCTGATGATGGAATGTCGAGATAAGCTCTATGCGAGTCCGCAACTCACTCTGAACAACTCTCCGGAAATGGGAAGTGAACTGAAGGACTCTGTTTGATATGATGGAAACTAGCACACCGTGCAACCTAACTTTCTCCCGGATGTAAATATGGGCATATCTCTCCACCGTATAAGTAGTCTCTGTGAGCACGTGATTTTTGCACTAAGCAATAAAATTCCAAAATTAAAATAAATAAATATTTTTGGGTGCAATTACATGTCTTGATTGAAATTAGATGTATGTGTGTGATTGAATAATTAGAGATTAGAACTAGAAAATTAAAAAAAAATATGTTAAATACATGTATTTTTGCATTAAGTAGTTAAAAAAGAAAAATCAACAAAAAAGAGCATTAATAGCGAAAATTATGGGAAAAATAGTAGAAAATTGCCAAAAAATATCAAAAAATTAGTGGAAATAGGAAATTGAATAATTTAAATAATACAAAAATAAAAAATGAAATACAAAAGAAAATTACCACAAAAATAATTGAAATACTAAGAAAATACCAAAAATATAATAAGATTGGGCTAAAGTATTGAAAAGTGCAGCCCAATACATTGGCCCAAAAGAGTCCGGTCCAATTGATTCAAATTAAAGCAATCTCAACCGTTCATCTATTCAAATCCAACGGCTGAGACATTTAATAGGAATTAATTGATTAATTAAATTCAAGATCGAATCTGAGCCGTTCACATTGAGAGATCTAACGGAGGAGAGCAGGTCTCTCATTTAAATTGAGACGACATTGTTTTGGAGTAGCTAATCTTGACCGTTGATCTTAAGTGATCCAACGGCCAGGGACCAGTCAATTTTGACGGGTATATAAACCCTATCTCTAGTTGAGACCGACCATTTGCTTCAAAGCCTAACCCTAGCCGCCGCTTCTTTTTCTTTTCTCTTCTTCATCTTCTCCATCAGACCTCGCCGGCCATGGAGACTGTCCATCTCCACGGCAGTCTCCAGCCAACCTTCAACCCCCAAACCCCTCTTTCCTTGTTCTTCACCCCAAACCGCCATGAAACTCCCAACAAACCTTGAAAAACCCCATCTTCTTGAAACTCCGGTCATCGAAGTTCACCGCCGATGACCAAATCTACGAGAACCGTCACCAAATTAAAACCAAAGACCCCTCTTTCCTTGATCTATCACCCCATCTAAACCACTAGTCTCGAATCTTACCCCTTCTTCTCGAATATCCAAAAGAAGGTCGTCGGAACCCTAACTCCGGCGACTCAGAACAAACCACTGCCAAAGATCCCGCCTTTTTTTTTACTTCTAACACTTATCCCCTAACCAAAAGACCTTGAAACTAAAGTCTTGAGTGAGAAAAAAGAAAACAAGAAAAAGAAAATAAGGAAAAAAGAAGAGAAAACTGGAAAAAGGAAAAGAAGAAAAGAAAAAGAAAATGGGGAAAGCTCGGGAGTCAGATCCTGCGAGCTAAGTCTCCCTTTCCTTTCTTGCTTGTTTTTTATTTAATTTTTGTTATCTCTGTTTTATTCTGTGTGTTTAGCATGTTTCTTTTTAGTATGTTAGTCGTATGAACAACAGCATAATAGATTAAGGTTTTTGTCTTTGAGAAATTTCTCTTGATTCTGTTTCCCTGTCTAAGATCTGTTTGTCTTTATTTAATCCATCTTCATGTCTTTCGCTTAGATGTCTTGCATGTTTAGATTAGGGTTTTTGTCTTTGAGAAATGTCTGTTTGTTCTGTTTCCCTGTTTAAGATCTATTCTTTCTTTGATGCCTAATGTCATGTCTATTACTTAGATCTTCTGCATGTTCAGATTAGCTCGTATCTTCTCAAAAATGTCTGTTGTTCTGTCTGAACCTTGCTTTCAATTGAAACTTCTTTTATGGGTTTTGCCTGTATGTGTTTAGTCAAGAACATGTTAAGCATAATTAGGGTTTTCAGTAATCCTCTAAGTATAAGGTAGTTCTGACTATACCTGCTTCATGACTAATTGACACACTGTGTTGTGAAATCTGAGTTACAAGTCTTTGATTGAAATTCAACAATATTCAATCCCTTTCTCTGAGTTTTGATTAATTGATAAGTGATTCTGATTTCATGGCTATGTGTGCAATTTTGTAAAAATGGCTATGTTTGCAACAACCTTGTGTTAAGCTGATTACTGTTAATACTTATCATGCTTAGGTGGAATTGGTTATAGCTGCAGTAGTGTGTAAACTTGTTAAGTGGTTAAAATTGAAAACATATTACTAAGTAGTTTAAAATAGGTTAAAATTGAAAACCACAAAAAAAGAGGCTATAAGTGAATTAAATAACAAAGAGTGGTCAGTTTTGCAACTGACCAACTCTGATAGTCTTGACACACTAGCTAAGATTTAAATAGGCTAAGTGTGTAATAAAAGTGGCTTAATTCTAATAGGTTAGACTTACAAAGTCCCAAATTGACCCATGATCACTAGTGGCTAGACTTGCAAAAGTCTCAGCCATGCTTGTGTTCAGTAATGGGCCCCAATTGCAAAGTTAAGTCCAATCTTTGGACTGGCTAAGTCTCAAATAGGTTAATGCTGAATAATTAAGCAGGCTAGTCCTGCAAATTAGCTGTAGTCATAGAAAAGAAAAAACAATTGGCTAAAATTGAAATAAAATCTGAAGTCTAATCTAGCATGTTCTTAAATATTAGTATAAATGCTGGCCATTAGCTAAATAAGAGTTGAATCTAGGAAAATCTGACCTGGATAGGTCGGGTAATTAACAAATGCCCTTAAGGGCATATAAGGAATATGAAATGGCAAAGTCGTAGATTTGATAGAGCCTATAGGGATACATAAGACATTTAGGCTCCTAATTTCTGCAATTTTGCACAAAATTAAGGGTACATTGGTCTTAAAGAAAAGGTAACTAGGTAAATAACACTAATAAGTAGGGGCACACTAGTAAAAGCCCCAAAAAAGAATAAAAAAGAACCTTCCAGCACATGCTGGAAGGCATCTTGTAACAGAAAATGGGGTTAAAGTGTAAGATTTGGTAAAAAAGAAGGGGAGGGGACTAGAATTATTTTCTATCTTTTCCCCCAAAAATTTTACCACTTCCCACCTATAAATTCTCCCATTTAGGACTTGTTTAAGGGCTGGATTTTGGGAAATTAAAATTTTCAGAAGAAAAACTCTATACTAAATAGCAGATAGTCGCCTGGGTTTTGTAGTAGAAATTCATATTTGAAGTTTGCTTGGGATTTCTGCTTGATCGTTGGTTTTCTATTGCTGTTGTTGTGTTATTTTCATCTGCTCGTTAAGGATTCATCTTAGCCACTGTTGCATTGCCTGCTTGATTCTAACTGTTGTGCCTATTTCATCTCCCTTAGAACTTATTGAATCTCTTGTTGAATCAGGTACATGCTCTTTGTCCAGGTTATGTAAATTTGAAGCTATGATGAAATGAAGAATCAAAGTTTTAAAGCATTTCACTATTGTTTTTACATTTTTCTGTTTCTATTAGCTGTTTAGTTAGTTCAAATTTGTAATTAATTAGGGTATCATGTGTATATGTAGAAGCCCGAACAGAATAATGTAATAAGTAGTAAAGTAGTAGTAGTAGTAGTGTAGTTATAGTAGCTAAATCACTTAGTTAAATAGGATAAAAATCATAAAACCAGGCTAATTAATCCGGGCGTAAGTCTATAACAAATGAGTTCATGGTAATGACTTCAATTAGTTTATGTAGATAGTTTAATTTGGTACTTGACATCTAGATCTAAACAAGTTCTTAAACAACAACAGTAAAACGAAGTCATAGCTTAATTAAGACTGATTTTTGTAATATCAAACAACCAGACTCAGTGATGAAATATAACTATGCATCTGCGAATAAGACGTTTTAGTTCAAGTAATTGAATACTAGGTATAAGTAGATAAATCATTTAGTTTAATCGCATTTTTATATAGTTAAATAATCTCCTAATCACTTAGCTAGTAGATAACTCAGATCATAGTATAAATTCGTTATTAGAAAAAATGAAATTGAAAATAGTTTGTTAATTTGGTTTTATGTATATTAGACAATTATGATTTGAAGTCGATACTGATAGTTTGTATAGCAATTTCTCTCTTAATGAAATAAAAATATAATTTCAATTCGTCTCCTTTTGATCCCAAATGCCCGTTCTTATTGTAAGTTTTCCATTTCTGTTTTCATTACCACTGCTTTGATTTGGTCTGGTCCTAATGTTTAACGCAGGCATGGACTATATTCAAACACCAATTGGGCCTCTTAATGAAAGCCCTAATATGGTCTGGGTTATTAAAACCTAGATGTACACAGCAATTCGCTGAGTCCAAGTCCGATTCCAGGCCTGTGTAAATATAATAAGGCCTGGATTCAGTTTCCAGAATACGAGATGATTAAATTGATTAAGGAAAAAATAAGGATAGAAAATATAGTCACACATTAAGCATGGACTTTAAAAAACGCATGGGATGAGCATCATATAATAGCAAAAACAGTGGGGCCCCCTTATAGTAACAATTGGTAAAGTGTATAATAGATTCGGGAAGGTTAATAGCAAATTCCATAACCTTTCCCAAAAGATTTAAAGTCTTTAGACGTTTATTAGGCACGATTTAATAAATATACGTTCCCTAATACGAGTGTGCACTTGGTGCGACTCAAATCATAAATCCCGGCGAAGCCGAAATGTATTAAAGGTCACAGGCATACTGGTTGCGGTGTGACTCAAAATACGTTTTCGCGACGTCGCAAGTCGTAAAAATATTAAAAGTTGGAAACATGTACATATTGTTAAAAGGCATATAATAAGTCATATAAAATCGAGAACGACGGTTGAGCGACCGTGCTGAAACCACGGAATCCGGGAGTGCCTAACACTTTCTCCCGGGTTAACTGAATTCCTGATCCAGGTTTCTGTTTCGCGGACTGTGATACAGAGTCAACTTCCTCGGATTCGGGATTAACCGGTGACTTGGGACACCATTATCTTCCCAAGTGGCGACTCTGAAAATTTAAATAAAATCCCAAACTGATTGTCCTTTATTTGAAAAAACTCCTTCCTCTTTGTTATTATATCCTTTTCGGGTATTTGAACATTGAGGTATACCCTACTTCTCTTCAAAAGGTCGGAGGGGTAGTAAAAAGGGAGGTGTGACAGTCGCCACTGGAATGAAATGGGCCGACTTGGTCTATCCATCCACAATAATACACTGAATCAACCTTCTGCTGAGTCTGAGGCAACCCAACCACAAAATACATGGTGATGCACTCCCATTTCCATTCCGGAATAGGCATCCGCTGAAGTAGGACACATGGCCTTTGGTGCTCATATTTGACCTACTAGCAATTCAAACATCTAGCAACATACTCCACTATGTCCTTCTCCATCCTCCGCCACCAGTAGTGTTGTCTCAAGTCACGATACATCTTCGTGGCACCCGGATGAATGGAGTACCTCGAACTATGGGCCTCTAGAATCCTCTCTCTCAAGATATCAACATTAGGGATACATACACGGCCCTGAAGCCGTAACACACCATCCTTGCCAATAGAAATCTCCTTGGCACTTCCCTGAAGTACCGTCTCTCTGAGAACCGCCAAATATGGATCATCAAACTGTCGGGCCTTAATCTACCCAAATAACAAAGACTGAGCAACCATATATGCTAGGACTCGGCTGGGCTCCAAAATATCCAATCTTACAAGTCTGTTAGCTAAAGACTGAATGTCCAAAGCTAATGGTCTCATCTCAGCAGGAATGCATGCCAAGCTACCGATACTCTCCGCCTTCCTACTCAAGGCATATACGACTACATTCACCTTGCCTGGATGATAAAGAATTGTAATGTCATAATCCTTTAGTAACTCAAGCCACCTACACTGCCTCAAATTAAGATTCCTCTACTTGAACAAATGCTGCAAGCTGCGATGGTCGGTATAAACCCCACATGACACTCTATATAAATAATGCCTCCATATCTTAAGAGCATGAACAATCATCGCCAACTCTAGATCATGCACAGAGTAATTTTTATCGTGAACCTTCAGTTGACGTGAAGCATATGCAATAACTCGCCTCCTCCTGCATCAATACACATCCGAAACCAACGTGAGAAGCGTCGCAATACACTGTATACATCCTTGAACCGGAAGGCAATACAAGAAGTGGTGCCATAGTCAAAGTCGTCTTGAGCTTCTGGAAGCTCTCATCACAATCATCGGACCAACAGAATGGAGCACCATTTTGGGTCAATCTGGTCAAAGGTGATGCAATAGATAAAAAGCCCTGCACAAATCGCCGGTAATAACCTGCTAATCCCAAGAAACTCCTAATCTCGGTCACTGAAGTAGGACGTGGCCAACTCTGAACTGCCTCAATCTTCTTGGGATCCACCTTAATACCCTCTCCTGACACTACATGCCCCAAGAATGCTACTGACTCTAGCCAAAACTCACTTTTGGAGAACTTAGCATAAAGCTGCTGCTCTCGCAAGGTCTGAAGCACTACTCTCAAATGCTACTCGTGCTCCCATCTACGTGAGTATATCAAGATGTCGTCAATGAAGACGATGACAAAAGAATCAATATAAGGCCTGAACAACCTGTTCATCAAATCCATAAATGTCGCTGGAGCATTAGTCAAAACAAAGAACATCACCAGAAACTCATAGTGGCCATACCTAGTCCTGAATGCAGTTTTTGGAACATCTGAATCCCGAATCTTCAGCTGATGATACCTTTACCTCAAGTTAATCTTAGAGAACAACCTAGCACCCTACAGCTGGTCAAATAAATCATTAATACGGGGCAATGGATATTTGTTCTTGATGGTGACTTTGTTTAACTTGCGATAATCAATGCACATCCGCATAGTCCCATCTTTCTTCTTCACGAATAACATCAGTGCACCCCAAGGTGATACACTGGGCCTAACAAAGTCCTTTTCTAACAACTCATCCAACAATTTTTTCAGATCCTTCTGCTCCTTCGGAGCCATATGGTACGGCGGGATAGATATAGGTTGAGTGTTAAGAGCCAAATAAATACGGAAATCAATATCACTATCCAGAGGCATGCCAGGAAGATCAGGAGAAAAACAATCGACGAACTCTCGTACTACTAGCGCCGAATCAATCGTCAGAGACTCTACGATGGTATCTCGTACATAAGCTAAATAAGCCAAACACCCCTTCTCCACCATGCGTTGAACCTTTAGGAAAGAAATAACCTTGCTAGGCGTATCAACTGTGGAACCCTTCCACTCCAATCTCGGCAACCCATACATCGCTAAAGAAACAGTCTTGGCATGCCAATATAGAACAGCGTGATATGGAGATAACCAATCCATGCCTAGGATAACCTTAAAATCGATCATATCAAGCGACAGAAGATCTACTCTAATCTCAAAACCACAGAAAGTAACCACACAAGATCGGTAGATCCGGTTCACAACCACAGAATCACCTATAGGAGTGGACACATAAACGGGAACACCCAGGGGCTCAGAAGAAATAGCCAGGAAATGACCAAACAGAGATGATACATATGAATAAGTAGATCCTAGATCAAATAATACTGATGCATCTCTACCACAGACAGAGATAATACCTGTGATGACGACATTTGAGGCTAATGCATCCGGCCTGGCTGGAAGAGCATAAAATCTAGTTGGAGCACCAACTGTCTGGCCTCCACCTGACTAAGGAGTAGCTGGTTGACCTGTCCCTGCCTGGCCTTCACATCTGGATTGGCCTTTACCAGTCTACCCTCCACCTCTAGGTGGCTGGGCCGCTGGTGCTGGAGTCACAGGTTGCTGCCTCTGTTGTACTGCCTTGCTCCTAAGCCTGGGGTAGTATCTCTTCATGTGGCCTATGTTACCGCAGTCAAAACAATATGTTGTGGCGACTTGCTGCCCTGATGACTCGTAAATCCAGTGGGAGGAGCCTGGATAGCTGGTGGACAATATGAAGTCTCTGCATAGCATTGAAGTAGGGACCAGAAGAACCCTGAGGACCTGAATACCTACTGGAAGAACCCTGAATAGCTGGTGGGCGATAGGAACTCTCTGGAATGGCACTGAAATAGGGACGTGCTGGAGCACCCCGGGTGGGAGGTGGTGGTGCTGAAGATGGGGGCCTATTGGGCTGACCCCTCCCATACTGACCTCTGCCCCTAGCTGGGGCACCTCTAAACTCTCCAAAGAATTTGTCTCTCTTGTCCTCCTATATCTTCTCCCTACCCCTCTGGTGATACCCCTTAATCCGATGAGCAATCTCGACCACAAGTTGATACTCTATACCCATCTCTACCTCTCGGGCCATACCCGATCAAATACTGGGCTGTAGTTCGGTGACAAGCCTCTACACTCTCTCTACATCCTTAGGGAGTATCACAAATGCATGGCGAGATAACTCAAAAAACCTCGCCTTATAGTCGGTCACAGACATCTGACCCTGCTCAAGGTGCTCAAACTAATACTGCGGCTCTTCACTCTTAGAGGGCGGAATATACCTATCCAGGAACAACTGTACCCTTGGTGATGGGAGGAAAACCGGCAGGCCTACCAAGAACATAGGACTACCACCATCTATGGGCCTTAACCTTAAGCTAAAAAGTAGTGAAGTCGACTCCATGCGACTCCAATATCCTCAGAGCGTGCAGTTTGTCCCTGCACCTGTCAATGAAATCATAGGCGTCCTCAAGATGCTCACCCCTGAAGACTGGAGGGTGAAGTCTGGTCTATCTGTCTAGTAACTTCCATGGATCAAACTCTACAGCTGGCCTGGGTTGGGGTGCCGCTGCACCAACTGCTGAACCCCCTCTACGATTAATGCACTCGAAGTCTGATATACCGCAGCTGCATGACTTGGAGCCTAAGTAGTAGGGGTCTGTGCTCCCCCTCCTACCTGCGAAGCAGCTGGGTCAGCTGGAAATAAACTAGAATGAGTCACAGTGTCCATGAACTGAAGCATGCGGCTAATGACCTCCTGAAATCCCAGCGCAGTCATGAAATCCACTAGAGAAGGCACAGTTGTAAGCACCTCATCCTGTTCATCAATAATGGGATCCCCCATAGGATATGTTGGTGGTTCATCTGGAATAGCTCTGGGACGCCCGCATCCCCTACCATGGACCGGAGCCCTCCCTGGCCTCTACCTTAGCCTCTGGCAATGGGGGGAGCAGCTCCTCCCGGGTCCGGAACATCGGTGGTACGAGTCCTCACCATCTGTGAGAGAATAGAAGAGGGAAATTTAGCACACTGACCACTATACGAGAGAAATGAATAAAAAGTAGTTTTTACTAGTACCCTATAGCCTCTCGAAGATAAATACAGACGTCTCTGTACAGATCTACAAGACTCTATTAGGTTTGCCCATAACCTATGAGACCTACGTGAACCTAGTGCTCTGATACCATGTTGTCACGACCCATTTTCCATAATAGGTCATAATGGAGCCCGACACCATTTGTCAGGCCAGACAATGCGGAAGTATAATTAAATTCTCATTTTTTTACCTTTGCCAAAGCCACCATAATAGATTTTTCCAATTTAATGTTAAAACTAGTGAAGATCAATAATGTATAAAGATCTATACAACCCAAAATAAATGTCTACCACGGTGTGTGCCAGAATCTGGTGTCACAAGCTACATGTAGCTAGTAGAATATACACAAAAGAATAATACCCTATCCTACTGTCTGAATCAGGATAGACAGAACAACAAAAATACAAAGAAAGACTTCTTCGGCTGCGGATCGGCATGAAAGGAAAGCAACTCACCGTAGAAGTCCCAAACATGCTCACTGATACGCACCAGAGTGATATCTGGATCCACCTGCCTCAAATCCTGTACATTTAAGTAAAGACGCATCGCATGAGTACATAAAAACATGTACCCAGTAAGTATCCCATCTAATCTCGAAGAAGTAGAAACGAGAAGTTGACTCGATACTTACTAAGGTCAATTAATATATATATACAAGTATGATGTGTTCAAATCATGGAAACTACAAGCATCAACAGTTTATGGCAAGTGGTATAAGTCAAGTACTTTACTGCATCATCAAGTTTATAATTTATCATTTGAAATAATGGCAAAATAAAGCAAGTATAAGCTTTCCGTAATTAACATGCACACATCGTACCGAGGCGACGACCTGAACCAACAAAAATAAACTGTGCACTTGCAGAGGGTCGACGACACGCCTATAGATGCATCTATTCATACCGAGGCGATCGGCCCGATCCACAAATAAGGATAAAATATCAAGTTCACACACATGGCACAGAAATGGTCAAAAATACCAAGCCAAACTTAAGTGACTACACAAGTATGCTCTTATTCCCTTTTTAGGTCTGGATACACTAAGTGTTCATAATAACAAGCTAACATACGAGATATATTTAATAGGCATGTTGTGGGTCCTAAGCTACCCGAATATTTAACATAGTAGTAGCTACGCACGGGCTCTCGTCACCTAGCACATGCATAGTCCCCCGCATTTAGCAACAAATACTCAATTATTAATCCTATGGGGACAATTCCCTCTTACGAGATAAGAAAGGAGACTCACCTCGCTCCGAAGCGCACTTCCAACATCAAGCATAAGCCCAAACCCTCAATTTGTAGCCAAACAAGCACAAACTAATTAAAATAAAGCAAGAACTAGTCAATAAAGGCTTACAAGGTCAAATTCTAATTGTTTAAGCAATTTCCTAACCATTAATACAAGTTTCCTAAATTCCGACCCCAGACCCGCTTGCCCGGATTCTAAAATTTTTCGAAGGAAGTTGTTCTATATTACCTAAGGATCACAAATATATGATTTCTAGTTCATTACATGGCAAGTTACATGATTAAATCTTAGTTTTATTAAAACCCTAGGTCTAGCTCAAATTCTTGATTTTTACTAAATTTTTAGTGTTTAATCTACCTAATATACATGTATTTAAGCTAAGGATGAAGAGAAATTACTTACCTTACAAAGTTATGTGAAAACCCTCCCTTGAAAGAACCCAAATCGCCTAAGTGAAGAGTGAGGGATGAGAGAAATGAGTTTGAGTTCGTATTAAATGAATGCTTCTGTCCCCACTTATTTTCACATCTGCGGAAGTATTTCTGCTTCTGCGGAAATTGGCTGCTTTTGCTGCTTTCGGAAATTGGGGCCGGACTGCTTCTGCGGTCTAGGGCCGCAGAGGCGGAATCGCTTCTGCGGTCCCTGGGCCGCTTCTGCAGTTTCCCCTGGCATGCCCCTTCTCCGCTTCTGTGATCTAATGAACGCATCCACTGTCCTGCTTCTGCGGTCCAAGAATCGCAGATGCGGTTATGATAGAAGCAACGAAACTTCAGTCGTTTTCTAATTTCTAACTTCACTCAAGCTTTGGTTGTTTGCCGCTCGGGGTTCCCGTGCCCCGTCTGAACATACTAACAAGTCTGAAATCATGAGCCGTACCTACTCGAACTCTCGAAACACTTAAAACAATGCTAAATCGAGGAATCAACCCCAAAACCAAATGTATCAAATCATTGAACTTCAAGTTCTTAATTCTCCTCCAACGGGTCAAAACGCCCTTAAACTACTCGGATTGACACCAAAGTTTACGTGTAAGTCTTAACTGATATTTCAGACTTGTACCAAGTTTCAGAATTGAAATCCGAACCCGATACCTAGGAAAACAATGATTTCTTAGTTTATTTGAATCTTTTAAACTTTAACTTAACAATTTCACATAAAATTTCATTACTCGGGCTAGGGACCTCGGAATTAGATTCCATGTATATGCCCAGGTCTTATATTTTCCCAAAGACCTTTAGAAATTGTCAAATCATGATTCCAGGTCCGTTTCCCTGAAATGTTGACTGAAGTCAAACTTGGCCTTTTTAGAGAAACTTAAAGAAGCAACTAGACTTATTCTTGCTCAAAACTCTTCCAACTTCCGAATTACCCGTCCCCACAAGTCATAAATTAGTTAAAGCAAGTGCGGGAAGTTTTATTTAAAGGAATGGGGTTCAAAAATGTAAAACGACCAGTCCGGTCATTACAAAAACAAAATAGAGGTTATTGTTTAAATCATAGCAAAGACAATTGTGCTTAAGTGATAAAATAAAATGTAGTGCCCATAGGGAATTTAAGTCACAATTATCCATATGTATCATACCTATCCCTAAACCTACATTACAACCTTGAAAAAAGTCCTACATGATCTCGACTCAAAGACTCCCACATTAGTGGAGAACCACATGATAGTCAAGCCTATGGCAATTTCCAATAGCTTGAGGTACTTCTTTGTTGATAGAGAATGAATTTTTCTTTCTATGCCCTTCTTTGTTCTACATCTATATATTGTATGATATATGGGCATCTCTATTCATTTGGTGAGACACACTAGGGATTAAGAAATATTACGATTTCAGTTCTCAATATGTGAATATGAGTACAGTTAAAAGTTGTCTGAACTTGTGAATTGGTCTTACTTACTTTTTCTTTGGCGAAAGGTCTCATGATTTTGGTTAAATGGTTTAGTTGATATGTTTAGTTATTTTATCTGCTCGAGGACAAGCAAATATTCAACTGTGGGAAAATTTGATAAGTGCGTTTTACTTGATTTTAACATATAATTTCTTTGAAAAACACAAAAGAAACTATCATATTTCTTTCACAGTTTGTCTAAATTATGCAGGAATAATTAAAGAAGGATTGGTCCGGGAACAAGAAAATTACAGAGGAAAAAATAGAAAAACGGACAAGCTAAAGCAGAGTAAAATATGGTGCTAAAGAAAGACATGATTTGCCATGACAAAGGACAACCGACTCGCAACCAGCTACAACAAACTATAATCGACTCACAACCAACTACAATAAACCATAACCGACCCATAACCAAAGAAGCTCATAACCAAGCATAACAAGGCCACAACAGCCATGACAAGTTCATATCCAAAAGACAATTGAAAATCTTGTCATGGCTTGCCTATAAAGAGGCATCATTCCTGAAGGGAAAAGGGGGGAAATCTAAGAAGTGAAATATTGAGCAGAAAGTTTTTCCTTTCTCTTTGTTCTTTATTTTTGCTTATGTTTCATCCGTTAGCCATTACTCTAGCTTCATTTCTTGTTCTGAATAAATTGTAGTATTAGAAATTACTATAGTTCATCTTTTTAATTAAGTAGGAGGAATTATTCTCTTGAATATTTCTTTCTATTTTCTTATTTAATGGGCAAGATTATTTCCGTTTGCGGTATTGGCTCCAATATGGAGTAACTTTTCTTGTTTTGGGAAAATAATGGATCTTAATATTTTTATATAGTAGTAGATATTATTCTTCAATTTCACCTGCTTGAGCTGAAGCTTTTTATTTAAATTTTATATGCTTTATAGTTGAGTGTTCTTTAATATTTTAACATCTATCCATTTCGTACTACATATTAACTTGTTACTAATTCTATAATCGAAAGAGGAAGAATAAGTAATACTGTGACGACCCGGCTCGTCATCACGTGAGTTACTATCCCAGTTCCCCATATTATATTTCTCTATGTTTCATTATCAACATTTAAGGTGATCGAGTAGAATTGGATTGGTTTTAGATGAAAATGAGACACTTAGTCTCTTAAAAGAAAGCTTATTTTGGAAAAGTCAATCGAAAGTTGACTATTTAGTTAGAGAGCTCGAATGCAAATTCCGATGATTCAGTTAGCTTCAAGGAATGATTTTTGACTTAGGAGTGCGATCGGAATTGATTTTGGAGGTCCGGTGTAGAATTAAGCTCGAATTGACGAAGTTAGTATTTTTGCGAATTCCGGTTGGTAGGTGAAATTTTGATCCGGGGGTCGGAATAGAATTCTGAGAGTTAGAGTAGCTCCGTTAGGTGATTTTGGATGTGCGGGTAAAATTTCAGGTCATTTGGAGGTATTTTGGTTGGATTTTTGATCGAATGTGAATTTTGGAAGTTTTGAAGAAACATAGGCTTGAATCCGATGTGAATTGATGATTTTAGTGTTGTTTGATGTGATTTGATGAGTGGAACAAGACCGTATGATGTTTTGGGATATATTGGTGCTTTTGGTTGAGGTCCCGGGAGGTCTCGAGGTGATTTCGGATGGCTAAACGGAGGATTTTTGGACTTAGAACATTGCAGAAAATGCAGCAGTAGTGCAGGCCTGATTTGGCTTTCACATTCACGAAGGAAGGCCCGCGTTCATGTAGGTTTGGGTTCTGAAGCTTCGCGTTCACCATGGGGGTTCCGCGTTTGCGCAGAGTTAGTTTGGAGGCCTGGAGAATGGTCTTCGCATTCGCGGTGAGGGTGTCGCGTAGGTTTATGGCTATGAGCATCGCATTCGCGAGGTAGGCATCGCGCTCGCGTAGAAGGGGGGTCTGGAACCCTGCCAAGTTGATCTTTGCGTTTGCGTTATGGGGATCGTATTCGCGTTATAGGGGAGTTAAAAGCATCACGTTCGCATTCAGTATTACGCGTTCACAAAGGGTAAAATTGGCCAGTGGATTTTTTGTGCATCGCGAACATGAGAGGGACCTCGTGTTCGCATAGAAGAAAAGATAGCTAGGCAGAAGCGTTTATTATGTTATTTCATCCGTGACCCATTCATTATTTTCCTCCATTATTGATCACCTCAAGAGCTTTTTGGTAGAAATTGAAGAGGGTTTTGACGGGAATTGATTGAAGATAAGTCTCGTGACCTAGAAACCCTATTTTATTGAAGAATCAACCTTAATTCTTGGAAAATTGGGTGAAAACTTGAAGAACTAGGGCTTAGGTTTTGAAATGAAAATTTGGGATTTGAGGGGGCATATGAACTCCTATTTTGGTAAATTTTATATGTACGAACTCGTCGCGAGATGAGGAATTTGGTGATGTGAATTTCGTAATTTTTTAGAAGTGGGCCCGACGCTCGGGTTTTGCTAACTTCATGATTTTCAATGTTTTTCGAGTCTTTTTGATTGGGTTATGTTCCCTTAGCCTATGATGATGTATTCCTTGTGGTTTTGACTAGATTTTATGCACGAGGAGGTTGATTTGTGAGGGAAAGGCATAGCGAGCTAGATTTATGGCTGGCTTGAGGTGAGTAATTGATGTCAATGCTGCTCTGAGGGTATGAAACCCTGGACTTTCACATCGTAACGCTATATTGAGGCGTGACACGCATTCTCTGACGAGTGCAGGGTCATTTACTGATGGGGATTGTGACTTGGTCCATCCCGAGTGTTATTTCCACTATATTGGCGATTAAGACGTATACCTTATCATTGTGAATTGGGTTATTGCCATGTTTGGGGACTTGTGTCGACCTGTAGAGTCCTTAGGGGATTTTCATTGGCGTTCCTCACTTGTTTGCATATATTATATTCTCAGTCATGTTTACAACTATTGAAATAAGATAAGAACTATGTTTTTAATCATGAACATTAAATGAAACGGATATGAGGGCTGAGACCCCTATAGTATGTCATGCCCGAGCGGTTGTGAACTTGTTTGACTTAGATGGGTCGAGGACCCGATAATGAGGATGTGTTCCCTTGATATGGATCGGGCTGCACGCCGCAGTGATAATATATTTATATTGAGGCCGAAAGCCAATTTGATGCCACAAGATGACTGATATTGTGCTTGGGCTGTAGGAGCCCCTCCGGAGTTTGTACATACCCCCAGTGAGCACCGTCGATGTTAATTATGTGAAGTGGGCTACACGCTGCAGTAGGTACTAGAGTGTAGCGTTATATGTGATGCATCTTATCATGCATTATTTCCTTAACTATATTATTGTTTTTACATGTTTACACCGATATTTATCTGAACTTTTAGATATAGGTTACCTTGTGTATTTGCTGCAATTTCTTACTTTCAGGCTGTATATATGTTTATTACTCACTAGGTCATAGTACTCACTTTACTCCCTAGACCTTGCGTGCAGATCCAAGTTCTTCCCAAGCCGAGTAGATCTAGTTTGGGTGAGTAGAGTTAGCTTTCGGGAGCATCGAGGTAGCTGCACTACGTTCGTAGCCTTATATTTCTCTCCTCTATCCCTATCTTTTGTTTTCCATGTTATCAGATTTTAGACAGACTTTGTAGTAGGATGTCATTTTATATATAAAGACTCATGTTCGTGACACCGGGTCCATGGTTGGGCTATATTCTATATTTTGTTAGACTTTCTCATTTTTTATCAGTATTTCCTGATCTTGACTTAAATGGTTTTGGTGATTCACTGTTTTACCTATCAATCCCTGTTTATCAAATGGGTTAAGTATTTGAAATGGTCGGGCTTTCTTAATAGTGTGATGGGTGCCATCATGACCAGGTTGGGGTTGTGACAGTTGGTATCAGAGCCTAGGTTACTTGGTCCCGTTAATCATGACCCAGTTTAGTAGAGTCTCGCGAATCGGTACAGAGACGTCTGTATTTATCCTCGAGAGGCTGCAAAACCTTTAGGAAAACATCATATTCATGAAATTCTTGTCGTGCGACTTTGTTAATCCGAGAACTAAACTTCTTTATTCTATTCTCTCATAGATGGTGAGAACTCGTGCTACCGGACATGGCATACGACCACCATTACCACCCATTAGAGGTCGTGGGCGTGGTCATGGTAAAGACCTAGCAGTAGGGGCAGCACTTGCAGATCTACCAGTTGCCTCTATTCAGGACCAGCCTCCAGTTATAGAGACTCCAACAACACCTTCTCAGGTACCAGCTATGCCTATTGTGATTCCGGGTCTTTAGGAGGCCCTAGCTCAGATTCTATCAGTTTGCATTGGCCTGGCTCAGTCAGTCTTAGCCACAACTACCGCAGCCACCTCACAGATTGGGTGTAGTCATCAGACCCCCCATCTGCTCGCACGCTTGAGCAGGTAGTGCAGGGTTTGCAGACACCAGAGGCACCGCCAGCTCAGTAGGTTGCACCAGTTTAGCCAGTTGCCCCGGTTCAGGGTGATGTGGTTCCAGCTGTGCCAGATGATGAGCAATGTCATCTTGAGAGGTTTAGTAGGCTCTCACCTCCTACTTTCAGTGGTGTTCCGGGCGAGGATGCCCACGGTTTTCTCTACAAGTGTTGACGTATGCTTCGGACAACAAGGATATTGGAGTCGAGCAGGGTATCATTTACTACCTTTCAGTTCTCAAGAGCAGTCTTCACTTGGTGGGAGGCACATAAGTGGCATAGGCTGGTAGGTGTAGTGCCTTTGTCATAGCAAGAGTTCTCCACTCTCTTCCTGGAGAAGTAGGTACCGTAGTCTCAAATAGAGGAGCTGCGTAGACAGTTCAAGTGTCTTCGTCAGGGAGATATGAACGTGTCTTCGTATGAGGTGAGATTTTCTGAGTTGGCTCGTTATGCTCCATGGATGGTCCCAACTGATCGGGAGAGGATTAAGAGGTTTGTGGATGGACTCATTTATCCCATCCGTATTCTGATGACTCAAGAGAGGATTCTAAGTCATACCTTCGAGGATGCAGTTGATATTACTCGTGATATTGGGACGGCTTGTCGTCAGGAGAGAGAGGATAGAGAGGCCAAGAGGCCTCGAGGATCAGGTAACTTTAGTGGTGCTCCATCTAGGGGCCATGTTCAGCAGAGTAGAGGTCGTTCAGGCCTCACCAGTCAGCTCGTCCCGAGTATCGTGGGGCGTTTTTAGACAGCGATCATCAAGGGTTCCAGCAGGGCTTGTCTTCAGTTAGTGCCCTCCCAGCTTAAAGCTCATCATATGCCCTTTCAGCTCAGGGTTCTTTTGCGCAGAGCACATTGGCTAGTCATTCCGATTCGAGGGGTTCCCTTCAGTCCCCTTCTCCAGCACCGAGTAATTGCTGCGAGTGCGGTGAGTTTGGTCACATGAGGAGACAGTGTCCTCAGCTTTGTGGTGGTCGGTCTCAGCAGAGGGATCAACCCTCCTCTTCTACTCTATCTACTTTGGCGCTCTCCCAGTCAGGTAGGTGTGGAGACTGATCTGGTGGTGGTCAGTCTCAATTCTATGCTCTCCCAGACATGAGGGACGACATTACATCAGATGGTGTTATCACAGGTATTATCTCAGTCTACCACAAGGATGCCTCTATTCTATATGATCCCGGTTCTACTTATTCCTATGTATCTTCATACTTTGCTCATCATTTGGGTATGGCCCGGGGGTGTCTTGCCTTACATGTGCACCTATCTACCCTGGTGGGCGATACTATTATTGTGGACCATATGTATTGGTCCTGTCTTGTTACTATTGGAGGTCTGGAGACCGGAGTTGATTTATTGCTTTTGAGCATGGTAGACTTCGATCCTATTCAGGGCATGGACTGGTTATCTCTGTGTCATGCTATTCTAGACTATCATGCAAAGACAGTCACCCTGGCCATGCCGGGTATTTCGAGGATTGAGTGGCGTGGTATGACTGATTATGTACCCAGCAGGGTGATCTCTAGGCCCAACGGATGGTTGGGAAAGGTTGTTTATCGTATTTGGCATTTGTGAGAGATGTTGGAGCTGTGAGTACCATGTTAATGCTCCTCCTGTCAAAGTCTCACCGAAAATTTTTAGCAGCACCGATGGCACTTGTTCTTTTGATAGGTCATTGCCCTTTACCGTAGTGATGTAATGGATTAGATGATCCTCTGGATTTGTGGTCCTATCGTATATTCTTAACTATGGCGGCATTTTGAAGGTTTTTGGGATGGGGTGAGCAGCAACCCCCTCGTTGTATGGATGTTCGATGAATCAGCCCACATCGTGTTTTTGTAGTAGCTTAGGGAGGCAAGGTATTTTGTCAACCATTTCCTAGTGCGCTTTCATTTGATCACAGAGTGCTTTGTTCTCATTTTCCGTCTCTTCTATTTTCTTTAGGATGGTCATGAGTGCATCATCGCTTGCATCGATGACAATACTGGTGTTGCTCGTTCTTGTAGTGCCTGGCTCGCCGTCCGTAGTTGCAATTTCTGCCGTCGGTAAGTCTCCGACATTTCCTTGAGGTGGTTTTTCGAGCATGTTGTTCAGAGGACTTGTCAACCACTCCTCCAACAACTTTTTGATTGTTGCTGGTGTTTCCCTTGTCGTGGACGTGGAGACTCCCCTTTCGCGCAAGACCGTCGGATCTTTATGTGGGGAGGGTGAGATCTCCCCCTCTGGTGTATCTCTTGGTGTTGTCTTCTCGGTAACTTCTCTACCGACTTCGTTGAGGGAGTTTAAGAGGTTGTTTGAGACATCTATCATCTTCAGCCTTGCTTCTGTCTCCGCCATTATTAGTTTTTTATAAGATTTGAAGAACATTAGTCGTCACTTTCAAGAACCTAGATGAGAACTATAATTTCGGCTATAAAATCTCCACAGATGGCTCCAAGTTGTTTGAATCAAAAGATTTTAGGTTCTTTTTTAAGCAAATCAATCAAACATGGGGGGTAAATCTTACCCGAAGATAATAAACTCTAGGATGATAATGATAGAGAGAGAGAAGAATAATAGAGAGATAATAGTAGAGAGGGGGATAATAATTCGGTATATTCCAAACTCCCTTTTTTCTACAAGGCTTGAATCCCTCTTATATATTGAGAGATTTTCCTTAATCGTGGAGGCGGCGAATTAAAGACTATCTACCATGCGAAATCCAATGCTAATACAATGGCGTCACTCCTTCCACCTCTGGTCGTACCTCTGTGCCGGCTCGTATGCTTTAGGTCACTGGTCATATTCGCTATAGGTCGTGGTCGATCACATTCGGACCTATACACTGTTTAGAAAGCACAAAATTTTGATGACATATTTGGATATGTTTGAAACTTGCTTATATTATTGAGTGTTGTTGTGCTTGGAAAAATAAAATACGACTATGCTACGTTGTTTGTGTATAACTAATTTAATTAGATGAAATTCTTGAACACTAAATTTGTTCTTAACGTGAAGAACTAGTTTGGAATTTAGATATGTTGATTCATCTAATTTTGGTAAAAGAAAATAAGTTATGATATCCTGTTGAAAATTGAAGAAACATAAATTCTTTTTGGAAGAAACTATCAACAATAAAATAAGAACAGAGATAAAGTAGAATCCTAAGCAACAAGACACAAGTATATCAAGGTAATCATTCAAGAATGTGGTGTGATAATTTGAATTACCCTAATTAGATGTGTTGAATTGGAGCTAAAATGATACTAGATAAACACAATTAAACGATCAATAAAGATTGTGATGGAGTGATAAGTAGTCATTCATTCTTAATTAGAGGTATCAAGTTTGAGTCCTGAGTATGAATTTACCTTTAGCTGAAACTTTTCGGTGCAAATCTGAATGTTGTTCGGCTCCAATGTATATATCACATACGAAATGAGAAATGAAAAAAAAAAAATAAAAATAAAGCCAAAAAAAAGTGGGGGTGTAAATGTAAATAAAGAAAGTAAATGACCGTTGAAAACTTTATCTTCCTGCAACTTCCAGGAACTAAGAGGTACGTACTATATAGCCACATTTTCAACGTCCATAAAAAATCAGTTGTCATTGAAAAAGCTTTTTTGGCGTGTTGAAGAAGCATAGAGAGAGAAATGGAGTGTTTTACATCGTTCTTCAATTCGCAGTCTGCGTCGTCTCGCAATCGCTGGAGTTACGATTCTCTTAAGAACTTCCGCCAGATCTCTCCCTTTGTTCAAACTCATCTCAAAAAGGTCGGTATCTGTAAAATTTCGACATATTTTCGGCTATGCTTTGCGAATGTGGAAATTGGAACAAGAAATTTGTTTATCTGGTTATTATTATGTTGAATTTGTTTGACGAATTTGAATCAATTATTTGTTGAGAAGCCTGGATTACGTTTTTTTAAAAGTTTTTAGCCTAGATACCGAAGAAAATTGGGTTTTTAAAAATTAGGAGAATTTGGTGGAACTTTGATGCTTGTTGAATTGTGTTTAGGTATCATCTCAAAAAGGTTAGTATCAGTAAACTATCGTCATAATTATTCCAATTTACAACAATCTCAACTTGTTGTTTTTGGCTTTATTAGAGCTTTGAATTGGCTATGTTTTGCGAATATAGAAACTGGAACAAGGAATTTGTTTATCTGGTTATTTTAATGTTGAATTTAATTAATTTTCCTCGTGCTTCTGTTGGATTATTAATTATTTGCTGACAACGGTAAGAATAGTGGCCTTTTCATTTCTTTGGCCTAAAGCTGAGCGAATTAGGTTAAAAGAAATAGGAGAATTTTATGGAAGTTTAATGCTTGTTGGATTGTGTTAAGGCTTCATCTAAAAGTTGTTAGAGATGCGACGTTTTTATATATTTATTCGCATGCAAGTTTGATTCATTTTATTGGGAAAGTACCTGAAAAGAATTTGTTCAGGATCCAGCGAGAATCGAATCGGAATGGATGCATGCTTGATAACATTAATATGGGAACCGCCTCATTCGAAAGCACTTAGGGCTTAGGTTTAGTAGTAAGAGCATAGAACATGTCAACATGATGTGTGTGTTTTAGCACACGTCATGAGTTCGACGGTAGATAAAAGCATGTATGTAATTGCAGAAGAGAAGAAGGGCGGCTCCATTATTCATCAATTTCAAACCATGTGTGCCCTCGGGGATTTCTCCGTTAGCAAAAATAATAATTCATTCTTAATGTTTGCAGAACTCTTCTTCTTGCTTTACATGAGAGTATCTAAAGTTAAAATGGGATGTTTCATTTTGTTACCGTACTAGAAGTTTTAGGTTTGTCAAGGGACTTTGCCATACTAATTTAAGAAATCATTCTACTTTGGCATTGAACTGTGTCGATGCGGCAGAAATTTGGTGGAATCAAACCATTTCTCTCTTTTTTCCAGTTTTTCTGGTCTTGGATTGTATAGTAGGGTTTTAGTATTGCTTTAAAGTGCTATCCTGAACATCATTTCTATCTTGATTGTAGGTCTACCTTTCATTATGCTGTGCTTTAATTGCTTCGGCTGCTGGAGCTTACCTTCACATTCTTTGGAACATCGGTGGCTTACTTACGACGCTGGGATGCGTGGGAAGCATAGTATGGCTGATGGCGACTCCTCTGTATGAAGAGGTACTCCTTAAGTATTTTTCCTGATAGAATTTATCATTTGCTTCTCTACCTCACATGTGTGATTCTCCACTTCGTGTGTTCATTTGATTTTAACTTGATATATGTGTTAATTGTGGTGATCAGCAAAAGAGGATAGCACTTCTGATGGCAGCTGCACTGTTTAAAGGAGCATCTATTGGTCAACTGATTGAATTGGCTATTGACTTTGACCCAAGGTTTGTGGTCCTGCATCATTTTGTCGATTTAGGTCGTTCATGTTTTAAAGAATTGCCACTGTTTATAGCTTGTAGCCTTAGTATTTTCGCACTATAGCTAATGTTTTATTTTTGTTTGAAAGTGGAACCGCTATAACATTTGCCCTTAGCTTTAGGACATGGCGTTTAAATTTGGAATCATTAATTTGAAATTCCTTGTTCTGGTACTTTAAGCTTGCTGTTTAAGATTAGTTTTTTTTGTCGTGGAAATACAAAAGCACACTAAAATTTTCCCAATGTTTGCCGAGGAAAAGTTGAATGTACAAATAAGCAACAAAAATTGAATGCAAAAATGATAAATACAAAGGTCTGAAATTAAATCAAGTTTTGGCCTGGTTGTTTGAGCCTAGATTTGACTGTTCTGTGAAGATGATAGTGTCTCATATTATTATAATTTGCTATCTCAATTCTGAGTAGCTTTTGCTTTCATGCTTGTGAGAAATATTATTTCTTGGGACTAACTAGTTAACAGCTTCACAATCTTATTGTTAAAATGTGCTTTTGATGCTTACAGAAACTCTAAGGAAGTTTTATAGAGCTGTGGTTAGACCTACCATGTTGTATGGGGTGGAGTGTTGGCCGGTTAAGAACTCTCATGTCCAGAGAGTGAAGGTTGTGGAAATGAGGATGCTCAGGTGGGTGTGCGGGCACACCAGGTTAGATAAAATTAAGAATTAAGTTATTCGGGAGAAGGTGGGGTAGCCCCGGTGGATGAGAAGATGCGGGAAGCGAGGCTCAGGTGGTTAGGGCATGTGCGGAGGAGAAGCCCTGATGCCCAGGTGAGGAGTTGCGGCTGGCGGTGGTTGGCGCAAGTCGAGGCAGATGGAGGCCTAAGAAGTATTGGGGAGAGATGATTAGACAGGACATGGCAAGAATGCGGATTTCCGGGGACATGGTCCTTGATAGGAGAGTCTAGAGGTCTATTATCAGGGTTGTAGGATAGGCGCTTTTAGAAATTTTCGTTCTTCGTTCTCGGGGCTAGGTGGGGTTTGGTAGGGTTCTCCATAAATGACTTGCGTATTGTATTGTGCCCCTTTATGGTACTTAAAGGTCGATATTATTGCATGCCATTTAATTTATGATTTTCTGTTTAGATAATTATTTATGCGATTTCTGTTGGAGTCACTAATAGTCTTTTGTTTTTTCTTTTTCCTTCCTTTTTCTGTTTTTTTTTTCCTGAGCCGTGGTTAGATTGGAAACAACCTCTCTGCTGTTTCGGGTAGGGGTTATTACCCTCCCAGACCCCACTTTGTGGGACTATATTGGGTAGTTGTTGTTGTTGTTGCTTCTGATGCTTACATTTCTCGTATTACAGCATTGTGTTAGGCGCTTTTGTTGGTTGTGCTGTGGCTTTTGGTTGCTTCTCAGCTGCTGCCATGGTGGCAAGGCGCAGAGAGTACTTGTATCTTGGAGGTCTTCTTTCATCTGGCCTCTCTATCCTTTTCTGGTTGCACTTCGCGTCCTCCATTTTTGGTGGTTCTATGGCCCTATTCAAGTTCGAGGTATGAACGCAACTTTCTTTTTGTTGTCTCATAGCATTCTTAACTTGGTAGGGAACTCTGAAGGAGACTATGTTTGGCTCTTACTGTCTGTTTCCTCGCAGGTTTATTTTGGGCTCTTGGTGTTTGTTGGCTATATCATTTTTGACACCCAAGATATAATTGAGAAGGCACACCTTGGGGATTTGGACTACGTGAAGCATGCTCTGACTCTCTTTACAGATTTTATTGCTGTTTTTGTGCGAATTTTAATCATAATGGTGAGCAATTATTTCAATCGGTTTATTGTGCAAAGTGTTGTCCCACCTGCCCTTTTTATGTATTGGCCAACACACTGACTCTTCCTTTTTTTCCCAGTTGAAGAATGCATCTGAGAAGGAAGAGAAGAAGAAGAGGAGGAGAAACTAATGCATAAGAGGTTATTCAAAGACACTGTAACTCTAGAATCCGGCATTTTCTTGTCCATAAACTTCTGTAGACATTCGACAAGTATGTTGTTATTAGTTTGGTAACGCCTCAGATTTTGCTGTGAAGCTCTGTTGTGCTGCATGCCAATGTGGTTATGGTGGTACATAGATGGTTTTGTTTCCGAAGCATAACATCAAATAACATACATGTTTACACTATATCGATAACCTACCAGTTTACTTCTTATTTCTGCTCCCTTTTGCTGTGTTAGGTTTCGTATAGTTGATTTTCCGGTATGTTAGACCGTCTTCTTTCATAATATCTAATTTCTCATATTGATGGGAGAAATGAGAATTCATATAGTCTCCCCCAACTTGGTTAACACTGTGGCGCAATTGTGGTTACTTGTTACCACTTTTGTCCTTCAACAAGGGAAATTTTTACCCTGAGTCATGGGTTGGATGTGGTTTTAGCAGGGCTTATTAGTTATATTCTATGCCCAAGAAGCTGGAGATGAGGAAATGCCTTCCTTGTCTCTAAGGTAAAACTTTCACTTTTATATCATCAGCTGCAGTTAAAAAGGAATATTAATGGTTTCAATTTTCAGTTTTTTATGAGGAGACTTCAAGAATTTTTTATTACTCTAATCTTTTTGTTATCCTTTCCCTTGTCTTATATTCTCTTCATTGTGTCATATTATGGACCATTTAGAAAAATAAAAATATTACCTTTCTGTCTACTGTACATATCTATGTATTTAGCTTCGAATTTCTTGTTTTGGGCATTCAAAAGGAAAGACAGAAGTTTAGTACGACAGTAAGACAAGATTTACCATGAGTATGAAATCATATTCTATAAGACTTATAGATCACAAAGAAAAAACCTTGTATTCTTCCTGCATACCTTTTATATTTTTTGTGAATTATTTCTTTTAGAAGGAAGGTGCAAAAATGAATAAATCCAACAAAAAACTGATAGACTCACATAATTAGAAACAGGAATAGATTTCTTATCTTATCCTATATTTGTTGATTAAAATTATTGAAAAGGCTATGGCCATAATCTCTTCGAAGACTTCAACAATACCAAGTGTCATGATGGAATGAATAGAATCTTTTTAATCTTTAACTACAAATCTGAGGTTCAAGCCTAGCGTATCGAAAAAATTCTAATAGGGAGCGCTTTCTCCTTCAACGGTTCTTATATGACGTGAATTCGAAAAAATTCTAATTTGGAGCGCTAAAAATTCTAATAGGGAGCGCTTTCTTCTTCAACGGTTCTTATATGACGTGAATACGGGTTAGTTGGTACTCCAATATAAGTACTGGATACTGAATTGAAACCTATCAGAAAAAACAATCCTTCAACAAATATTAAGAGAAGAAGGGAGGAGAGAATCCTATCAAAGCATCTCTCATCACTACCTTTTTTCCTTCTATCTTTTATCCTTCAACAAATATTAAGAGAAGAAGGGAGGAGAGAATCCTATCAAAGCATCTCTCATCACTACCTTTTTTCCTTCTATCTTTTATTTTTATGTACATAAGGTGGGAACATAATTCTGCATTATTATACGAATGCAAAATATTTTGTGCATCGAATTATTTTAATATTGGAATATACTTACTCATATTAGTCATTTATAATATTGCTCAAAAGAAAAAAATGTTTAACATAGCAAACTTGCGGTCTCTTCTATGTCTGTCTTCCATTTAACAGTACTTTTATTAAAATATTGTACTGTGTATAGTAATTACAAGTCTTTAGCATAATATTCTCTTGGTCTCATGTAATACAGGACAAATTATGTGTGTATTAGTTTGCAAATCTTTATCTGTCCCCACCATAACCTAATGTTTTATAGGTTTTCAATTCATTTTCCTATTTAGCAATCTACTAATTAAGAAATTAAGCACTTGCTTTAGCTTAATCACTTAACATGGTCATCTTTGTACTACTTTGGTTTTTATACAGGTTTTCTTGTGTAAAATTAATTATCCACACCCAGTACCAAACAAGTAAATTAACTTTAGCAGTTAAAAAATTAAGCATTAATACACATTAGCTAACCATAGTTAAGTGTGTTTACTCAAGACAAATGTCTTGTATAAACATCGAGTGAGCCGAGAGAAATTATTATTCCCTCCGGTCTATTTTATTTAATTGATTTTTTAATTTTTTTTTTTGTGATTTATAATATTTAATTTTTTCAAATATCAAGAAAGAATTAACTTCTTTTCCAAAGTTGATGTAAGAGAAAAGAGTATTGGAATATCTATTATATATTTAATGAATAAATTAAGGAGATAGTAAATACTAATATGATTAATTTTATTATAAATTAATATTAAATGGTAAATTTCTTAATATGTATAAAAACATCCCAAAAAATCAAATAAAATAAATAAAAAAGGAGTACATATCTATCTTTGTGTGATGAAAATGAGAGTTTAACAAATAGAAAATAATAATGACACGTCCAAGTCGAGTCTTCTAGGACCTCATTCCCTTGGACTACGTATAATCTAAGGTAAAATGGAGCTTATTCCAATGCTCGTATCCAATAATAGTCGACTCATCTTTTCTTGGAAATAACACATAATAGTTGAAAACTAAACTACTTTACAATAATAAGTTAAATCTATCACGAGCAATTACTGAGAGTAAGGCTGCACTTAAGGCCGGTCCTGGACCGGGCCCGGACCGGGACCACGGGCTTGGCTGGCCTAACGGGCCTGATGGGTCGGTCCTGATGTGCCGGGACTACATGTGCCTTAAAGCCCGTGGTGAGCCGGTCCGTTCATGTTAGCCCACGAGCTCGGGACCGCGATGCCCGGAATCGGGTAGCGGGCCTGGGCCGGTCCCAACGGTAATTTTATTTTTTTGACCATTTGGCACTTGCAAAAATAGCCAAATGGCCCCCAAATTTTATATAATTACACTTTTTCCTAATTCTCAACTATAAATACCGATCATTCTTTTATTTTTACTCACCAATTCATCAATCTATCTCAATCTCTCTCCATTATCCAATTTCTCTTATATAATTGCTTATGTTATTATTGCAATTTTGTGAAATTTTGTGAAGTTGGTGAATTAAAGTATTCAAGTCTTCAAGTCTTCAACGATTTTCAATTTTCAATTTTGAAGAAGTTGTTTGGCAATTCGGTAAACTCGTTCCAACTCTTAATTTTTAAGAATATATTTTGTGTGTTTTCATTTGCATACTAATTAATATGGCATTTTCTTTGAAAAAAATATTTAGTGGTAAGGGAAAAGCTAAAATGGGTGAAAGTAGTCGTCAACCAACTACCTCTTCCCCCCGGTTCCCCGACCTACTCCCGTTACCCGTCTATTGCTTCAATTATTCTTGATAGTGATAACCCTTGTTTTCAATTTACGGATTCTGAATTTTGCCACAATATTACACAAGGTGATCAATTAGATGACGAAATTATGACTGCTATTTATCCTAATTTAAATATTGATAGCCAATCGGATTTTGATGAAACCCAATATGATTTAGATGATACACCTACTAGTCCGACTAATAACCCAACTGATGCACCACCTGACCCACCTGTAGAAACACCTACTTTTAGTAGACAACCTTCTAAACGCCAAGAAACTTCATTAGTTTGGAAATTTTTTACTCAAGTAAGAGAACAAAATAAGGCTAAGTATAATAATTATGAAAAATTACTGGTGCATAAATTTACTGGACACCGTAGCGGCACGGGTAGTTTGACTTGGCACATACTAACACACCCTAGTGAAAAAGTTAAATATTTCAAAATGAAAGCGCAACTAGAGGAGACAAGTGTAGATAATGCGGGTAACCCTAGTACAGGTTCAAATCTAGTTCAACCTGAAATTAACACTGTCACCGGATGTATTTTATATTATGATCCAATATAAAGATAGGGAAGAATTAGCAAAGATGGTTACCATTATGTGCTTACCATATACTTTTCCTTCTAATCCTAATTTTGTGCATTATATTAGAAAAGTTTTTAGTCCTACTTATAAAGGTTGGCCTTGCGCAACAGTTAATGCCGATATTTATAAATATAAACACGAATATGAACAGGAGTCTTGTGTGATAAGAAAGTGCCACAAAAACTCAAGGGGAAGTTTTATAGAGCTGTGGTTAGACTTGCCATGCTGTATGGGACGGAGTGTTGGCCGGTGAAGAAATCTCATGTTCAGAGGATGATGGTTGCGGAGATAAGGATGCTTAGGTGGATGTGCGGGCTCACCAGGTTAGATAAGATTTGGAACGAAGTTATTCGGGAGAATGTGGTGGCGGCCCCAGTGGATGAGAAAATGCGAGAGGCGAGGCTTCGGTGGTTCGGGCATGTGCGGAGGAGAAGCCCCGATGCCCGGTGAGGAGTTGTGAGCGGCTAGCGGTGGTCGGTGTGAGGCGAGGCGGAGGGAGGCCTAAGAGATACTGGGGAGAGGTAATTAGACATGACATGGCCAGGATGCGGATTTCCGAGGACATGACCCTTGATAGGAAAGTCTGGAGGTCTAGTATCAGGGTGTTAGGATAGGGGCTTCTAGATTTTTCGTACTCCTTTCCCGGGGTGGGTGAGGCGTGGTAGGACTGCCCATAGATAATTAGTTTGTTGTCACGACCCAAATCCGGTCGTGATGGCGCCCAACAACCAAGCTAGGCCAGCCAGACCAACAATTTAATTAACACAAAGATATCAGTCCCAAATGGACAACCCAAGAAGAATATATGAGTTTAAGAACTCCAATAATAATAGTAAAGAACAAAATACTGACACTCCCAAAGATCCGGAGTCACAAGTCTAGAGCCTCTAACAAAACCCAATAGGAAATAGAGAGTACGATATAGAAGTACTCAAGTCTGAATACAAAATACAAAATAACAACTGGAAATGAGAGGAGAAGCTAGGTTCTGCGAACGTAGGCAGCTACCTCAGCAACCCGATATGACACCGCAACCGCTGGAATTGCCTGTCTACTGCTCCTGAGTACCTGAGTCTACACACAAAAGGTGCAGGGAGTAGGGGTGAGTACTAAGTACTCAGTGAGTAACAAATATATATAGGTAGCTGACAGTAAGAAATCCACAGATTACCACAATATGAAGCTACACTACAGTTCGAATCTCCTACGAACTAGCATCAACAGTACAATTCAGCTACCACAGAGTAATTCAACAAATAAGGATGTAATGCAATGCACATAACCGCTACGGCGTGTAGCCCGATCCAATTTAACGTCGACGGCGCTCACTGGGGGTGTGTACAGACTCCGGAGGGGCTCCTACAGCCCAAGCGCAATACTGCTGCGGCGTGCAGCCCGATCCACATATCAACCATTGCGGCGTGCAGCCCGATCCCATGCTCAATCCACAATAAGCAATTAAGTCACAAAACAATTCATTTTCCTTAATTCCAGTTCTCAATTCATAATTTATGAAAAATACTTTAACTTTATTAAATTTGTAAAAGCCGGTGACTTAGCATTTCAAAAGTGTGATTTCAATTTCCAGGATTGAGATCAGTGATTTAAGCAATTATAGCTATCACATAAATATTGTCCTCTAAGGACGCTACGGATCGGCACAAGGCCCCAAACAAGGCTTACATCCCACAATTATATCAAATACAGTGTATTTCCAACACTAACAACATATTATTCACATCCGGGATGGACCAAGTCTCAATCCCTAGATCACAATCAATCCCGCACCTGCCACGGTGTGCGAGCCACGCCCTACTAGCGTCACAATGTGCTAAGCCGGGGTTTCGAACCCTCACGCTACCATATACACAAACTACTCACCTCTAGCCGGTCGTAGACTCGTCCGCGATGCCTTTTCCTTTGAATTTCGTTGCCTCGTGTGTAGAATCTAGTCAAATAACAATAATTATGTCAAATACGGGTCAAAGAATCATAACCCACTTCAATTTATATGAAATTCGCATAATTACACTAAGTTGGTAAAACCCGACCCCGGGCCCCACTGCTCGGAAAATTCCGAAATTAGTACCAACGCGACCCTCATCTCGCCACGAGTCCGTGCATATAAAATTTATCGAAATCGGAGTTCAAATGGCCTCCCAAATCCAAAAATCCCGTTTTCAATACTTAGGCCACATTTCTTCAAGATTTCAACCCAATTTCATGAAGATTGATGTTAATACTGCCATAAAATGATGTTTTTGAGTCAAGAATCTTACCTCCGACGAATACCCGATGACTTCTCGGTGATTTCCTCGAGTTTTCTTCTCTCTAGGGCTCAAAATTGAGTTTTGGGGGTGTAAACCCGTAAGCTCTCTGTTCTGCAATTTAATTCACTGCCAGAGACTTTTGTTCTTCGCGTTCGCGTGAGCTCCCACGCGTTCGCGAAGAACAGCTCCTCCTTACTCTTCGCGATCGCGACGCTTACCACGCGTTCGCGATGTTCAATTTCAGTTACCCTTCGCGAACGCGACGCCCCCCACGCGTTCGCGATGTTCAAGCTTCCAGCCGCCCAGATTTCTTCTACGCGTTCGCGATACTCCTCCCGCGAACGTGAAGCACAACACCCACGACCCTACGCGAACGCGACCCAAGCAACGCGTTCGCGATGCTCAACACCCCTGGCCTACGCGAACGCGTCTCCCCCTCCCGCGAACGCGATTCACTGAAAGGCTTGACCTTCGCGAACGCGGCCCTTGCTACGCAAACGCGAAGGCTTAAAGGCCTGGGCAGAACCTGCAGGTTTTCTGCAGATTTTTGCCAAGTCCAAATGCCCGGTTGATGGTCCGAAATCATCCCGAGGCCCCCGGGACCCCAACGAAAACCACCAACGCACTCCAAAACATGATACGGACTTGTTCCAATCATAAAAACACCATACTAAACATCAAAATCTCCATTTATTCATGAATTCAAGCCTAAGTTTCTTCAAAACTTTCAAAACTAACATTCAATCCAAAACCCGATCAAACGATGTCCGAATGACCTGAAAATTTGCAGACACATCAAAAATCACATAACGAAGCTACAGAAATTGTCGGAATCCCATTCCGACCCCCGGATCAAAATATCACCTACCATCCGGATTTCGCCAAAATTCAACCTTCGCCAATTCAAGCCTAAAACTACACCGGACCTCCGAATTCAATTCCGATTGCTCTCCTAAGTCATAAATGATCCCCCGGAAACTAGTCGAATCATCAGAATCCGGTTCCGAGCACTCTAAATCAATAGTCAACTCTTGGTTGACTTCTCATATTCAAGCTTTCTTTAAACATGCTATTTGTTTCATTTTCAATCCAAATCACTCCTAACTCACCCGATATACTCTAATACTGTTTTAAAAGCATAATATATGTAAATGCAAGGTAACGGGGTGGAAATTCCCATAACGACGGGCCGGGTCGTTACATTCTCCCCAACTTAAACAAACGCTCGTCCGCGAGCGGGTTAAGAAACATACCGGAGTATCAAACAAGTGAGGATATCTGCTCCGCATCTCCTGCTCGGTCTCCCAAGTTGCTTCCTCCACTGGACGACCTCTCCACTGCACTTTCACTGAAGCTATGTCCTTGGATCTCAGCTTACGAACCTGTCGACCCAAAATGGCTACTGGTTCCACATCATAAGTCAAATCCTCATCTAGCTGTATCGTGCCGAAGTCCAACACATGAGACGGGTCTCCGACATACTTCCGGAGCATAGATACATGGAACACCGGGTGAACTCCCGACAAACACACTGGGTGGCAAAGCAAGCATATAAGCCACCTCCCCAACTTTCCTAAGCACCTCAAAAGGTCCAATGAACCTTGGGCTCAACTTTCCTTTCTTTCCAAACCTCATAACACCCTTCATAGGCGAAACCTTCAGCAACACTTTCTCACCTACTGAATAGGACACATCTCGGACCTTCCGGTCCGCATAACTCTTCTGACGCGACCTGAGCTGTGCGAAGTCTCTCCTGAATCACCTTCACCTTATCTAAGGCATCTTGGACTAACTCTGTCCCTAACAACCTAGCCTCGCCGGGCTCGAACCAACCGACCGGAGACCTACACCGTCTCCCATATAAAGCTTCATACGGTGCCATCTGAATGCTGGACCGATAGCTATTATTATAAGCAAACTCCGCAAGAGGCAAATAATCAGCCCATGAACCACCGAAATCAATGACACAAGCACGCAACATATCCTCTAATATCTGAATAGTACGCTCAGACTGCCCATCCGTCTGTGGATGAAATGCTGTGCTCAATTCTACCTGTGAACCCAACTCTCGCTGAAATGTCCTCCGGAACTGGGATGTGAACTGGGTAGCTCTGCCTGATATAATAGAAATAGGAACTCCATGCAATCTCACTATCTCACGGATGAATATCTCTGCCAACCGCTCTGAGGAATAAGTAGTACACACCGGGATGAAGTGAGCTGACTTGGTCAACCTATCCACCACCACCCAAACTGAATCAAACTTCCTCGCCGTCCAAGGGAGTCCACTAACAAAGTCCATAGTAATCCTTTCCCACTTCCACTCAGGAATATCAATACGCTGGAATACACCACCAGGTCTCTGATGCTCATACTTGACCTGCTGACAGTTTAAACACCGAGCCACATGGTTCACAATATCCTTCTTCATCTTTCTCCACCAGTAATGCTGCTTCAAATCCTGATACATCTTCGCGGCTCCTGGATGGATAGAATACCGCGAGCTGTGGGCCTCCTCCAATATCAATTCACGAAGGCCATCAACATTGGGCACGCATATCCGGCCCCTGCATCCGCAATACACCATCACTATCAATAGTGACATCTCTGGCATCATCATGCTGAACTCTGTCCTTAAGGACAAGTAAGTGTGGATCATCATACCGGCGCTCTCGAATACGATCATATAAAGAAGAACGAGCTACTACACAAGCCATCACCCGACCGGGCTCAGAAATATCCAGCCTTACCATCTGATTAGCTAACGCCTGAACATCAACTGCTAGGGGTCTCTCCCCAACTGGTATATACGCCAAACGGCCCATACTAATAGCTTTCCGGCTCAATGCATCAGCCACTACATTGGCTTTCCGGGATGGTACAAGATAGTAATATCATAGTCTTTAAGCAACTCAAGCCATCTTCGCTGCCTCAAATTTAGATCTTTCTGCTTAAACAAATGTCTGAAGGCTGCGGTGGTCCGTATATACATCACAAGATACACCATATAAGTAATGCCTCCAAATCTTCAAGGCATGAACAATAGCGGCTAATTCCAAATCATGAACAGGGTAGTTCTTCTCGTGGGACTTTAGCCGACGAGAAGCATATGCAATAACTCTACCCTCGCTGCATCGACACACAACCGAGTCCAACTCGCGGAAGCATCACAATACACCGTATATGACCACGAGGCCGACGGTAACACAAGTGCTGGAGGCTGTGGTCAAAGCCTCCTTGAGCTTCGAAAGCTCTCCTCACATTCATCGGACCACACAAATGGGGCATTCTTCAGTGTCAGCTTAGTCGACGGTGAAGCAATAGATGAGAAATCCTGAACAAACCGGCGATAATAGCATGCCAAGCCGAGAAAACTTCGAATCTCTGTAGCTGAGGAAGGTCTGGGCCAATTCTGCACTGCCTCAACCTTCTGAGGATCAACCCGAATACCATCACTGGACACTATATGTCCCAGAAAACCCACGGTATCAAGCCAGAACTCACACTTAGTGAATTTTGCATAAAGCTTCTCTTCTCTCAACCTCTGCAATGCCACTCTCAAATGCTGTGCATGCTCCTCCTGGCTGCGTGAATATACCAGAATATCATCAATAAACACAATCACAAAAGAATCCAGGTACGGCCGAAATACACTATTCATCAAGTGCATGAATGCAGCTGGGGCATTAGTTAGCCCGAAAGACATCACCAGGAACTCGTAGTGCCTATATCGCGTCCTGAACGCTGTCTTCATAATATCTGAGTCCCTGATCTTCAACTGGTGATAGCCCGATCGAAGATCAATCTTAGAAAATACACTAGCTCCCTGTAGCTGATCAAATAGGTCCTCAATACGAGGCAATGGGTATTTATTCTTCACTGTTACCTTGTTCAGCTGCCTGTAATCAATGCACATTCTCATTGTGCCATCTTTCTTCTTCACGAACAACACCGGTGCACCCCAAGGTGACACACTCGGACGAATGAAACCCTTATCTAAGAGTTCCTGAAGTTGTTCTTTCAATTCTTTTAACTCTGCTGGTGCCATGCGATAAGGAGGAATAGAAATGGGCTGAGTGCCCGGCACCAAGTCAATACCAAAGTCAATATCTCTGTCAGGCGGCATGCCCGGCAGGTCTGCTTGAAATACATCCGGAAACTCCCTCACAATGGGGACCGAATCAAGGCTGGGTGTCTCAGCCTCAACATTTCTAATGAAGGCCAAATAAGATAAACAACCCTTGCCGATCATTCGTTGAGCCTTTATATAAGAAATCACCCTGTCGGACACATAATCAGTCAAGCCACGCCACTCGATCCTCGGATTACCTGGAATAGCTAGTGTGACTGTCTTGGCATGACAATCCAGAATCGCATGGTAAGGAGATAGCCAATCCATGCCTAGAATTACATCAAAATCTACCATGCCCAGTAGTAATAGATCAACTCGGGTCTCCAGACCCCCAATAGTAATAATACAGGATCGATATACCTGATCCACAACAACAGTATCCCCCACTCGGGTAGACACATATACGAGCAAAGCAAGAATACCACGGGTCATACCCAAATGATGTGCAAAATAAGTAGAGACATAAGAATAGGTGGATCCGGGATCAAATAAGACGGAAGCATCCCTGTGGCAGACTGAGATAATACCTGAAATGACCGCATCTGAAGCACTAGCATCCTTCCTATCCGGAAGAGCATAGAAACGAGCACGGCCTCCACCAGTACGATCCTCACCCCTAGGGCGACCTCTGGATACCTGGCCACCAGTCCTAGCCGACTGTGTTGGCGCTGAATAAACAGGAGTAGAAGACGAAGGCTGATCCCTCTGCCGAGACCGCTTACGAAGCCACTGAGGACACTCTCTCCCTGATATGGCCCAAATCACCGCACTCAAAACAACGGCCTGAAGATGGAAGAAGGGGCTGCTGAGGACCCCTCGCTACCGATGAACCCTGAGTTGAGGAAGCAGGAGCAGAGCTCTGAGCTGGAAGAGCACTCAGTGCAGGCTGACTCTGCTGACGGCTCTGCTGATCCTGATAACCCTGCTGGCCTTGACGACCACGATCTGATGAAACCCCACTGGACTCTGTACGTCCAGACTGATGAGACCTGAAAGAGCGACCTCTGCTATGCTGAAATTGGCCCCTAGACGGAGCACCACTGTAACTGCCAGTACCACGAGGCCTCTTAGCCTCTCTCTCCTCCCGCTCTCTGCGGCGATCTGTCTCAATGTGACGGGCAGCATCAACCACCTCCTCGAAGGTAACTGTCGAAACTCTCTCCCTGGTCATCAATATGCGGATGGGATAAATAAGGCCATCGATAAATCTCCGAATCCTCTCTCTGTCCGTAGGAACCATCCACATGGCATGACGGACCAACTGTGTGAATCTCATCTCGTACTGATTAACCGTCATCTCTCCCTGGTTCAACCACTCGAACTGACGTCGCAGCTCCTCTCTCTGAGACTGAGGAACATACTTCTCCAAAAATACCGTGGAGAACTGCTGCCAAGTGAGGGGTACTGCCCCAGCAGGCCTACGCCTCTCGAAATCCTCCCACCACTGAAATGCTGCACCTGTGAACTGAAAAGTGGTGAATGAAACACCGCTGGACTCTAGAATACCCGCGGTGCGAAGCATGCGCTAACATTTGTCAAGAAATCCCTGGGCGTCCTCGCCCTCGGCACCACTGAATGTCGGAGGCTGTAGCCTCTCAAATCTCTCCAAACGACGCTGCTCGTCGTCGGGCATAGCTGGAACCATATAAGCAGGAGCTGGTGCAACGGGCGCAACTGGCTGGACTGGCTCGGGTGTGTGAGCCACAGGGGTCTGATTTCCTCCCCCTGCCTGTGAAGAAGATACTGCAGCAGTAGCTGCAACTACCTATGCCAAGCTTGTGCACACTGATAAGATCTGAGCCAAGGTCTCCTGAAGACCCGGTATCACAATAGTCACTGCCGGTGCCTGAACCTGAGTTGCTGGGCCACTGGTGTAGGAATCTGACCTTGAGTCTGGTCAGCTGGTGGGTCAGCAGGCACTGGCACTGCTGCCCTACCTCTACCACGACCACGGCCTCCGGGTGCCAATGGTGGTCGTCCGCCACGTCCGTTAGCTCGTGTTCTCGCCATCTGCAAGAGAATAGAATATGGAAAGATTTAATTTCATGATAACACAAATCGCACGATATGAATTCAAGAAAATGAGGTTTTTCCTAAAGTTTCTGTAGCCCTTCGAAGATAGATACGGACGTCTACGTACCGATCTGCGAAAGCCTACTAAACCGGCTCATGACTCGCGAGTCCTAATAACCTAGGCTCTGATACCAACTTGTCACGACCCAAATCCGGTCGTGATGGCGCCCAACAACCAAGCTAGGCCAGCCAGACCAACAATTTAATTAACACAAAGATATCAGTCCCAAATGGACAACCCAAGAAGAATATATGAGTTTAAGAACTCCAATAATAATAGTAAAGAACAAAATACTGACACTCCCAAAGATCCGGAGTCACAAGTCTAGAGCCTCTAACAAAACCCAATAGGAAATAGAGAGTACGATATAGAAGTACTCAAGTCCTGAATACAAAATACAAAATAACAACTGGAAATGAGAGGAGAAGCTAGGTTCTGCGAACGTAGGCAGCTACCTCGGCAACCCGATATGACACTGCAACCGCTGGAATTGCCTGTCTACTGCTCCTGAGTACCTGAGTCTGCACACAAAAGGTGCAGGGAGTAGGGGTGAGTACTAAGTACTCAGTGAGTAACAAATATATATAAGTAGCTGACAGTAAGAAATCCACAGATTACCACATAATGAAGCTAAACTACGGTTCGAATCTCCTACGAACTAGCAGCAACAATACAATACAGCTACCACAGATTAATTCAAAAAATAACGATGCAATGCAATGCACATAACTGCTACGGCGTGTAGCCCGATCCAATGTAACGTCGACGACGCTCACTGGGGGTGTGTACAGACTCCGGAGGGGCTCCTACAGCCCAAGCGCAATACTGCTGTGGCGTGCAGCCCGATCCTCATATCAACCACTGCGGCGTGCAGCCCGATCCCATGCTCAGTCCACAATAAGCAATTGAGTCACAAAACATTTCATTTTCCTTAATTCCAGTTCTCAATTCATAATTTATGAAAAATACTTTAACTTTATTAAATTTGTAAAAGCGGTGACTTAGCATTTCAAAAGTGTGATTTCAATTTCCAGGACTGAGATTAGTGATTTAAGCAATTATAGCTATCACATAAATATTGTCCTCTAAGGACGCTACAGATCGGCACAAGGCCCCAAACAAGGCTTACAGCCCACAAATATAGCAAATACGGTGTATTTCCAACACTAACAACATATTATTCATTTCCGGGATGGACCAAGTCTCAATCCCCAATCACAATCAATCCCGCACCTGCCACGGTGTGCGAGCCACGCCTACTAGCGTCACAATGTGCTAAGCCGGGGTTTCGAACCCTCAGGCTACCATATACACAAACTACTCACCTCTAGCCGGTCGTAGACTCGTTCGCGATGCCTTTTCCTTTGAATTTCGTTGCCTCGTGTGTAGAATCTAGTCAAATAACAATAATTATGTCAAATACGGGTCAAAGAATCATAACCCACTTCAATTTATATGAAATTCGCATAATTACACTAAGTTGGTAAAACCCGACCCCGGGCCCCACTGCTCGGAAAATTCCGAAATTAGTACCAACGCGACCCTCATCTCGCCACGAGTCCGTGCATATAAAATTTATCGAAATCGGAGTTCAAATGGCCTCCCAAATCCAAAAATCCCGTTTTCAATACTTAGGCCACATTTCTTCAAGATTTCAACCCAATTTCATGAAGATTGATGTTAATACTACCATAAAATGATGTTTTTGAGTCAAGAATCTTACCTCCGACGAATACCCGATGACTTCTCGGTGATTTCCTCGAGTTTTCTTCTCTCTAGGGCTCAAAATTGAGTTTTGGGGGTGTAAACCCCTAACCCCTCTGCTTCTGCAATTTAATTCACTGCCAGAGACTTTTGTTCTTCGCGTTCGCGTGAGCTCCCACGCGTTCGCGAAGAACAGCTCCTCCTTACTCTTCGCGATCGCGACGCTTACCACGCGTTCGCGATGTTCAATTTCAGTTACCCTTCGCGAACGCGACGCCTCCCACGCGTTCGCGATGTTCAAGCTTCCAGCCGCCCAGATTTCTTCTACGCGTTCGCGATACACCTCCCGCGAACGCGAAGCACAACACCCACGACCCTACGCGAACGCGACCCAAGCAACGCGTTCGCGATGCTCAACACCCCTGGCCTACGCGAACGCGTCTCCCCCTCCCGCGAACGCGATTCACTGAAAGGCTTGGCCTTCGCGAACGCGACACTTGTCACGCGAACGCGAAGGCTTAAGGGCCTGGGCAGAACCTGCAGTTTTTCTGCAGATTTTTGCCAAGTCCAAATGCCCGGTTGATGGTCCGAAATCATCCCGAGGCCCCCGGGACCCCAACGAAAACCACCAACGCACTCCAAAACATGATACGGACTTGTTCCAATCATAAAAACACCATACTAAACATCAAAATCTCCATTTATTCACGAATTCAAGCCTAAGTTTCTTCAAAACTTTCAAAACTAACATTCAATCCAAAACCCGATCAAACGATGTCCGAATGACCTGAAAATTTGCAGACACATCCAAAATCACATAACGAAGCTACGGAAATTGTCGGAATTCCATTCCGACCCCCGGATCAAAATATCACCGACCATCCGGATTTCGCTAAAATTCAACCTTCGCCAATTCAAGCCTAAAACTACACCGGTCCTCCGAATTCAATTTCGATTGTTCTCCTAAGTCATAAATGCTCCCCCGGAACTAGTCGAATCATCAGAATCCGGTTCCGAGCATTCTAACTCAATAGTCAACTCTTGGTTGACTTTCCATATTCAAGCTTTCTTTAAACATGCTATTTGTTTCATTTTCAATCCAAATCACTCCTAACTCACTCGATATACTCTAATACTGTTTTAAAAGCATAATATATGTAAATGCAAGGTAACGGGGTGGAAATTCCCATAACGACGGGCCGGGTCGTTACATTTGTGTTCTCTTGTGGTAGTCATTTCTGGTAGTTAATGTTTTAATATCATTGCATGCCTGCTTATTTATGGTATTTATGGAGTAACTAATGCGGTTTTTGTTTTTATTTTTGTTTTTGTTTGCCTTTCTTTTTCCTGCGTCGAGGGTCGATTGGAAACAGCCTCTGTGCCCTTTCAGGTAGAGGTAAGGCCTATCTACATATTACCATCCCAGACCCGACCTTGTGGGAATATACTGGGTTGTTATTGTTGTTGTTGTTGTTGTTGTTGTTGTTGTTGTTGTTGTAAACACGAATATGAACAATATTTGCGGTATTTATTTAGTCATATAAGTAATCGAATTTCTATTACTCCTGATATTGGTAGAAGTAATAATGATTATGATTATCTAACTGTTACTAGTCACTTGATAGATGAGGAGTGGATAATGTAAAAACGCATTCTTGCGTATAGAATAATTAATTCACGTCACACATGTATGTTTATCGCTAACACTGTTGGAGATATTTGTAGATATTTTTGCATTAGTAATAAAATAATGTCAATTTCTATGGATAATACTTCTAGCAACACTAGTGCAGTAGGCATTCTTACAACAACATTCAATCCTGCATTTATTAATATATTTCATATTAGATGTATTTATCATATTTATCATTTAATTGTCGGTGATGGTATGCGAATTTTAAATTTAGAAATTGAAAAGGTAAGAATGGATCTTAATTGGCTTTTTTATTCTAACCGAAGAAACAGACTTAGAGAGTATTTTAAAAAATGTGACGAATATGGCCTTAGAGAAAGAAAGGTTCCTAAACCTTGCCCCACTAGAAGGAATTATATGTACGAAAGTTTAGTAGTTGCTTACGAATATAGGAACCCAATTAATGCAATGTTCAATGCTCGGGTTTGGGGTGTGGATGATGATGAAATGCTTACAACTCAAGATTGGACAAATGTTAAAATTCTTATAGATTTTTTAGAACATTTTCAAGCCGCTACAAATGTATTTTCCGGGCAATATTATCCGACTATTTCAAACTGTTTAGTTTATATTGCAGCCCTATATGAATTATTTATGAATTTTTCGGAGGGTGGGGAAGTTTATCAACTTGCTATAAATGCAATAAAAGAAAAGTTTAAAAAATATTTTTTCCCTATCCCCCTATTTATGATGTAGCTGCAATGTTAAATCCTACAATGAAATTAGGAGGTCCTCATTTTTGGTATACAAATATTTATAGGGCTTTAGATCTCTCAATAGAGGAACGTGCTACACTTCCACATGCAAAAGCATCAATTAAAATTAATACTCAAACAATATATAATGCATACTGTGAGCACGTGATTTTTGCCCCACGAGAAATTCACTCCCAAATTCAAAATAAAATAGTATGGTGTTTATTTGCAATTTTTGCGGATTTCGTGTATTGACATCCAATTTTGACCCTCCTTTCTTCCAAATTATTTCTTTAAGCTTCTAATATCACTAATAATGTAAGAATAGTTATTTTACTATTTTTAGCACAAACTATACCTAATTACTATTTTTTATTATTATTTACTTTAACATCACTGTTACTAGTATTATTAGTATTGCTACTATTGCCATCGCTACTACTACCATGAGAATTAGTACTAGTATTAATACATTATGTCTACTGCTAAGTATTATTGTTATTAGTATTAATATTATTTCGATATTAGTATTAATGTTACTATTATTACTACGACTAAGACCAATATTTTAGTAGTATTATTATTTTATCATGAAATGATTACTATATTTTGTCGTTATTGCTATTAATGTTACAATTTCATTATACTAATACTATTTTTATTACTACTACTATCATTATCAATTATATCATTATTTTTTCTTACAACATTATCTTATTATTACTAATGGTTCGTTAACGTTATGCTATCTTATTCAAATTTTTCGTAAATTAATTACCTATAGTTATACATGTTAAAATAATACTTGAATTTAAATTTAAAGATGAAAGAAGGCCAAAGAAGTTAGAAATTTAATTGAAGAAGAAAGGGTCGGCCATTTAAAGACCCAAAAAATTCTTCCACCATTTTATTAAGTATCTAGTCCATTTAATATCTAGACCAAATAAAGAGCCCAAAACTCAAGCCCTTTTAGCTACTTGTCTTAGCAGCCCAAATAATCTAATTAGATTAAAAACCCTAGTATCTAAATAAATGCAGACACTTCTTCTTTCTTTTCCTCTTTCATGTTAAAGGCAGTACCTTTCAGCTTTGGACAGAAGAGGTACACGCCATTTTCGCACAAATTCATCCTTACCTTGACCCAACATCTCTTTGCACCAGGTCTTGGCTCAATTTTTGTTGTAACCTTACTGAAAAGCTGAAATTTTCTTTTGTCCGATTGCGAATTCAAAAATCGAATTCAACTGGTTAGTTCGATTCACGCTTAACGGTTCCCTAGCCCTAAAAATCGTCCCTATAAGTACATCTTGTTGGCATCTATTGTGGCTCATGGTTCTGCCGCCTTCTCCCTATCTTGAACATCACTAATTTTTATTTTTCATCTCCTTCTCTGTTGGTTTTGAACCTTAAAACAGAGGCACCTTACTTTGTTCTTCCGAGTTCAAGGTCGAGTCTATAAGGATCTGAGATCCCAACCCCAGTTCACTGCCCTGCAAAAGGTCTGTATCTTTCTTTTATTTCATTTTTCTGGAATGTATAGTATGTTCATGTTTCCATATCTATTTGGCAATAAGCTCTTTATTTTATAATATTTTTTCATGTTTCACATCAACCCAAAGGGTCAAACTGTCGTACGGATACAAAATCATATATAGTATTGTTTATGGCACATTTCCAGCCATTTCCTCATGTGAGCATGTTTTATTATCCATTTTCTTGTATTGGGTGAATGATTTTTGGCTATTTAGCATGTGATAGAGTAAGCTAGAAGTTTGTGATTTATTGTGCTTCATTTTTTTCATCTGCAAAGAGATAGGCTAATGTCTTGGAAAACAAATCATTAAAATATATTCATTTCTTTTATTTACTTGAATGCTGAAAACCATGTCTTAAGAAATTGCTTTTCTGCCCATATACTGATGGATAATTGTTTATCAATGTGCTTATGTGAACTATTCAGTTATTGACAAATTGAAGTAGTAGAAACTATGTCTTGTACTCGATTTTTTCTATAAAATCATTATAGTTTATATTGAGATTTCACGCTCTATTTTGGTCTGCTTAACGGTTAAGACACGAGTTGATAAAATGGAACTAGATATTCGGCATGCCTCTCTATTGCTTTTTTTTTTATAGTTTAAGTTCAAAGCAATGTATTTGTATTCAATAATTTAGAATAATAATTTCCGCTTCGTGATGCTAGTACGTGTTTGAAAGAGGTTACTATGTTAATCCTAATAAAATGCTGCTACGTGACTAGCAATGACATTATAGGAACCACGAAATTACATATTAGTTAGTTACTAGATGAAACCGGATTTCCAGCTAATATTACATACTCACGTCTCCAATTTCAGGTCTAAAATATTTTAGAATTAGTAATATAGGAAAGAAAGACTTATGTTATATCTCTTCTTGGTCTCTAAAAAAACATGTTTACTAATTTCCTTTTTTTTCTTCTTATATACATGGTATAGAACTCATGTCTCTAGACATTTTTACAAGCATCAGATAGTTCAAATAAACTTATTTTGCATCCTTGTAAGTTGTAATGATACTAAGCATCAAAGTTCACTGTCTCGGTAGGATATCACGAGTTTAAGTGATAAGGAATCTGAATTATGCTTTATATGGTTTATTTTGTTAGAGAAGCATGTCTTTGGTATTTTAACAACCACTTGATGTTTAAGGCTTTTTTTTTCTATCATAATGTGAGTTATCATATTTAGTTTGACAATATGGACATCCTAATTCTAATGTCTGTATACAGCTGATGAAGCCATTTAAGGCAACCATATGGTTATGTTAGGATACGGGTGGATATTTTAAATCCTTTAATGCTGAAATTTTCAGGTTATTAAAATATAAGGAATAAATAATTTGCAATTTATTATAGATATGGCACGTTATTGAAATTTTGCTGTAAAAGAACGAGAACTAATTACTAGGACGTATTAATTTATTTCTTGTACTTTGTTAAGATCAAATGCTTATCTTTTTTTTTCTCTCTTTCTTTACATGTACACCTTGGAGCAAATGGAGTCTTAATTCAAGACTCTCACGGTGGAGTCTCATAGAGACCCAACACTATCCGGACATGGAATCATCATATCCAATATCGTCTTCCTTAGAATGCACCAAATAGCAAGAAAACAAGCGAAATTCATGGGGCGCCTATGGCGCTTCTTTTAATTCTTTTGCCATTCGTTTTATCTAACTTTGTGATAGTTAATTTGCTTGTGTATTTGGGTATGTCAAGTTTGGAGTATTCATTTCCTAGTAAGCTTTCAATATTATACTTCAAATATTTTTTTTTGAAGTCAAAACGGGTTTCAAAAAGAATGAGCTTAAGATACTACTCGAAGTGCATATGCAAAAACAATTTTTACCAACTCTCTTAGTCTATCTTTGAAAATATACTCCTATTATTATATTTGAAGATACATTTTGCTAAAGCAAGTCCACACATATTTTCTTTTTACAAGGTTACTTTTCAAATACAGATAGTTATGGTTCACCTGTCCTATTTTGCTCATTTGATTATTGACACTCAGTTATAGGTTTCTACAACACTTACAAAGACGCATTGGCTGATCTAGTTCGCCGCTTTTTAGATTTCAACTTATAGTTAAGTATTTTTTTACAAATTACTATTTTATTAGTTACAAGCTACTTTCTTTAGATACCCAACATCTAAATGATTTACTTATATTATAGATTTTAAATTAATTAATCTAAGTTTTGTCGGTTAATCGTAATTAACGGATCATATAGGGTGCTTTAATAACCTTCCCTATAGGATTAATTAGAACCCTTACCTAGAATTCTTTAGGTTAAGTAGACTATAAAAAAGAGTTAACCTTAAGCACGACTTAGCTAAAATTGGTGTCCTAATTCACCGTTAAAATAATTAGGTGGCGACTCTCTTTAATTATTTAAACCTTGAGAATTACCAATATGTTGTACTCTAGTTTGACCCGTGTTAAAATGGGGTATAACAACATGGCGACTCTGCTGGGGACTTTAGGTTCTAAACCATAACAAACTTAGGTTAATAATACAAATTAATTTGTGTGTTATGATTGTTATGATGCTTATTTGAATTTCCGCAATATGATAAACTTCTTTATATGAATTGTTCATCTTTTCTTATTACTTTATATAATTTGTTATTCCATTTCACTTCCTCTACTTCTGGAAAATTCACAAAAAGCACACACCTAGCGGTTACGTGGTTAACGGCCGTGCACTTTTCAAAAAATACCTATTAGGGAAAAGTTCGTGGGTAAGTCGATCAGCGGTGCAGTCGATAGTCACGAGCTCTTCACTCTCAAGTTGTCCACTTGGGAGAAGGCCAGTCTAGTTAACCCACTCTTAGTCAACCTAAGATAGAGCTAAACCAAAATCCATTTAAGAGCATGCATCATTTTAACCTTAGGTGGCTTAATACCCGAGGTGTATTAAATCCATTAGTTAACCTTACCTAAATGTCCAAGTGGGTTTTCAGCCCCGAGTGACAATTATCATGTTTATGTGCATTATTTGAAGGGTGAACATGCCAATTATGTGGATAATTTCCTTTAAATTAATTAAATCCTAGTTAAAGGAGCATGACTATCTTTTTAAAACATGTGTAAAGTTTTCAAATGGAACAATGAGAAGTTTACACATGACAAAAATATCTTTTATTGTACTTTCTTTGATTTTATTTACGTAAAAATAAATAAATGGCTTAAGAAATAAATAAATGATTTATAGAAATGAGATGATACATAATGGCATACTTATCTTTCAAATACACGGTAGGCGTACCTCTGGCACAAAGAGGCCCTCACGTATTAGGACGCGCTATTATTTGCTCTTTGGAATGTGTCACATGCTTGCT